>CM050166.1:394696243-395041243 GCA_027410445.1 Discoglossus pictus | reverse complement strand
TGTAGACCACAAGCATAAGGGTATTACATTTTGCTGACTATGGGCCTCATTCGGCCAATTGAATAGGGCTCTAAATAAGCACATAACATATTTTTTTATAGAAGTTTTTAGTTAGGGAAAACCTTGCTTTTGGATAGGAGTTCACTAACCAAAAAATATGTTACGTGCTTATTTAGAGCCCTATTCAATTGGCCAAATTGCAATTGAATGAGGCACTATGCTTATACCATGAGGTGTTTCATCTTTGATTACCAGTCTGCCTATAGGCTGATGGGTGGGTTATCCTGCTGGAGAATAATCTTGAATTTACTTATATAAAGATTTTATCTGAATCCACTGTTAATATTGGAATAAAAATCATTCTAATATGTCAGGAGATATCCAAAGCCTTTATATATCACTTCAAACAGCAATTATAGAATTTAGTCATTACTGAAAATATTATTTTATGAGACAGTAGAATTTTTTTTTTTTTTTCTAGAAAACTGAAACCACTGCTGTTAATACAATTGTTAGAATTGTTATAATCTAAAAGACTTAAGTAGTCTTGTGTCCTTCTGTATCTTTGCCAATTAAACAATATCAACACAAGAACGTTATGTTTCTGATGGGAATGCCAATTATACAGTACACTTTTTGTAATCGCTGGAAAATAATCTTTATACGGTGACTACATCTTGATGTGGTCCTTGCAAAGGTAGAGATCTGGTCCCCTTCTGCTGTAAATGTGTAAATATCCACAGGATACAGGCTTATAACTGGCAAGAAGTGATTGTGTACATTTCCTGAGTCTTAGTGCCCTATACCATCTTCTACCATCTGTTTTTATATTTTAGGAAGTATTTTTTTTAAATGACACTCTGTATGGAGCTGCCCATAAAACAGCTATTTTAAATATAAATTTGTACATGGTTTTGTCTGTAAAAAAATGTGGATTCAATAGCAACACACAGTTTGTTACAAACTGTTCTAATTATATGTAAATTTAATTATTATGCAAATCTTATTTTAAATGCTAGCGTTCTTTTTTTAATTTTTATTTATTTATTTGAATTGTGTATAAAATTATGTTTAAAAAGTGTACTCTTTAAGTAATAGGGTTGGTGCTCCATTTCTTTTCCCTTGGGTCACCCAGCTGCCATAAATATCAAAATTATATATATATATATATATATATATATATATATATATATATATATATATATATATATAATTTGAGAAACTTACTGCATGGAAGTTCAACTTCTAATATGATAACTTGTCCAGGTGATCATGACATTTGAGGAACGGAAATACAGGAATAAACACACATTAAAATATTGCATTCAACTGATAAGTATTAAAGACAGTATTAATGTATTTTTTTCTGAACACATTTTTCTCACCAATTTTTGTAAAAATATTATATTGTAAATATGAGATTTAAGTTGTTCTGTAATAAAGTGATTTAGGTGAGTTCTGAATGTGGTAAACAGAAGGTGTTTGAACATTTTATTTAGGTGTTTTATTTGAATGTTTAAAACGATATCTATTTACAATTATTTAAATATTTTTGGTTTATAATGTTTTTATTTAAGTAGAATTTGTTAACCACTTAGCACTCCATTCTTATTCTTTTTATGTTGTGTATATAATTATTTTTTTCCCCCAAAAAAAAGTTATTTGGCACTCTGTATTTCCGAAAGACCAATGAGAATGACTTTTGACAGTTCTCTTAATAGCACTTTGTAAGAAATCTACCTTAATAAAAATATTTTTTGCAATAAAAATATTTCAGGTAGAAAAATTAAAGGACATTTAGCAACGTATTCATACATTTCATGGCTTACTGACATTTATGAACGGAGCTCCATTTAGGTACCTTCTTCAGGCTTGATCCTGATTTCATATTCCATTGAATTTTCTCTATACATTTGTGCTGATTGGGACATGAGGAGTGGCAGACGTTGGAGACAGCGTCCTATTTTGGACCCAGATTTAATTGATTTAGCGGATTGTAGCAAATCATCAGCCTGGAATTTCAACCTACATTCTTCTGGTAACGATTAAGGATAATGCACAGATTCATAGGAAACCAGACATCAGTAGTTCTCTGAAAACAAGTGTTTAATATGCGTCTGCATAGCTTTAATGCTTGAATACTAGCATCAACCTTACAGAAGAATGGTTCTAATTCTTACTGCTTAAGGAAAATAGTATTACCGGAGGTATGGCTGCTGTATGTATAGAAAGCAGAAGATTAATACATAGTGAAAGGAGCATGGTGGGCCATGGGTTTCATAGAGTGAACACTAGATGGTGCTGCATTACTAAGTCAGTCCTTGCCGGTAATCTGTGTCTTCTGAAATCTTAATTCTTACAGGTGATTTTCAAGTGTAAAATAAAGCTGTTCCTTGCTGGTAGCACAATTTCATGATCTTAATATGTGTAATAATGGAGAAAAGGAAGAGGGAGAACACAAACCTTTACATATATTAAAAAATGGAATACAAAAACAAGTCATGATTTGAAACTAGAGGGTAGATGATTTATTTATATTGTGCCAACGCTCAAGTCCAAATTGTTTTACTCCATTATCTGCTTGGAGATGTGTTTTATAAGTCCGTTATCATTTTTTATTCTTATTTTTCCTGAGCTCACCCATTATTTTGGCATTTATTTTATTATTTTATTTATTTCCGTATATATTTAATCCAATATACTGCTGAACGATATTTAGGTCAGCAGAAAAACTGCAGCGCTAGGGATAATTTAACCATTAAAGATGAAACCCAGTATATTGTATTAGGAATTACATATAATGAGTCCCGTAAGCCGTAAGCTCAGTCCTGTATACTGACATGGAACAAAAATCAGAAGTCCAACGTTCCTGAATGGTCCCATAGAGGTCTGTCTCGTATGTAGTGTGAAAGTCTTAAATTAATCATCCAGTCAATGGTAAAGGTATATGGAGCGACTTTAAAAGGCTGTTTTAACATAATCTCTAAAATGTGTGGGGTATCTCTGATGTATGATTTAAATGTCATCACCATAAGTTTGAGAGAAAAAAAATCACATATTATGACAATTTCTCTGTCGGCGATCCTGTTTATAGGTGGTCCTGGTGGATTTATTGGATGTTTGTGGATAAATTCTTCTGTAGGATTTTTGCCCTTAGTCATATGCTTTCCTCCAGTATATATTTACATGGTTCTCTCATATGTCCAGGTCCCCTCAGCAGATGCACAACTTTCTACTTATAGAAGCCATTACATACTTGAAGAGGCCCATCTGCACTATACAAGAAAACAAAGACCATGTTGGGCAACAGGGCAAATAAAAAAATTTTTTAATACACAATCCTCTATTGAATCTTTTCCTAAGAATCGCTTTCCCTATATTAGAAGTATTTATCACTTTTACTAATCCAGTCTCACATTTTGTCCAACAAATACCATTGTATAGTCTACCATACTCCCTAAAATGTAATTTCTACTTTTTGGGGGGTAATAGTACATATGTCTATCAATATACATTTAACATTAATGTTTTTATGATTCCTAGATGTCCTATTTTGTGGCGTTTTTAAAGCATAAATAAAAGTATTACCCTCCATAAATGTGCTTCTGTTTATAGAATACTTTTGCAAATGATGTTTACCACAGAACTATCCAAATTTGAGTTGTTAGAAGTTGGTTTATTGTATAATTTATTCAAGACATTTTTAATCACTTTTTTCTCAGCAGCAATTCAGCCTGCCATTTGCACAGTGTGTCAGCATACTTGCTTCTCTTTAACTGGTGTGATGCAGGCTGCTATATTTCACTTTGCGCAGTCCACTGACTCCTAAAATAAAACATAACGCCTGCAAGAACACAGAAAGTGTGCGGAGTAGTCTGACCTAAGAAGCTTAATTGTGGATGATAATATATAGTTAATTTAGAATATTTTTAATTGATAATAACATATATAGAACTAAGAAAATACTACTGACCTCCTAGAAGAAAAGAAGCACTGTCTTGAATTGCTATTATGCTTCATTAGGATTTACAAACTAGAAACAAATAGATTTGCCCATTGCATTGTCTTCTGTGTGGAGGTTGGAGCAATTTACCAGTAATGTTGAATTATTTTAAAAATGTTTTGTAATGAATCCAAATGTTATAGACATGATCTACAGGGGATATCACATGTAAGGCATCATTATTACTGTTAATATTAAGGTTGGCAGCAGGACTATACCTAAATGTCCAAAAATATTTTTTATTCAATGTATATTAGTGAATAATTTTGGCATAAACAGTCAAAGTAAGATTTTAATTTAGCCAGTACACACAAGATGGATATGTAATATACATATGCATACATAAGAAAATATTCATCTAGTTTCAATATGATACACAATGAGCAGTGGTTTTGCCTTACAGCATATTGCATTTTGCATTATTATAAACTGTGCATCCAAAAGTGCTACACCAATAAAATAACACAAGTAGCATGATGTGTTCATATGGAAGTGTTAGGTAAAACAGTGTTTTACTATGTATCTGGACTGTGTCTTTATCCAACTTGTAGTATATCCCTGGAGGGTGGTTAACACACGTAATTGCATATAATTGTAGTGGCATGCCAGTGATTTTGGAAATATTGAATAAGCTACTTCCCAAAGCCACACAAAGCAAATTCATAGTTGAAGCATTTGATTTCCTAGGTTCACTCTTCAGTCTTATTGCAGATCATGGCATATTTATGCAAAAAGACATGTTGAAGAAGGAATACATAGATATGTGCATATTTACCAGCTCTCCAGGCTCATTAGAACAGTAATCCTATGTATTATAATGTAATATACATTATAATATAGAAATGGAAAATAAAATCTATGGTTGCACATCACTGCAATGCAATACGTCCAGATACATACCATGCTTTTTGGTTTACAGCCCATTGCACAAACCAATTTAAACCTTAGTTGGCAGCCAAAGTACATTAAAGAATGAATGAAGTGTGAAGACTGATCTACCTCCTGCAGAGACTCATTAGGCAAACAGTCAAGTAAATTGTATTGCCCATATAGGCTTATTTTACCTTGTATTACCCCTATGTATCATTCTACAAACTTTGCAGATATATCCAGAAGTGAATAGCACGTAGCTTATAAGGATAACAAATAATTACTTTACATAATAATTACAAATAAGTTAAGAAATAAAATGTTGAAATTCCCCTATATTTGGTATTACTAGTTTTAAAATCTTAGTCACCAAACTCTTAATTTAACTTGGATATACATCACTGGGAACTTTTATATTAGATATACTCTATTTGTAGGCTCTACTTAAGCTGTGGAACAGGGGTGGGCAGCTCAGTCCTAGAGGGTCTCCAGCAGTCCAGGATTTCAGTGTCACTTAACTAACTCATATGTGCAGAATATGCAGGTAGCGATGGACAGAAATCTTGGACTCTTGGCAGCTCTCGTAGGATAAGTTGCCCACCACTACTGTAGAGGGAGAATGTTATGAGGGAGCGCACATGTAGGATATATAGGGCCTGGTTTTGGGTTTCATCTGCAAATTCAGAGCGCAGGAGTTGGATTGAATAGGAGTAAAGTTTCCCTATTAAGAACATCTGTCAAGGTGTCCCTCAGAATAGGGACATTTGTAGGTCAATAGACCATGCCATCCTTTTGGATTTCCGCATTGATTCACATGACATTAACAGTTGTGTTGAAGCCCCCTGTTGGATCAATAATTTGAATTCCAGTTACAGATTTGAAGCATTTCTTGTCTTGTTTCTTTAAAGTTAATGCAGGTATGCACACAACAAAGTATACACTTGGAGAAAAATGTATGTTTTATTCCAAGTAGACAGAACATTTCATAAGAAAGACTATTATTTATCTATATATTCTCAAATCTAGTTTTTAAATAATATAGGACTACTGCATAGTTTATCAAATTAAGCAGATGTTCAGTGAATAATAAATAATTTTGTAATTGTAGTGTGATAATTTTAGTGGGAGATTAGGCAGTTTGTACTTGAATCCTGTTTATTTTTTCCTATTTAGTATTTTCCCAAATGAGAGAAGTGCTTATGTATTTAATATATTCATTTGGTTAAAACTGGTGTATTTCTGTCCAAGTAAATAAAAAGAACTTGTGACTAGTACACGTGATTCCATGTTCTGTATTTTGGAAGTAAAGAAAATATTATCAATGGTTCGTTCAGTTCGTTACCCATTGTGAGTTGCTTTAAAGGACCACAGTAGTGACTATATGAATAGGATTTTAATTTGTTCATTTTGTAGCTGATCAGCAATAAAATAAGTATTTGAAAAAGTAAATTCAGTGTAGCGTTAAAAATGTGCATTTAAATTTGTGTTTCTGGCACTAGAAGAGCCACTTCTCCTCATTCCTTTGTAGTCGTCTGTAGTCGGAGAGGATCTTCTCTATAGTTTGTCCAAAGTTTTTATCGGACTAGTCTAGATTTGCCATCCGTGTACAAGTGGGCAGATCCTCTCATACTTCTTGACATCTGATAGAGGGGGTGTAGAGAAGCTTATCTGTTGAAATCTGAACATTAAGTTTCGAATGTAAGTCTTGAAAACCACATCAATTCATAAACTCTACTATATAACAACTTCAGTAGTTCTATATGAGAATTATTTGAGATAGATCTGCTCACCAGAAAATGTTGGCGTTATGGTTTTTAAAGCATTTTAATGTTTCACATAAAGTAAGTTATTTAATAAATATTTATTACTAGGAATGGCATATGAGAAGATCCGTAAATGACATCTCAAAATTAAATTCATAATGCATAGAACAAAACAGGAAGAGTGCTCCCATTAGAATGTCATTTATACCTTTCAACTTTAGTCAATGTTAAGGACACAGTACATTTTTAGAAATCTGTAGCAAACTCACATTTTGTATCCATACCAGGATAGTTTTAACCCATTTCTAGGAGACAGTACCACATTTATAATATGGTTTCCAAAAAATACTGCTATATTTCGTTTATTTTTTTATTTTTTACTGTTGCATATTTATGATGATTATTTTTATTTACAGATTTTTTTCTTAAACTTTATTATTTCTTGTAATTTAAGACATACCAAAATTAGCTTTGATTATTAAAGATGTAATTTTTTTTTTATCATTAATGACTTGTAATATTCCCTAGTTCTTAATTTACTCATGTATATAAAATTTCTAATGACCTGAAAAAAATATTGTTTTTTTTATGGAATATAAAACTCTGAAAATAGCCATATTGTATTTTAAGGAATTTTTGCCAAATGCCATATGGAGATGCACTAAAGCTTGCTACGCATATCCACCCAAACTAAAATATTAAAAACAGAAAATCTAATGTATAATTGGGCATAATTGCACACTAAATTGAGCTATGTAGTAATTTTGTGATTTTAATGGCTTGAGTAAATTAAGGGAAAGTAAAAGGGTATATCTAGATGTATACAAACACTATGCTGTTTGGAGAGGGGGCTGGGAACACACATGTCATTATATGCACAGTATTTTATTATTTTAAATAATATAGATTTTTTTTTTCAACTATGAAAATGTATTAAATATGACATGGATATTATTGAAATATGATATACAGTGGCATAATACTTCAGATAGAAATTCTAAAGTCAGATGATCCCATGTCCCTTTGACAAAGTCTGAAATCTCTATGCAAACGCAGACAATGGTAGGATCTTATATTGCTTGTGCCAAGTGAGAGAGTTTAAACTTAATGGTGTAGTTTGAGTTCACATCATGGATTGCTGCTCTAACTTTTTGATATTCTTTTATTAGCATTCAACCTATTTTGTTCACCATAGGCTGAAATATTTTAGCTTAATTTAGAGACTCTGTAGACTTGATACCAAAATTGGTTTCTGCTTTTGACTCATTATCTGGTGCAATCCATGGGGACGTACTTAAGCCATCTAGTCAAACAGTGCGTACAGAACTGAATTATTAGGACAATTTTAATTAAGGTAATTGGCGGTTTCATGCTTCACTAGTCTTACTATTGCCAAATTTTCACAGTCTGTAATCATGGTGTGTATATTCTTTGTAATTTTCTTTTATATTTCAATACTACATCTCTTTTTGTGTTTTCCATCAGAAACTTGGGGTTTCTGCTTTCTTTGGATAATGCATTGCAGACATTGCTGCTAGTCAAAGGCTTATTTTCCATATATTTTTTAAGTAATTTCATGAACCATTATGGACTAATAATCCAGATAGATATTTTAAAAAATATTAGGCTCTAAAGAACTACCTTTTGACTGCTCTTTGTGATCCTTTTTTCAAGTTTAGGTTTTAGCGAAACATATAGTAAAAAGAAGAATGGTACATAAAAAAAAAAATATTATATATATATATATATATATATATATATATTATTTAGTGCATAGTTGAGGAAGGTTTTCTCAACAGGCATTCTGTCGTAATTTTCTACTATAAGAAAGTAGTTTTTGAATGATTCTTGATAGGACATTTGGTATATTCTTATATTAGAACATGTTTGGGTATTTATTATTGTCAAGTATTTTTGGTGGAGATGAACTTAATCCATAGTGCATGGAAATACGGGGTATCAATGCACTAAATTCTAGATTTTAATTCAGAGGTAGTAAAGAATTCAATGCTTTTTATCAGGCCTGCCACACCATATGTACAAGTAGTTATGGTTTATGGTAAAGTACACTAGGTTTGGTCACAGAAATTTCTAACACCGCCTTAATATGCAGAAAACCAGTACTGGAAGACAGAGAGATTCAAGAAGAAAAAATAAGAAAGCTTTATAAAGCCTGATGAAGAAGAAGTTTAAAGACCAAATGAGATGAACTGAAAGTGATGGCGCTGGTTTGAAGGCTCTAAGGATTCTCATTGTTGAGAGAAGGGACGTTGTTAAAGGGACATGGAAGGTTTCTGGATTTCACTAGGGATATAATATACCTTCTTACAAATAGTTCCTAACTGGGTTCTCACCTCTGCAGCTCTTGAAGTGTTTTTTTTTTTTTTTTTTTTAAATACCGGTGCTCCACTGTCTCATAGTAACCCGTCAGTGGCAAATTCTGCAACATGCTACCTGAGAAAGGTCACGAACAGGCTAATTTGAAACCCTGCATTTCATACTCTGTGGATTTATTAGCTGCATGATCTACAGAGGGCAGATCCAAACAGGTACAAATTAAATAATTTTATGCAGGAAAAACAGATTTTTAAGCACTTAATAAAATAAAGTAGATAAAAGTAAAAAGATACATGATATTATATTATATTCCTAGTCAAATCCCAAAAACATTTCATGTTCCTTTAACAAAAAAAAAAAAAGATGATGTCATTATTCTAATAAACAACCATAACAGGAATAATGTTAACAAAGTAAACTCTACAATATGGTAGCAGAAAATGGATTTTCTGGACATGTTTTAACATGTAAGACTGCTAGTGTATATGACGAAGACTAACAAATGTGGGCCGGCTATCATTGTCTTTCATATTCAAAAAGACCAGTGTGCAAAGATCCATCAGTTTTAGCAAGTGAACAGCACTTCACGAGGACCTATATCAAACGGATGTCACAAGGAAAATGTATGTGTGGCCATTTTTTTTTGTGTAGGCGCGGTGTCATTGGACCTAAAAATTCCACAGCCTTGCTTTAAATCTCTGCATGGTGGGAAATAGCAAATAGTTTAACTACTACACATTTTTGCAATAATAATGGGAGTTGAATATTATAGTTGTCATCTTATGAATTCACCCACAATACATATTGTCCAGTCATCATCATCAGATATGACCTCCTAACATAAACCATTCCGCCATGTTGCATCACCCTTCATTAATGTCATCACATGGCCTGTGATTTCCTCAGGCATTCTTATCACTAATCCTTTTTCCCCCATTCTCAATTAAATCACCCATATATCATTCACATTTCATCACTTAGGTTTAGCCTGTGGTATTAGCGCTGGTCTGTGTGTTACTTTTTATTCACTTTGTCATATTATGAACTGCTTTTTTCACTTGTTTTCCGCTATATCTATTCTTACCAAGAATTTCCTATAATTGCTGTTTCCCAAAGCATATTACTTTTCATTTGATTTACCCTTCTTTGTCTTCTATTGTTAGAAGATACTTTTTCCTTTTTTTTTTTAAATTAGAATTTATCATTTGTTATTCTTTCTGAACATTTCAAAAGATCTTTAATTTTTATAGTGTAAGATGAACATAAGCTAATTTAACAGACCACTTGACAGTAGGTTTTTACCTAGGAAGAGTAGGCTTTCTAAGGTTGTTATAAATAATCACTGTAGCTAGAGGGAAGGATTTGCTGCCTAGAACAGTAGCGTGAAATATCTTTATAAACCTGAAGTTCACACATTCAGACCACAGCAAGGCCCGACATAAAATTGTAAATTGGTGAACAGGGTGTTACCTTACAAGACATAAAATGCTTTGATTAAAAAGTGATGGAAAACAAATAGTAAAATTTTAGCAGAGAGAGGAAATTAAATTTGTATGTGGGTGTGAAGAGTTTAGAAGAACAAGCTGTAGGTATGCAGTGTAGAGTTATGAGCACTCCGTGGCTATTTAATATAAGGCCTGAAAGCGAATATTTTATGTATTATACATAACCTGTTTAATGTGTGGTAACTTTTTTGTTAAAAAGTTCCACAAGGTAAATCGCTCTCCCTTTTTAATACATAAACCTTTAGCATTTCTTTTAATACAGTATTTTTTATTTTTCTTGGCATCTACTTTCTAGTAGCTCTACCTATTTTCTAGGTCAAAATGTGTTTTTATGGTGGGTTCTTTGAAGAACAGAGCTTTTGAAATACCATTTTTTCAGGTGTTAATTTAAGACAAACCTTACCAAATTCTTCAAGTCCAGTCTCCTGGGCTTCAACATTTCTGCCTCTGGCTTATAAATCTTTTTCAATATATCTATAGGAATGTAGATTTTTCTCAACATGACCTTTAAAAATATGTCTACTAGTTTCGATTTGTAAAGTAAAATCTTCAAAGTACAGTTTTTCAGCAAGCAAATCTTGTTAAAAATGTGGAAAAAAAAAATAAAAAAAATCTTGAAGAACTCATACAGTCAGTTAATTA
Organism: Discoglossus pictus; assembly: GCA_027410445.1. Classification (NCBI taxonomy): domain Eukaryota; kingdom Metazoa; phylum Chordata; class Amphibia; order Anura; family Alytidae; genus Discoglossus; species Discoglossus pictus. The sequence continues at coordinate 395,030,123 of CM050166.1, read as the reverse complement.
TGCAACAAAATGTCATGTTATCAATATGATAATTCCTGGGGTCTGGTTTGCTTTATTACAAAATTAAATTAAATTCTGAATATGTAATTATATAATTTATTCTCAAGTTATTTGCACAGCTTATTTTTTTGGTTCCAAAACAAAATCGTTTCTATAGGTGTCATTTTGTGTTTAAGTCCATTAAGTGATCAGTTTTTGTTTTAGATAATTCCCTTGTAAATCTTTTTTTTTTATCGGTTTTAAATGTTATTTCTACATTTGTACTGTATCATTTGGTGTTGATCGTATATGTTTTTTTTATCTTTTAATTCTCTGAAGGATTGCTTTATCTAATAAGCTCAAATGTTTAATGTTTAAAGAGTTTAACCATTCGTTTAACACCTGTTATAATTCTACATATTATTTCCAATAAATTATTACGTATACAGAATGATAGTAAATACAATAATACAGGTAAAAAATCAAGCAAAGGTGCTGTTGCCTGCGATATTAAAGTTTAATAGTAATATATTATAACAGCTTTTTCTTGACCTGGGAAGGTAATGGTTGTTAAAATAGGAACAGTTGTAAAAAGAATTAAATAAGGTGCTAATTAAAAAAAGGTGCCATTTTTATAAGTATGCCTATGTGAACTTATTGGATATTTTATGAACAGACATGCAATTTACACCTCTCTTAATCCAATGCTATAGTTTAAAAAATTATTTTTATTATTTATGAATTGTAGAAATCCCAATGAAAACACACTGATGGTGCACTAGTCATAAACCAGAAGTAATTTTTTGATCATGGATGTTGTGACTTCTGCTTATCCTGGAGGCTGTCCTCACATTTCTTCATATGCCTTCAACATTTTTGCTGCATTTTATCACAAGAGTCCAACGTGTTTCCTTTTATTGACTGCTTGGCGTTGGAAAGCCTTCAGCTGTGACTTGATTAAAGTGCTAAATGTAAATTTGACTCCAGGTAACTGTGAACTCATTTCCTCAGTGGCTGCCATTTTACAGCCTATATAACCTGTATCTCACTGCCACCTCAATATTTTTTTTTTACATATATATTTTCTTAATTTATTGCATTAACTTTTTTCAGCACTTGGTCCAACAGCTGTGAATTTTTTTGGGGGGGGGAACTTTACTCGTGTACATTTAGAGAAAATAGGTCAAGACAACGTGGAAGATTATGTTAAACAATAGGTTGAACTAATATCGTCTTATTTTTGTTGATGGTAGCTGATATAATACTTACTATGACACTATTCAATGACATTATTGTTGCTTTGTAAAATGCTATTGCAAGTGTTTCCTGGCAGTGTCTGGTAATGTAATCATAGTAATAGAATGCTGTCATCTTCATCCTGGATTTCTTGTAATAAGCCTGTCTGTGCCAGACGTTAATAAGACCTCATGCCGGCCACCAGCATGTTTGGAGGAATCCAATGGAATATGTTTCACAGGCACTTAAACAGCTTTTATTAAGTTTCATGCATCTTTGAAATTGTTGAGTTACAAAAAGCTAATCCAGACTTCTCTAAGGTCACTGTCAATATCATGAACAACTTAAGAGTGTGTATATACTTGTGGGTGAACTCGTGTCATCAGACACCTCAAAAGCTGTATTTATTTCAAAGGAAACCAGCAAATGTTCCAAGCATGCATGATTTAAAACTATATTTAGTGACTAGTATATTATCAATGTTTCTTACAGTAAAAATACATTCAAGTTTGTAATTTGTTTTTCTTAACTGTGCTTGCAGCTAATTATTGTTGATTTTTCCTTGCTCATAATCAGATTTATTATAGCAATAAAGTATTAATATTATTATTCCTTTAATTGTAACACGCCAACATATTCCGTAGCACTATGCAGGGGTAAGTTCAAGGCAAAAACAATGTTAACACAATGCAAATGAACGGAGGGCTCTGTCTTTGAGCTTAAAATCAAACTCGCACAGTGCTTTCCCAAAAGCACTTAGCAAGATTGAAAACTTGCAGACTTACAATCTAAAGGGTATAGGTAAGGTATAAAAGGGTAATCAATGTGTTGTGTGTATTAAGGTTGAAGGTAATAAGCTTCTTTAAACAGATGCGTTCTTGAAGTTTTTCAAGGTTTTGAGGCAGGAGGATAGTCTAGTTGCGTGTAGCAAGGAGTTCCCATTTGAATAGGGACAGCATGAGAAAAGTCCTGAAGGCGGGCATGAAAGGAGGCGAGAAGAATGTCATTAGCAGAGCGAAGAAGGTGGGTGGTGGGAGTATTTAGAGACTAGCAGAAATATAAGAGGGTGCACTGGTGTTGCCAATGTCCGCTGGATAAAAGAGAAAGCATATACTTCTGCTTCTAAAGCCTTTGACTTTGGATCACAACACAATGGGGCAAGAACTTAAAAAGAGGTGAGAGAACCAGATCATCTCATCTCCTCCTCCTGAAGAATCTGTTTTTTGACCAAGAAGCCATAGTCAGAACCGAACATGGGACAACAGAATGGTTCAAGATCGGAAAAGGAGTGCAACAATACTGGATGAATCCAAAGCCGAAATCAATATTGCTGGAAGAAATATCAACAACCTCAGATATGCTTATGATACTACCTTGACAGCTGAAAGTGAGGAGGAACTAAATGACATATTGATGAGGGTAAAAGAAGAGAGTGCAAAAGTTGGCTGCTGCTCAACTTTAAAAAGACGAAAATCATGGCAAGCGGCGAAATCTCACTTCCTGGCAAATAGACGGGGAAGAAGTGGAGGCAGTGACGGAATTTATTTTCCTGGGATCCAAGATCTCTGCAGATGGTGACTGTAGTCATGAAATTAAAAGACGTTTGCTTCTGGGGAAGAAAGCTATGGCAAGTTTGGACAAGCTAGTAAAAAGTAAAGATATTGAACGATCAACAAAAGTTGATATATAGTTCGAACTATGGTATTCCAACTATAAAAAAAGTCTGAGCAGCGTAGAATTGACACCTTTGAATTGTGGTGTTGGACAAGACTGCATAGAGTCTCTTTGGTTGCAAGAAGATCCAATAAATCAGCACTTGAGGAAATCAAGATGAACTGTTCACTAGAAGGTATGAACATGAGGCTTAAGCTCAAATATGTTGGCCATATCATGAGACAGCAGTATTCGCTAGAAAAGACTCTGATGCTGGGAAAGATTGAAGGCACAAGAAGGGTGTGACAGAGGCGGAGATGGATAGAGGAAATAACTGAATCAATGAACATGAACTTGTAGGATCTCAGAGGGGCAGTGAGTGAGAGATGTACCTGGCATGCGGTGGTCCATAGAGTCATGGAGAGTTGAACACAACTGAACGACTAAACAACAACTGTTGTTGAGGGCTGTATATGTTAGGAAAAAGATTTTAAATGTTTATCATATGCGGTCATTGAGATGCTACCATAATTAACACCTTTCATGTATTTACTGCGGATCATTGTTTACAAGGACTAGACAAAATAATGAGAAAAATGTCGGAACAGATTTTCAGAATTCATTGGTACATGATACATATTACTGTGTGCTTCCGTCCCTTTGTATTCTTCCTTTTTCTTTGTCTCCAAGTGCACTTGCTCCTTTTTTTCTTTTTTTTTTGCCTATTCCTTTTTTAGGATGCCCATCATGAATTCATAGCCTTTTTACATGTGATAAAAATGGGGAGATATTCCAGAGATCTATATGCATTGCTCCATTATATCCTCTCCTGTTTTCCTTTACAACCTTGTTACTTTTTCCTTCTCTTGGTATGTTGCCCTCCACTTCTTCCTTTCAAATCTTACGCGCCTGTAAAAAGGACTAATTAGAAAAATATGACATTGCTGAACAATGAGAGCAGAAGAGTGAAACACCTTATTTAAATGTGTTGGTCTGTAGAGTACAAAACTGTTGCACCACTATTGATGTAGTAGTCCAAAACTAATTTAAAATGATTTATTTTCATGCAATCACTTAGGAGGAATGATTTGTTTGGTGGCCCACAGCATCTAATTGTTGTGGCCTCTTAAATACTCAAGAGTTAAATTCTTCTTGGTACACAGTTGTTCACATGTATATCATTTTTTGCCTGCATGGCAATTCAGATCTAATAATATGAACAGAAACCTCCAAGCTTCACAAATCCATTTCCAACAGGTTAAGCAGCCAAGTAAAAAATATAATATAATGCAATGGCACATTTACTAGGTTAAGTGGTAATCCCTTGCAAAGGAATTTTGTACTTCAGACAAAATATTTGAAATGATTGCTTTTGCAATATGGTGGCAGTGAAGCAAATGCACACATTGTAATTCTATAGGCTGCTCAATATACCAAGCATTATCTTCATCTGACATCATATATAACACTTCAGCAGATACTGATGATGGATTGGGGATAGTGAGACAATTTTAGGTCTTTGTCTGGTCACTTCAGAATATGGTGCTCAACTATTTGAAGACATGAATGAATTACTAGTCTCAGAGAATGTATCATGTTTTGTAATGGTAATTTTTGTTTTAATAAATAAATAACCATTTTTTTTTCTGGATATTTTTTTTTGATAGATTACAGCATAGATTATACTTATTTTAGAAAATAAAACTTTACCTATAAATAAGGAAACTTTAAATTAAATAATTGTTAAGGTTCTTTGTCCTGGCTCGCGTTTTTTTTATTTTTTATCTTGGGTAGCTAATTAACATCCAAAGTGGGGCGATTGGCACCAGAAAGCATACCTAATTACTTGACTGTTATATTGTTAGATTTCAACCAACTTAGGTGTATGACCTTACTGTGAGTGTTGGTTTTAAAAATTAAATGATAAAAACAGCAATATGTAAGGTCAAGTTTTTTTTACACCGATTTTTGTTTTGGATGCAGAAAATATTTTCATTCAGTATTATTAAAAGAGTGCTGCATGTTTTCTTGAGAATTAATAGCATTCTATATTATTTATTTACTGCTAAATTCTGCAATAATTACTTTCTGACCATAATTGGATGTTTTAGTTACAGTTTCTCAGATTTCCTCTTAAATCAGCATCTTAAAAAGTGAGGTTTTAATGTTTGGAGAAGAGACTAAACAAGAGGAAAAACAGCGGTAGTAAGCAACTAACTAAAAATAAACAAAACAAAACGCAACTAAAAGCTTCAGAAATTTCCACTAGCACTAAAACAATGTTACAATTCTTGATTGTTTGTCTTGAAATTACCTTTCTTTTTTTTTTTTTTTTTTCTTTTTTATTGTAAATAAAACGAAATACAAATAATTAACAATTATGTTGTTGATAAATACAGAAATGTCTTTGTTATATAATTTTTCATAACGTAACAGTGATAAAAAAAAAAACTGCTGGGGGGAAGAAGAGTGAAATAGTGGGGTAATTTAAGAAATGATTCACTTTCTCTTCCTTTAAGGTTCTTATGTTATTTAATTCATTTATTTTTGTCCATTTTCAGTGTCCAAATATTAACAGAATATCATTTTTTTTCCATTTTCATCCATAACTGTCAATACCATGTACATTGTGTGTATATATTGATTTTTTTATTTATTCTATTGTGGGTTTATCTGATTTCCAATTTTTATTTATGACATTTCTAGTAGCAAATAATATTTGATTTATTAGGAGTTGTGTGTATTTTGATATATTTAATATAGGTAATCCTAATAATGCCTCTTCTGTTTTTTTAGGGATAGGGAATCCAGTGAGTGTTTTTAAAATTGAATATGTCGGAATTACATTTTACTAAAACTTCTGTCTATGGTGAAGGAGTATGAGTTTTGTACTAATTGGTATTTCATTTTTGCTTGTGTCTGTTTTTCAGATACATGAAAAATTGCATTACTATGAAAAGGAGAACCCAATGCCCATAATTCACACCGCTACAGCCCTGGCGGATGATGTAAGTATGTTGCGTCTCTCTGTGGTAACATGGCCACCACATACCTTCCAGTGCAAACATATGCAACCAATAACATATAGTGTTGAAAAATGTTTCCAAAAGTGCTGTCAACAATAGGCCTGGTTGCTGACACTGCTTTGATTTGTATTCTCTGGTTTGCTATAAAAATACAGAATCTAGGTATGTTCCGATTTGGTAGTTACCTAATTAAAATTACAGTTTCCAGTTCCACAAGGGAAGCGAAAGCTGTCATTTGACAGTGTGTGGGGAAAGTCACGGACAAGAGGAATGCGTTAGAAAAATAGAGACAGATGAGAAATCTGTTTTGCTGACAGGACAAGAAAAATGACAGCTAATAGTACAGAAATCAGTAATATAAAATACTGCAAAGGGAGTTGTCAGAATAGCCTGGTAGAGTAGTACAGCTGTGATTCATGCACAGTCCAGCTTTCCAAAGTACTGTCATGATCTAAAAAGCCTGTTCAAAGAAGTAGTTTTCGGCAGTGATGGAGTAGTCAATTTCCTGTGCCTATAATTCTATTAAACAGCACAAAAATTGACCTGTCATTTCTTACTACTAGATTTTATGTCATGTCTGAATGAGTATAGTACACACACACAGAGGTGGGTTATAACTCAACTAGGTATTCAGTAGAGATTAGAAAAACATGGTTAGATAATTGTGGCTTTGTTGATTTGCTGCTAACAAATACTTTTTGACTCGATCTGAAAAAGTATTTAAGTCATGGTATCTGGAAATACATGTCTTAGTTTTAGAAGTGCCGGTATGCAGTCAAACGGCCTGTAAACCACATTAGGTGCATGTTTGAAAATAGTGGTTTTTGAAAGAAATACCAATGTTATTCCATAGCACTTCAATGCGTACATCCATATTTTTATTGCAAGTTCAAGTAGTGGCAAGTTGTAATTTAACATGGTGCCCAGGAGTACCTTGCACGTACAGTCATAATTGAGAGACAGGAGAAGTTCTGATCCATGAGTCTTCACCAGGTCTTTAATCTATGGTAGTGTTCATTTTATGATCTTTGTCTGATTTTGAGTCAATTTGATTTTGGTAAGTCTCTTAAAAAAATTTAAGTTTTTCTTAAAGTGCTTACAATCTTTCTATACATTGTACTAGTCATTTGATTCTGAAATTAATCTTTTCTGAGAAGATCAGCATTATTTATCTTGCGTTCTTATGCAAATAAGTGGCTCCCAAACACTTATTTGTTGCTTTGATGTGCTAAATATTAATACAGTCTTTTTGTCTGTCTCTGTGGTGACAAAAACAATGCCTTATAAAAGTTACATTCCATGTTAACAAGTAGTGTGTGTGTACGGTAATATTAATTGAATCATAATTGTTATTTTCAAACTTATTATAAAGACAATCTTTGTGTTGAATACTCTTCTAAGAAGAGCATATGGAGTTCTCCTGTAAGATTAATACGTTTCGTGTGTGTATACTACAGTGCTATTGCACAGCGTAAAAATACATAATTTATCTTCTATTATTCCACTCCTATAATCACCAAGTACACACCCACCAGTATCTGATATACCTCTGGACAACAGCGGATTCACTGTTGAAATAAATTAATTTATAAAAAGATAAATGTATTATTATTATATTATTTTAAAAATCATTAACATATTTTGATTAAAATCTGGTAAATTATTTTGTTCCCATTACATCTGTACTACATAAGGTCAGTAACGTGGCATGTCACCACCTACTCTTCTCTTTGGCTCGGAAAAGTCCAATTGTACCCGTAGCTCGGAGCCGGTTCACTAATCCCTCCACACAGAAATCAGAGCAATATTGTGTTTCACATAACACATACCATTACTATGTGTTCCAAAGAGGGCATAATCATTGCTTTACTATCTTTTATACCATAGTACAAACAATAGAACACACAGGTAATTTAAGATAAGTCAAAGGAATTTCACAAGTTCAGAAATTTGTTTTAGGACCAATCGGATGAGCCCATGCTAAGAGTTACTCTGATTGGCTTTCTGGCCTAGCACCCAGCCAATTGTAGTTGACAAGCCCACCGTCTACTGATCTGTTATTCTTGTAGGCAACTGGAGGTCACCAACTCGGGGTGAAGTAATATGAACATAACAGGACATGTGGCAATGAGAAAGGGTTAAGGGACTTGTAAAGTACAGCGGAGTAAAAGTGAGTGTAATTGAAACATGCTTATACAAGCCACTCTGAGCTCCATTCATAATTTTATGAATGGGCGCTTTAACGTGTGTATCTGGTAAAGAGTATACTATGAGTTAATTCATAAAACACATGCAAATTTCCTGTTAACTACAAAGGATCAAAAGGATATCGGTTATAGTACTTGATATCACTTAACCTTTTTTTCTTCAACTAGTTGACTTCTATTGAAGTATTCAACTCCTGTTAACTGTGTCTGTTTCAATTAACAGTGCCTAGGCAGTCCACACACAGTATAGGGAGCCTCACAGAAGTAGCTACCAATGCGATTCCCATCAAGTCGCTGCGAGGCGGCTTGACCGGACTAGGGAGGGCCTGTTATAAAGATATAGGCTATGACTTTTTTTTATTGCTCCCTTATTGTACATACAAAACTTCATATAACATACTTTTAATAAAATAACAACCTTCCCTTTCCAACACATTACATGTTCATTCCAATGAAGTGATGGAAAGGCCTCATCAATGATCTGGACTCTTCGGAGACAGGTGTGACATGACACCTTGGTATTTATTTTCTAGGAAGTATATATTGTAAGTCTCTGTATGAATTATTACTTTTGGTCTGAACAGATGATGCAGAGCGTTATAGGAGTGACTGTAATTTGCTGGATAGGCTATTCTGTTAACTTTCAAGATTTTATATTGTAGTTTGTTACAGCAATATTACAACACAAAAAAAAAAAAATAGACCAGTACCAATAGCACTTTGGAGACATTGAACAGAAATTTCTTTAATCTCTCTATAGATGTTTTCTTAACTCCCTGGCATGGAAGGAACCAAACCTCTTACTGCTTAGAATATTAGGTGCTTTTCTGGACAGCAATAATGAGAATAGTATAGAATAAATCCACACAACTACTTTATATATTAAGTGTCTCTCCCAATTGAGTAATGTTTTACAATGTTAAATATATATTTCATTCAATTTACAATCCTGATTTCCAATTCTTGGAAGGAATTGTGGAGGGATTAAAGAAAGTGGTGACTATCCAACATAAGATTAAGAACAAAAACATTATGTACATTAGTGGACATAAAACATTTTTTTTGGGGGGAAAAAAAGGTTTCTACCAGATGACGACTATGCACATCTTCTGTTACATTTTCTTAAATCAACATAAGAAATTGCTGAAGAAATATGTTTCCTAGTATGAGTTGGCCAGGATCTAAAATCTTGGTTGCAGGCACTGAAATTGGTGTTCCTCTTGAAAATATTCTTCACTGGCATATTTGCATTTACAATTTTCTTAACCATTTGGAAGCCAATGGATGGTTACTTAGGTATCTGAAAGGAAAGTGTCCTATATACATATTTGGAGCTCAAAATAATATATTTTACAAAAAAGGTTAACCATGAATTTAATTTTCCTGACACGAGGCCAAATACTGTTCCTGTGTTGGAGACTTAGGAGTGAGCCCTTGGATTTAAAATATCACACCTAATCCGCAATCAGGTTAATAAATAGTTTCATTCCAGTTGTGATTCTTGTTGAGAGTCCAGTTGTGGCTAAATCGTAGTCCGCATGAGGTTTTGTTTTTTATGTGCGCCTTTTGAATGAGTGAATTTAAAAAAATCTAAGAAAACAATATCAGCTGTCCCAAATGACTTTATCTGTTGTTAGTGCTTACATTTATGCAACCTACTAGGATCCAACAACAATAGTATACATGAGTCCCATAATAAATACACCTAAACCTCTGTTTCCTTGTTCATCATTTAAAATAAGCAACGAACACAAACAGCTCTAAGTCCATTTAGATTTGTGTGCCACCCACATCTCATTTACTACTACCACTTTTCACTTACTATGGCCACTTGCTATGGCCTACATATAGAAATGTTAATGTATGTATACAGTATGTCTGAAATGACGGCGAGGCTATGTATTGATAAGTCAAATTTTGCGAGACTCGCGATCCGCTGGTAAGCCGCAGTTTGCGACCCTCGCCATGAATTGTGCGAGTCTTCCTTGCCCTGTGTTTCTTTTCCACCCTCTCACTTCCCTGTGTCTCTTCCACCCATGTGTGTCTTTGCCACCTTCTACCTTCTTCTTTGCCCATTATGGGCCTCGCATGCTCAGACCCGCAACCTTCTGGGCCTATTGTGGGCCTCTCCCCTCCCCTCTACCTTGCGAGCCTCGTGATGAGCTCCTTCGCATGCGTAAACCCATAACTTGTGAGCGTTACACACAAACTTGCAATTTACGAGAACTATATATATATATATGTATATATATATATATATATATATATATATATATATTTATATTTATATATATATATATAATAGATATTGTCTCTATAAAACAATGGCAATTGGAGTCAGGCTTGCTGCCCTTTAAAAATGTGTTTTCCTGAACCTCATAGGCCTTAGCATAATGTGCTGCTGTAATTATCCAGTTTTTGTGACTCGCGATTTGTAAAGATCATACCAAACCACTTTTCTACTGTGATTAAATAAAGTTGATCTTTTGGGATACAACTTACACTGAAAAGCTTTAGGATGAATTCTACCCCTATCTTTTTGGAGCTGTAGCAGAAAGTGCAGAACATTTCTTCAAGCTCTGTCATTTATGATGTGCAGTAGATAGTCAGCTGCAGCAAAGTCTTATCTAGGCTGTGCTACAGTCTGGAAAACACATTGAGGATCTCCATCTGAAGGCAGGATAGAGGGAAAAAAGTTTGAGTGTTGATTTTCTTACAAAAGATTAACCTTCTTTAACAATATTAATTTGTAAAGTTGTTTATACTGACCTATGCTACTTAAACGTTCTGGAAATTGCATAATTACAGTGGCCGTTTAGGTAACTTTTGAAAATTTGATATGCCCAAATACTTCACATGTTCTGCATGTGTATATGTAGTTTAAATGTATATAATTTCACTAAATCATTCCTAATTTTTTTATTTTTTTCCTTTTTTTGTGAATTTATTGATAGTTCCTACGTGGTTCTCGACCCCACTATCCTTTAACACTGACCTAAAGCACTTTCTAAGGTGTAGAGTTTTGAACAAGGCAGCTTTCCAAAGGCACGTCATTTTTCACTAGACCTTAGCCCCATATTTGCATATTGAGCCGCACAATGACATAATCAATTGGTCGTTTCAACCGCTTATATCTTCAGAATGGACGGTATTCGGAAATAGTGTTATGGGGCAAGTATATAAAGTTCGGCATGGTGTATTGATTTCGGTAAAGTTCTTATGCTCGTGAATAGGTTGATTTAACGGCAGGACTTTTCTTCAATAATCTAACCAGATTTTAAAATTAGAATAGTTTTAATTTTATTTAAATTTGTATGTTAAAAAAAATCTAAAATAATGTCAATGATTAATCCAGCATATACTATATAACCATGTACAGAGTTTATGTACAGAGAATGAATATCACGGGAAATGGGGTTAAACAAATTTAAAGCACAAATTGGCTTGGCCTTGGAAGTTGCAACTGCCCTTGGCAGTCAAAAGCCAAAGAATAACAGTAATTTGTATTTTGCCTTTCCTGGTTAGAAAAATATTGGATTATGTGAATTTTTCTTCAAGCTTATAAAAGTCATTATGCATTTTTCTGTTTTGTCAGATGGAGTTCGGTTTGTTGGGGGTTTTATATATTCTGGGCTACAACAATATGATACGTGTAGTTGTATAAAATGTGAAATGTTACTGTTAGCTTCTTAAATATTTGTAATGTTAAAATGCCCTTTTGGAAACGATGAAAATCTCCATTGCTACTGCTTCTCAAAGAGCATTTATCTGGCTCCTAGAGGACAGATGGATTTATTCATTATAACTAATGATGTCTGCATGGATGAATATGCTTTATGTTACTTGCCAATGTGTTGTGTTAACAATGTGCAGACATGAAATATTTTATCTATAGCCTTCTCAGGTATTAAGGAGGTTACAGTAACATGCTGTGTGAGGGCAGCACCATGAATCAGTAGATAGGAAATTAAATTTGGGTTAACACAGGACACAATTATTGTGTGGATGGAGTCAAGAATCTACGATATTGTTTAAAATATTGCTATTGACTTATTTTTATGTAAAATGCCCAGTGTAAATAAATAAATGTTATAAATCATAAATATACTATAAGATTTTTTTTTATGCTGGCTTCTATATATTTTATCAGTGGTTCCCATGTACCCAGTTGTTTCCCGTGTTCAATCAATGATCATTTATTTTCTAAAAGTCATCATAAATACCATATATACTCGAGTATAATCCGAGATTTTCAGCCCTTTTTTTAAGGTTGAAATATCCCCCCTCGGCTTATAGTTGAGTCACCCTGCTGCTCTCTCCCTCCCCTGTGTCTCTTCCCCCCCTCCCCTGTGTCTCTCCCCCCCCCCTCCCCTGTGTCTCTTTCCCCCCTCCCCTGTGTCTCTTTCCCCCCTCCCCTGTGTCTCTTTCCCCCACTTTTACCCTGTGTCTCTTCCACCCCCTTTCCCCTGTGTCTCTTTCCCCCCCCTTTACCCTGTGTCTCTTCCACCCCCTTCCCCCTGTGTCTCTTCCACCCCCTTTCCCCTGTGTCTCTTCCACCCCCTTTCCCCTGTGTCTCTTCCACCCCCTTTCCCCTGTGTCTCTTCCACCCCCTTTCCCCTGTGTCTCTTCCACCCCCCCTTACCCTGTGTCTCTTCCACCCCCCCTTTACCCTGTGTCTCTTCCACCCCCCCTTTACCCTGTGTCTCTTCCACCCCCCCTTTACCCTGTGTCTCTTCCACCCCCCCTTACCCTGTGTCTCTTCCACCCCCCCTTACCCTGTGTCTCTTCCACCCCCCCTTACCCTGTGTCTCTTCCACCCCCCCTTTACCCTGTGTCTCTTCCACTCCCTTTATCCTGTGTCTCTTACACCCCCTTTCCCCTGTGTCTCTTCCCCCCTTCCCCTGTTTCTCTCCCCCCCCTTTCCCCTGTTTCTCTCCCCCCCCTTTCCCCTGTTTCTCTCCCTCTCCCCTGTGACTCTTCCTCCCCTCTCCCTCCCCTGTGTCTCCTTTCCTCCCTCTCCCTCGTGTCTCATTCCCTTATCATCCTCCTTATCCTCCCTTCTCATCACTTCCCCCATCTCCAACTACTCCCCCCCTTTCCACTCACTTACCTTCATCAGCTGCTACTCTGCGCGGGACTTGGCATATGCTAATGATGTGACGCGCATGTGACATCACATCATTAGCATATGCCGGGTCCCGACACAGCCAGAAGACGTGCAGAGGAGCAGCTGATGAAGTTGAGGGGGAGAGTTATTAGGAAGGAGGATGAGGAGGGAGGATGAAAATGGAGGGTGAGGATAAGAGACACAGGGGAGGGAGAGGGGAATGAGACACAGGGGAGGGAGAGGGGAATGAGACACAGGGGAGGGAGAGGGGAATGAGACACAGGGGAGGGAGAGGGGAATGAGACACAGGGGAGGGAGAGGGGAATGAGACACAGGGGAGGGAGAGGGGAATGAGACACAGGGGAGGGAGAGGGGAATGAGACACAGGGGAGGGAGAGGGGAATGAGACACAGGGGAGGGAGAGGGGAATGAGACACTGGGGAGGGAGAGGGGAATGAGACACTGGGGAGGGAGAGGGGAATGAGACACTGGGGAGGGAGAGGGGAATGAGACACTGGGGAAGGAGAGGGGAATGAGACACTGGGGAAGGAGAGGGGGAATGAGACACTGGGGAAGGAGAGGGGGAATGAGACACTGGGGAAGGAGAGGGGGAATGAGACACTGGGGAAGGAGAGGGGGAATGAGACACTGGGGAAGGAGAGGGGGAATGAGACACTGGGGAAGGAGAGGGGGAATGAGACACTGGGGAAGGAGAGGGGGAATGAGACACTGGGGAAGGAGAGGGGGAATGAGACACTGGGGAAGGGGAGGGGAATGAGGCACTGGGGAAGGAGAGGGGGAATGAGGCACTGGGGAAGGAGAGGGGGAATGAGGCACTGGGGAAGGAGAAGGGGAATGAGGCACTGGGGAAGGAGAGGGGGAATGAGGCACTGGGGAAGGAGAGGGGGAATGAGGCACTGGGGAAGGAGAAGGGGAATGAGGCACTGGGGAAGGAGAGGGGGGATGAGGCACTGGGGAAGGAGAGGGGGAAGAGGCACTGGGGAGGGAGAGGGGGAAGAGGCACTGGGGAGGGAGAGGGGGAAGAGGCACTGGGGAGGGAGAGGGGGAAGAGGCACTGGGGAGGGAGAGGGGGGACACAAGAAAGGGGCACAAGAGAGACACACAGGGCAGCGCATTTTGGGGTAAAATAGGTAACTCTGCTTATACTCGGGTTGGCTTATACTCAAGTATATACGGTAGCTAAACTTTTTTAACTTTCATATGCAATTTCATTTTCTCTTCTGTGTTGATTATGCCCTCTCTGTTCTCAGGGGGTTATATCCTTGTTTACTAATGAACTTGTCAGAAGGTCTTCTGAAAGCCCTGGCAGTCATAGATACCACATTATAATTTTACTGATAGAAACTTCCTATGCATTTAAATTATCCTCCTTCATCCGAAACTTGATCAGCACAGATCAAAATGGTAGTAGCATAATTGCAAATAAAATGTAATGAACTAGAGGTTGTATTATTGTTTATATTCTAATAAAAGTTTGTATGTTCTTCAAGTATTTAAATATTTTCCTACTATGGTTATTGGAATGATTCCTCATAATCTTCAAGAAATTGAAAATGTATATCAAATATAAAAATAAAAAAAAAGGTTAAAAATACCAAAATAATTAGATTATTGATGGTTTAGATCAGGCATCCAGTTGTTAATATTTTTAAAATATATAATTTATTTTATATAAATAAAACAAAATAAATGTATATGCATTAAACCTGTTCTTTTGAAGGCACGCCACAAAGTGTTGGATTACAGTGGTTCTTTAAGGCTTCTTCATCTTTCACCACATCAGAGTTTAGCGACAATAATCTGAATTTTTCTTGCCTGTCTCCCGACTAATTAATTTAGACTTCAATACTTTTAATCCTTATTGAAAGTTACTCGTTAACCTACCTGAACTTGTCATAGTATTGTTGAGTCTGGACTAAAATAATAAAACCTCTAGAATAATTGTATGGGGTAACATTATAGTTCAATTTAGTCAGTGTCACCTCCACTTTATCCAACAGTTGTCTTGTCTGGTTTCCTTTCAGTGGATCTTCCCTTACTTAGACAGCTGTCTCAGAACAGATCATAATGACATCTTTGTGTTTATCCAGGTTTACATTTTCAGACTTCTTTGTAACCCAGACTAGATCTGTCAGAAGCAATGAAGGCAGCTTCGCTTAAAGATCAATGATGAGGCTTACACTCAATATGGAAAGATTACACTTTTTCCAGTTATCCAGGAAAGACTTGATTTTGTTGATGCACATATATCTTCACCAGCTACATCTGACAAGTTTCATAAGAATATATTGTCTTGTCAACTACATATTGGTTAAAGATATAGGGCCTCATTCTATTAGTGGCCGTAAATCGGCCGTAAGGCTGCGATTCCTTGCGGGGGTTCTGTTAACTCGCGATTCTATTATACGGCCCCGCAAGGATCTCATCTTACTGCCGGCCGCATATCTTGGAACCGGCCGTAAGCTGTGAAATCTAAAAACGCAAAAATAAATTCAAGCCTGCACTGTACAGCTCTGTAAATGCTAGGGATCATATTGGGGGACATGAGGATTAAAAGTAACCCACTCTCAAGCTTGCACATCAGCCCAAACCCGAGTTCAAATTAACTGTTTATTTTCCGGCTGCGGCGTGGGCGGGTCTGAAGTGCTCCAAGCACTCTGGACTTTTTACATGGATATTTTACGGATATTAAAAATAAAATATTTTACGGATTTGAGTATAGGATAATTATGTGCTATTTTTTCTAACACCTAAAATCTCTTTATAGTCTTCTCAAAGTGCAGGATGGCTTTATTTGAGCTATTTTATGTGCTTAATTGGTGCTAGCGGGACCTCTTTCCTGCAAGTAAGCTGCGGCTCGTTTTTAGCCTTGCAGAGAGGTTTCCCGGAGCAATTGAATTGCAAATAGGAATTTCTTACGGCCGAAACTCTTGCGGCAGTTTTAGATCAAAGGCTTTCCTCTGGCGCGAGCGGCCGCAAGAGATAGCAAGGCACCGGCCGCAAGCCTGCCGGACCCCCCAGCCGTAAGGGAATAGAATAGCAGAATAGCTTGCGGCCGGTCCTTGCGGCCCCGCAACGGCTGCGGCCGCTAATAGAATGAGGCCCATAGTGCATAACTGACATATCATGGCAATAAAGTACATTTACAAAATGCAAGATATTATAATCTACACTTTAGGAAAGAAAACCAATTTTATGAAACCAGCATATTTGTATTGAGAAAGTATAATATACATTATAATACCCTGTCCAGGCGCAATTTTTTTTGAAAAAGTACAGAGTAATAGTAAAATATCTTAAATTCACTGAAATACTAGCAGTGCAAGTGCATGCATTGTTTTAAGTGGTGAGTTTATAATTAATCCATGCATACACCCTATGACAGGGGCTGACAAATGTAACTGAAGTTTAGGAGCTAGCCAGGTTAGATAGGATTCAACTGAACATTTTAGAAGCCAGTTTTTATATATTAACTAGCGAATTGCCCGTCAAAAAATTATGGCAATAGAATTGTAAGTCAAGGAATGGTGTTTGGCACAGACATTATTTTTTGTGGTGGTCTGAGATCTCGGTGCTGATTGCGAGCCTCGCGCTTTGGCGCTGATTGCGAGCCTTTTGGTTGTTGTATTTTTTTTTAGCAGAGGCGCTTTTGCTGATCTGCTTTTTGCACTTATTGCAATGCTGTCCCCTGGAGTAGTTTGTGTGCTATGAGCAGCGTTGGCACTCGTGAGGCGCGCAGTGAATGTCTTTTGCGTTTATTACAATAGTGTTTTTTTTTTTTTTTTTTGTGTATATGTATTTTGTGATGCTAATTAAATAAGTAAGAAATTAGCATTGTGCTGAAGAGCTGACAATCTGTTTTGATGTTGCACTGTTGTGGAACTGAGGTGTAAGTGTCAGCAATGTGTGAAGTGTGTAGTGTAAATAGGCTGCATGCTCGAGGGGAAGCAGTTGGTGTAGCTGGGTACTTCCGCATTCTGTAAGGTAGTGTTGTAAAATGGAGGCGAATGTGTATGTGGTAAGCGGGTTTGTATGATGAGCGTCCTTGCTAATGGTGTATGTTGTAGGTCGTACGGGTTTTTGTTAAAGCTGTATTTGCTTTGTGGAATTTATCGGCTTTTGGGGTCTTGTAGCCTCATTTTCGTTTTTTCCGGCGGCCATTTTTTCTCTCGTTAGGTGATTTTCGAGTGTGTACATTTGACAGAATTCAAGGTTTAAGCAGTGTTGCAGAGGTCCTGGTTGTCCTGCTTGGTGTGGGTAAGGTTTTTATTTTATTTTTGTGTGTATTTTTGTGTTTTTTAATCTTTGCCGCTGTGCGCGGGTTGTTTGTTAAGGTCGTATTTTTGCGTATTGGATTTTTTCTAAGTCCCGCGGGTTGTAATTGTTTTTGTGTAAGTCTGTAGTTAGTCATTGCGTGTTTATGTTTTTTGTTTCCAAGTCCCAATTGTGTGGTCGTTTGTAACCAGTTGTGAGGCGCCGTAGAGCCTCCACCTCTGCATTTGCGGCCTGCAATGAGCCTGCGGCTCATTGCAGCCGTCGTGGGAGCCTCCACCTCTGCAAATGCGGCCCCTCGCTTCGCGGGACTTAGAACCCTAAACACGTAAAACAGCACCAAGCACATACGCCTTTTCCAAAAAGCTGTACGCAGTAAAGATACACTTTTACTAAGGACGGAAAATCATACACACCAGCGTCACATACACATTCGCGCCATTTATCATTGCGGAAGTACACAGCTACACTAACGGCTTTACCTTGTGCACACACCACATTTATACTACACACTGCACACATTGCTGACACTTACACCACAGCTACAGAACCATGCACAACTACACTGGATGCTGTAGGAACATAGAAACAGATTGTCGGCTCTTGAGCACAATGCTTCCTGCATATATTACTTAGGAATAGGTAAAGTATATTAATTTATTAATTTATTCATTATTTCATTGGCATACAACAAGACATATACACAAAAAAAAACACCTCTAATAACAAACAACAACAAAAAACTGTCTCGCAATGAGCGCCTCACGCTAAAAAAATTCATAAAACATTACCTGACTTACGAATTCATAAAACAACATTACCTGACTTACGAATTCATAAAACAACAATACCTGACTTACGAATTCATAAAACAACATTACCTGACTTACGAATTCATAAAACAACATTTCTTTCTGGCATTCACTATGAATAGACTATATGTGCAGTATGTATATTATTACTCTTGTGTACTTTATTGTATTAGCAAGTGCTTATAAGCTCTGTATTTACAGCCTAAAATCAGACAAATACATCATATATTATCATGACCGTCATTTTTTGACTGGCAAGTCGCTAGTATATGTATAATACCTGAAAAAAATAGAAGCCTTGGCTCCTGGAATTTGTCAAGTCCTTCCTTGTAGCCTAGTCACATATGGATAATAGTTTGCGAACAACAACCCATCCCCCAAAACCCTATATATATATTTATATTTATACACAGTGGGGAGAAAAAGTATTTGATCCCCTGCTGATTGATTTGCAGGTCAAGGGAAATAAGTATTTGACCCCTTCGACTTAGTAATTGGTGTCTAAACCCCTGTTGGCAATCACAGAGGTCAAATGTTTCTTGTAGTTGGCCACCAGGTTTGCACACATCTCAGGAGGGATTTTGTCCCACTCCTCTTTGCAGATCCTCTCCAATTCATTAAGGTTTTGAGGCTGATGTTTGGCAACTCGAACCTTCAGCTCCCTTCACAGATTTTCTATGGAATTAAGGTCTGGAGACTGGCTAGGCCACTCCTGGACCTTAATGTGCTTCTTCTTGAGCCACTCCTTTGTTGCCTTGGCTATGTGTTTTGGGTCATTTTCATGCTGGATTACCCATCCACCACCCATTTTCAATGTCCTGGCTGAGGGAAAAAGGTTCTCAACCAATATTTGACGGTACATGGCCCCGTCCATCGTCCCTTTGATGCGGTGCAGTTGTCCCCCAAAGCATAATGTTTCCACCTCCATGTTTGACAGTGGGGATGGTGTTCTTGGGGTTATAGGCAGCATTGCTCCTCCTCCAAACACAGCGAGGTGAGCTCGCTTTTAATCTCATCTGACCACAACACTTTCACCCAGTTCTCCTCTGAATAATTCAGATGTTCATTGGCAAACTTCAGATGGGCCTGTACATGTGCTTTCTTGAGCAGGGGGACCAATTGTTTTCTTGGTGACTATTGTCCCAGCTGCCTTGAGATCATTAACAAGATCCTCCCATGCAGTTCTGGGCTGATTATTCACCAATCTCATGATCCTTGAAACGCCACAATGTGAGATCTTGCATGGAGCAATTAGCCTGAGGGAGACTGGCAGTTATTTTGTGTTTTTTCTATTTGCAAATAATCGCACCAACTGCTGTCACCTTCTCACAAAGCTGCTTGGCGATGGTCCTGTAGCCCATTCCAGCCTTGTGTAGGTCTATAATCTTGTCCTCGACATCCTTGGACATCTCTTTGGTCTTGACCATGTTGGAGACTTTGGAATCTTATTGGTTGATTGCTTTTGTGGACAGGTGTCTTTTATACAGGCAACAAGCTGTGTATATATATATATATATATATATATATATATATATATATAAAAAACAATAATTTAATGTATGGTGAGCACTAGAGTGAGAAAAGCTCTCCACCGCACAGAGTACAGAAAACGAATAATACATTAATAAGCCAATTTGCATGTCTAAAAGGCGGGGACATGCAAATGAGAATACAATGTACCTCACTCTTTCAATCCAAAAATAGCTAATTTTATACATTGCTCCCTTAAAGCATATGTTTGCTTTATTAAAAAGCTTTTAAGCAAAGCACCGGGTTGGATTTTCGCATACTATTATCCATATGTGACTAGTTCATAGGGCAGGACTTGACAAATTCCAGGAGCCATTATACATATATTAATATATAAAAACTGTCTCCTAAAATGTTCGGTTGAATCCTATCTAACCTGGCTGGCTCCTAAACTTCGGTTACATTTGTCAGCCCCTGTCATAGGGTGTATGCATGGATTAATTATAAACTCACCACTTAAAACATTAAAAAAAATGTACACATACACACACACTATTCTTGGTCCAAGAAGTTCATCTTGCTGGGAAGGTGCAGACTTTGGGAAATATTTTAAAAGTGCTCATTTTTAAACAGACTTTTACTAAAATTGGATCTATTCTTCAATATTTCTTTGATCACAGTGTGCATTGAAGACTTTTTTTATTACAGTTTCAATACCAGTATGCCAATTAAACATATTTGGGTCTTTTAATCATTATTTGTTTTTTAACCAAAAACTTCTTACAAAAAACAACAGATACAATTATAAATAATCTAATGATCTAATCTGGGATGAGTTAACTGGATGTCTATGCTTCAAACCACAAACATAAAAAGTATCAAAAACAAGAATTTGCCAACAAAATAATTAAGAGAAATGTAGACGAAATGTAATTTTTGCCTTGTCTTGAAAGATTACAGTAAATAATATACAATATGTCATAAAATACACCATGCAAAAATGTAGTATTTATTTTTTCGATTATAGCATGTTAGCCTAAAAACCAGGGGCAGAGATACCGCTGGTGCAAGACACCGGGCCCTACACTGGAGGGGCCAGTGCTATCTACTTTTTATGGGGGGGTTTTGGGGGGGGGGGGGCGGGGGGACTGGTCCTCCTTGTATTGTACCCTTTGGGCTCCTCCTTTATCCCTTGGGCCTCCAGATGCTCCACCCCATGTTCCTTCCAAGCAATGGTGGGGGTTCATTGGGGGTTCAGTGCTGAAATGCAATCCCTCCCCTGCCGTCCTGCTGGGGCAGGAAATCCTGAATGATGCCCAAAAGTAGGGCCCTCATTTATACCTTACATTTTATTTTTATTGTTTTAAATAATTGGTATTAATTTAAGAAACACTATAGCCACATTGAAAGCAATAATAACCAATTTGTTTTATCTGCCTCAGCAGCGAATCCAAAGAGACCTGAGGGAAACTGTAAGCGGGAGAAGGCATTATCTGTGTCATATGATCTTGTTTCATATTCAAAAGAATTGGTATAAAAGCCAAAGGTTGCTTCAATCCAAAGATTCACAAGGCTGCCTGTTAATTGGTTTCCTATAACATATATCAGAACAAAGGTGTAGGAAACTGTCCCATTTCTATCATTTCACTTTCAGATCAAATTTTTTTACATGAGAAATTTTTCTTAAAATATGATTTTTTAAATATATTATAGAACATGATTGGACTACAGTGTCACTAATTTTCCACATCCCTTTTGTGTTTTATCAGCACGGACAGACTTACCTTCAAAGTGATAGAAGACCTTATTTGACACTTTTCTATTAACCATATTTGTGCCATGGGGAGAACTAAAATGTAAATTGATTCTCCCAAGGTTGAGAGGAATTTGGTTGTACTCCATTAAAAATTGGATACAATTTGGGAGGCAGCTGTTAGAAGTTTAATTTACTTAATCATCAAAGGAAATGCTTATAAAAATTACACCATTGGTATTTTCCCCCTGAGACACTTCACATTGTTTCGGAGATGTTGTAAGTATGACTCCATGTCTCAAAGCTTGCGGTTTTGTCCAGATCCGTTTCTGATAAACATCTAGCCTTCTGCAAGACGTGTTAGTAGGAATTAATAAATCATTAAAAATATTTTTGCATTTGTGTTGGGTCGGTATATCTTTCAAAATCATAAGAGTATAGATATCTCCCATAATAATGCAGGTGCAGGATAGGCTTTCAGATAGCTGGCAGAAGTGCATGGTCTGCGTTGGGACAAAGCGAAAAGAGTATCCAAAGTACCTCTGTATTTCTGTATGTTAAATATACTTTTAATTTTGGACAAACTCCTTTTAGAAAGTGAAACATTTGAATACAGTGGATAATGTATTACAGTTAAATGCTATTATTCAGCAGTGGAAACCACCATTTTTGATTCTAAATATATTACAGTTAAATGCTATTATTCAGCAGTGGAAACCACCATTTTTGATTTTAATGATCTATTTCCACAAGTGGGAGGAGAACTTGACGCCAGAAGAAGCTTCCACTGAAACAAAGCGAATGTGACAGTTAAAATGCCAGTGCTTTCAGTAAAACCGATGGAAAGCTCATTACTTTACACACATACACCAACCTTGAGTCAGCAACTGAACAAGAAGCATAGTAAAGGAAATATAACCCCACAGAAAATAATAATTTAAATCCTTTTTTTTTGTTTGTTTTTTTACTTTCTGAAGTTATCAAGTTTAGCTACTAAAAAAAACATTTTGGTCTTTTTAATGTCTGTAATGATACGGAGTAAATATTTTATATAGGTTTTCAAACGGTGCAGAAGTAAAATGTGTTTGAATCATTTGAAATATTTGGTGCTGATATAGTTGACTGATATACTACTGGCCTTTTCTGTCACTTTCTTTATCTGCAACTCTATAGGTTGGTGGGTCCACCTAGGAGACTCTCTTTTCCTGTACAGTTGACTCTCAATGATTCGGCAGCCATGTGGATTGGTAGATGCCGGATAAATGTAGTTTCTGGTTGCTTGAGAGTCACTATTAAGAGGCCTAGACTAGCTGCAGATAGGATGCTCTGCTAAGTATATTTGTCAGTGAGGGCTGTTCTAGCCGCAGCAGCTTTCACTCTTCACTTACACACAGGTACGTTCAGCTGGAGGGTGCAGTGCTGAACCCGGGGAATGTAATGCCATCACCGAACTGGCTCAGTCACTCATGTCTGCTTCCAGGTAAAAGTGAATTAGAGACATAAGTGGATGTAATCTAGGTGCCTGTAAGCATTTTATGGCATGACAACCTGGCTCCTGGCATTTGTTAAGCCCTAAAGATCTTTACAGTATTCAATTTTTTTCTGGTTAACAGAGAGTCCACTGTATTGAAATCATTCACAGCGATGAGTCTTATTATGTTGACAGCAGAGCATCGAGTGCACGTGACATTTTTTGCTCACCCGTAGAGTTGCAGAAACCTCACTGGAAATAATGTCACGTTTCGCAGATAGTATGTTATGAAATTGATCGTCTATAAAGAATTGAGACTTTTTTCAAAGAATAAAAAAAATGACTAAAATGTTTAATTACACCTCTTCTGTGCATAGTCACAATGTGTTGTCGCATCAATTCATTCATTTTGGAAAGGGTAATGCTGATATGACACTATCCTTGGCTAGGTTTAGGATAATGTACATTAGTGTCGCTCAACCCCTTTCATCTGGGGCCAGGCTGGTTTCTTTCAAGTGTTCATGGATATACGTTAAACGTAGAATATTTTGATCATGGTGTTAATATTTTTTCTATCTATCTGCAATGATAAAACTGGCAGATAAGAACTCACAATGTACCCAGGACCTGCTGTTAACTACTGGACTAGATAAAAGGGCCGCATTAACCAAGATTCAGTGGTTTCTAATGAGAATAGCCCAGCTTAGATATATTCATTTGTGAAGAGCCTTGGATGTGCTTTGTATGAATTGCAGGTTAGCAGCTATTTGAATTCTCACATAACTCTGTTGTACATATAAAGGGGCACTGTCACCCCCAATAAGCCTCATACTTTTTTAAATAACTTAAAACACCAGCTATTCATTAGACTCCCCTTCTGGATCGCTACCTTGTCATGGTGAAGGGGCTTGTGTACTTCAGTGAAGCTGTGAGCTAAACCATGAAGGGTCACCCAAGATGGGCAGGGCGTAGCAGAGAGTTCAGACATGTTGTGGAATTGGCAACCCACTCCAATATCTTTGCCATGAAAACTTTATGGATTAGCACAACCAGACAGAAGATGTGCCTGGCATGCTGCAGTCCATAGGGTCACTGAAAGTCAGACACAACTGAACAACAACAAATGCATTAGACTAGGGGTGGATTTAAGTGATTGATAACCCTGGACTAGATCATTTTTTTTTGCCACAGAAAGAAATGACCACAATATGTTACAGATTAGCCAAACCTTCACATTTGCATAAAAATCCTTCATGCTACAGAGACCATAATTAATAACTCAAGGATGACTTACTTTAAGGAAAAATGAGGAGTACAATGTATAGACAGTTTTTAATGCTCTTTTTTTCATGGGGAGGGTGTGATAAAATCTCTTTTTCAATGAGAATGTACGCTCTTATACAGTAGTGAAAACCCTTGGTGAATCCAAGAGAGATGTAACAAAGCCCTGATTTATGGGTATGCTCCTAAGAAGCTGGTGGATAAAAAAAATAAAAACGTAAATTTGTCATTCAATATGATTTATGCTATGTGTACGTGTATTGCCATGTTTGCTGACTTGTCATAGTCCTTGTGATTAACCTAGCTTTATATTTAAGACGTCTCTTTATCCTGTGTGTAAACATAATAAAAGGCCCAGACTGCTCTCGCTCCTAGGGGTACAGCACATCCACTGTGGGGCTGTTGGAAGCTGTGTAGATTTTACCACCTCATTCCCAAGTTTCTTTTATTTTTTATTTTATTTTATTTATTTTTTTATTTTGTAACAGACAGTGTCAAAGTTTGATGCAGTCCTTTTACAAGCAAGCCTTTGTCTGCACGCACAGGACCATTCACCTAAATGAAGTGCTGGGCTTTGCCCTTGTAGCTATAAATCAGAATGTGATCTGACTGCTCCAATGCCAGATATTATTACTTGAGTTAAACTCAGCTGAAAGAACTGGCTGGAATCAGGTCCGCAGAGGCCCGAAATAGAGAAGCAGTGATTAATAGTCTGTTTTTGTTCATGCTGGCTTCTGTTTGAGCACACTGGAAAGCAATAATCTCAAACAAGATAGATTCTTACTTGTCACTGACGCACTGGGTGAGACAATACTCAGCTAATGTTCTTGGTGTCAATTCCGTCTCGTTCACAGCTGGCTGAAGAACTGCAGAGCAAACCACTGAGCAGTGAGATCAGAGAGCTGCTGAAACTACTGTCAAAACCCAATCTCAAGGTGAGGACATGTTGCACCTGCAAGACACACACAAAGTATCCATTTGTTGTGATTTATAAAAAAAAAAAATAGCTATTTTTATTTCGAAGCCAACTATATGTTTGCTTGGGACTATGTGTTCTTTTATAGGAAAATAAGATATATCACTTTTATTCAACCATCCCAGAAAATGTATGGTTGATGGACTGGAAACCCTAAATTATAAAGTTGTGACAAGTTTCAGTCAGTGTAAAAAACAAATGTTTGGATTGGTGGATTTGTCATCAGTTGTGTTTTGTTCATATGAAAATAAGCATTAAGGGATGGTTCACACGAGGTGAGATGGGAACATGTACAGGAAGTGACGGATGAGTGTAGTTTTAAAATATTTTATTTCCTTGACAAGGGGACTTGGTACAACTTTTTCTCTCATAGGTAAGAGAGATCTTTCCTCATTAGGACTCTACAGATGCCCGTTGAGTACTTTACCCTATTGCTCAATGACTTTCAACTCAACCAAAAAGGGGCAACTTTTATATAATTTTAATATTGGGCCCCATTTTGTTCTTGATTAAGTTACTTGATAATGTTCTTCTTTATTAATGTTGTTTCCTGTCCCATATATGTATAGATGGGTTACAGCAGGAGCAGTTAATAGGAAAACCTGGGTCCAAACCATGACCTCCAGATCCAGACCTTTACTCCTGTATTATTGGTTATGAACCTTTTTGTTCTGGGGACCAGTTAGTCATCTTTCAGTGCTCATGGGGATGGACTGTGAGATCTTGAAGATTTTTGACAGGGTGACTGACTACATTTTCATCAAAATTTGATGAAAATTGCTTATAAATTCCTCTATAATCTGTTTAAAACTGTGACTAATGGTGATGCTATGTATAAAGTGTTAGGCTCTACTTATCACAGAGGACCTGCAGATAAGCTAATTTAGTGTCAGCTAATTTACATTTAAGGATCTTATAATGGGCTTAGATTACTCTTCAAGATCCTCTTAACTAATTGTCCTTATCTCAGGTCATTAACACATAGGGTGACTTCACAATAGCCAGAAGAGCATGTTTAGTTGTTTTATCAGAATAGTTTTAGAGGCTTATAAATATTGAATGATTATTCTTATTTTTATAGCTAATTAGACTTGAACAGTTGGGAGAATAGTGAAATAAAAAAAAACGAAATAAAATGCACAATAATAAAATTGTCTACTTTAAAAGTAAAGAAAAAATGGGGAAATCGAGATTTAATAACAGGATCTAATCCTTCTTAGGACAGCCTTGTGCATACACCAGGCATGCTTGAATTCTTTCAACATTTTTTGAATTCTTTCACCATTTCTTTTGACTTTTGCAGGAAGGCTGTTGCACTTATCTACCAAATTTCTGTAGAGTTGTTGTACACATCAAATATTCTACCCTATCACCAACATTTGTAGTGTGCTGTATAATACAATCTGTTTATGAAATTAAGTATAGATTGAACCTTGTGTTTTTTTCCATTTAATAATAATCTGTTAAAAAAAACTTTTTTTTTTTTTTTTTACATTTTATTATGTTTTTTATGGAATGAGTGAGACTATATTACATTTTTATTATTTTTAACATAATTTTTAATGCTCATTTACAGAATCCAGTAGAATGTCGTAATTTGTTTCAAACACAAATGGTAGACCATTAGAGTGTTACAGTTTATCCAGTGAACACAATAGCTGCCATATTGTTTCCTGTAATAACTACCACATTTCTGTTGATTTTTGGGCTCGTACAACAATGTGTTATTTCTATCCCATATGAAAACAGAAATACAGTACTTAAAAAAGGTAAATATTTCAGTACAGAGTATTCCTCTGAGACATTAAAAAGAAAGAAATTGCACCGTTCAACTCCAAGATCCCCACTGATTCAATTTCCGTATCAAAAGTTGGATTGGTGCTTTAGCACTGGAAGCTAGATTGTACTTGTTTGGTTGTATCAGGTTAACAAATAATAATTCATCATTATCCCATGCAATTGCTGACCTATTCATTTTGGGACTAGATGGAAAAATAAAGATATTTTCATAGAATAGATCTGTAATTTAAACCCCATTATTTATCCAGCCATAACTGGAGACTTTTATTATTTTATTTTGTGTCTATAATGGACTGAATTGTTGCTGCTAAGTGACATTTTCTGGGCAGTATAGACTTCTCAAGTGTGCTAAAGAGCAGTGGTTCAGTTGAAGTTCCTTTAGAAAACCATAAAAAAGGAAACTTCAGTGTCTTTAAAAGCCAGTGTTTTTAAATGTTATTAAAATGTCATGTATTTTAAAATATCCGGTTACAAACAATTTATTGAAAAGTTAATGGAGAATAAGCAACGGAAGGAGGCAATTCTGTATGGTAATGACTTTTACTTGTCTCAAATGGCACTGGGATTGCTCTTGCCATAAAATGATTACATGCATGTACTGTATGCTCACAATATTGTGTTAATGCAAAAACACAAGCAATAACCTGTTTACCCCACAGCTGAAATGTGCTAAGAGGTTAATTTCAATAATGAAGACTGTAATTCCCTAAGGAACTTGTTGTTTTTATTATGTATTGATTACACTGGTCAACAAAGATTTTGTCTCAGAGCAAATAAGGGTTGTGCTATATGTATTTATCCCACTGATTTTGAAAATGGTCTCAGAATTGTTCTATCACCCATATTATTAAAGTTATATCCTCTTTAATATAATACATTGTGCTATATAACACATTCATACAGCATTAGGATATCTAAATCTTTCATCCGTAAAATCCTAGTATTATTTTTAATTGTTGTTAATTCTACTGATTAGTCAACGTAAAAAGGGTCCAGAGTAATAAACAGTTGAGTCATATTCACGTGATGCTCTTGAGGCATGATAAGTCACATGTTTGCTTGTTTACTGTACTCGGCACTCCTGGCCAGCTGGTGGAAAGAATTTGTTCTTGAAACATCTAATACTGTGAGTATCTGTTATTTTGGTAGTTCTATGTACATTTTATGTTCATAATACGAAGTTGAACAATGCCAAGAAATTGTATTAATCATCCAGACTCCTTGACTGGCTACTCAACCAGAACGGGGCATGTCAGGAACAGGCCTTGAATAAATACAACTTGTGTGATCTTATATCATTTTAATATTGGGCCCTATGTTGTTCATGCCTAGGTAAATTGATAATTTTCTTCTTCATAAATGTGGTTCCCTGTCGCTTACCATTGTACAGATGGGTTACAGCAGGAGCAGTTAATAGGACGTGGCTTTACTCCACTTATTAAGAAGTGTTATTCGCTTTACTTTGGATGCAAAGTCGGTGACCAAGATAAAAGTTGGGCCCCTCGTTTTTGTTGTTGTACCTGTGTAAGACTTCTCACAAGTTGGTAAACAGGTTCTTGACGTATGGATTTTGCTGTTCCAATGATTTGGCGAGAACAGAGAGATCACTTCACAGATTGTTGTCTTACAAATATTTCAGGCATCAGTTCTAAATCAAAGCACACAGTGACATATCCAAATTCACCATCTGCCATCAGGCCAGTGCTGCATAGTGAAGAATTGCCTGTGCCAACGCCTCCGGAGGGAGTAATACTTAGTGATGATGAACAAGAAAAAGATCCTATAGATCATGGTGATGATGATATAAGGCTTGATCAAACTTTTGGCGCTTCCTGTTCATTGTTACAATGGAGATCTCAATGACCTTGTCCAAGACTTGAACCTATCTAAAACGCAAACAGAACTTTTACGCTCCAGGTTGAAAGGCTGGAATCTTCTCCATAAGGAAACTAAAGTTTTTTTGTTTTGTTTTTTAGAGATAGGCCTAGTGACTTTAAGGCTTTCTTTTCCCTTGAAGATGAACTTGTTTTTTGCAATGATGTTTATTCTGTCATAGAAGCACTTGGTCACAAGTACAAAACAGAGGATTGGCGTTTATTTATCGATTCTTCTAATGTTCGCTTAAAAGCTGGGCTTCTCCACAAAGGAAATAACTTTCCATCAGTGCCACTATCTCCTGCTGCCAATATTAAAGAAACTTATGAGGGCATGAAACGTGTGCTTGAAAAATCAAATATGAAGAATACAAATGGAATATCTGTGGTGACTTGAAAGTAGTCGCTCTTTCGCTTGGACTATAACTTGATCACACAAAGTACAGCTTTTTTCTTTTTGAGTTAGACAGCAAAGATCAAATAGATCATTACACTCATAAACAATGGCCACAATCACTAACTCTAGGACAGAAGAATGTGGTTCACGAACACCCGTTGATCCAGAAAAGGGTATCTACCTCCACTCCATATAAAGCTCGGTCTTAGGAAGAACTTTGTCAAAGCGATGGATCGAAGTGAACCTGGATTTACATATTTAAGAAAAAAAATCTTGAGGATCAATGGTGCAAAGATGAAAGGGGGGAACTTTGTAGCACCTCAAATAAGACAACGGTTTAAAGATGAGAACTTTGATAGTCCGTTAAACCAGGCTAAAAAGGCTGGATGGAAATCTTTCAAGAGTGTTTGCCTTATGATACCCTAAGAAGTTCTGGCAGACAACTACAAAGAAATAGTGAATGATCTTTTGCAATCTTGCAAGACCATGGGATGCAACATGTCTAATGAATATGATGAACGATTCCACCAGGACATTTTCAAAATGGAAAAGCAGTGGAGTCCAGCAATGCTTGCTGATTACTGTTGGACCCTTAAGAGGGATGTACCTGAGAAAAAATACAGGAGAAAATCCTATACTTCTAACTTTTAAGGGGAGTTAGTCCTTTAATATGTACATATTGTAAATATATGTAATACTGTAAATTTAAAATAACTGTCTCTCAAAATCCTTACGTGATAGAGAAATTCTGAAAATATATTTGTATTCAGCACAAAATATACTATAAGTTTTTGACATATACGTATTTTGACTACTGAGACAAAAAAAAAAAAAAATTGTTGACCAGTGTTATTATTGAAACTCATATTTATTGATTTATAATAGCATTATATTCAATATTAAATTCACTCTAAAAAAATCAGAGTATCCACCCTGACAAACGCATCAAGGAGGAAGATGGTTTGACTGAGAGACCAATATAAATCTGATTATCAATACAATCATTTGTAAGCGAAATCACTTTAACACAGCAGATCTCTAGCCATTACTCAGTATGGTGTTAATGTATTTGTGGCTGGAAATTTCGTACTCTCTGCTAGACCAAACTACTCCCCACATTGACCTTGTAGTGTGCGGAGATCAACAATAACTGCGCCTGATCCTTGACGTAAATTTCGATATTGAATATTGTTTTCTTTTAATATGAAATGTATTAATGATCAATGCTTAATTAAAACATCTAGCTACTTGTTAATAGAGGATTACAGTGGTCATTTTGTTATTAGCTATTGTTACTCACATAAATTATGTTAAAGGGACAATAAACGTTTATGAGAAATAAACGGACAGTCTAGATAAGGACTGTGAAGATCTGCTTTCTTCAGTCGGGCTTGATAAGGCTGTTGTGGCCTTCTTTAAGGATCTTAATAAACATATATATATATATATATATATATATATATATATATATATATATATATATATATATATATATATATATATATATATATATACCGTATTTATCGGCGTATAACACACACTTTTTCCCCCTGAAAATAGGGGCAAATGATAGGTGTGTGTTATACGCTGATATTCCCTCCTCATTCTAACCCCCCTCCTCATTCTAACACCCCCTCCTCATTCTAACCCCCCCCTCCTCAACCTAAACCCCCCTAAATACCTCCCCCTCACTTACCTGCTTCTGCTCCGGCCTTGAGGAGGGGGTTGAGGATGGGGGGTTAGAATGAGGAGGGGGCTTTAGAATCTATCTGTCAGTTACTGACTGTCATCACAATAATTACAATTATTTAACTGTTCATGAACCAAACATGCAACATAACATACATTAATTAACATACATAAGGTAACCAAAATACCATAACATATTACATAACTATAAAACATACTATAAAATTACTGAGCCCAAAGGATGGTCAGGTGTATCTTGGCAAGGATATAGGGTGCTATTCTATTAAACGCTCGCAAATGCCTTGAACTTAAAAAAAAAAACTTTAAAAAAAAATATATTTTTAAATGCATATTTGTGTTTTTGAGACTGTTCTGCAATGAATTCTAGTTTATTTCTATGCTTTCTCATATTTGTAAAGTACAGTATTGCGTGTTTAATAGCTGTTACAGCTCTAATGATTGATTGAAAAACGCCTTGCGAGGCCTCTTGCATGTATGTATGTTGTGCTGTTTGTCCCTCGGGTACTCATAATATTTTTTACAGAAACATGATACCTTTTTAATTTGTGAGTTTGAAAATATTTGCGAATTAGGCTATGGGTCTAATAAAATATTGATTTTTTGTAACTTTAATTGGTTAGCACTCGTAAATCTTGAGCTGTGCTAAAACCAATGTAGTCCTATCCCGGGTTTGGGGGGCACTCATCAGTTAATCATTAAGAAAAAGTTAATGAGATTACAGCAGAAATTGTGCTTTGAAAATTGCATTTTTAGCCAGAATCAGACCCAGAGATTCTCCCAGTGAGTGTCTTAGTACTCACTTGCAGGCCATTAATTTCAGTTTCTAATCGGCCAACTTTTTTTTTTTTTTTTGCCATTTGTCCCTTACTTCCTCTGGAGATTATGGAAAACATTTGGATTTACCATCCTGTTGTGTGGGTGTATACATAATAGATTCTTATATAGCTGCACACCTGCCATTTGTATTTTCTTTTTTATGTGACACTGTAATCGATCAGTTTGTTTTTGTGACTTGTCTCTTGTGCACTGCGGAGGTGTTTGAACATCTGTGGTTCCAGAATTTGAAACAGAAATTCACTTTTTGCATTAATGCAAATAATACATTCTAGATTTATAACCACTACCACTCCATAAATGATACAGAACTCCAACATATTTCATGATGCATTTGAAACAGCATGATTTAAACATCCCAGTTGTTTGTAAAAAGCTCAATGGGATATAAAACTCACATATTTATCTACCCTAAATTAATTAATATATACTCAAGGAAATAAAACCAGACTCCTCAGTGGAGGGATTGAAAGTAAGAACACAAGTACTTAATGAGAAGACAGTAGTCATGGGAGAAGACTGTGATGCTAGGAAAGATGAAATGTTAATGGAAAAGGGGATGGCAGAGGATAAGATAGATAGAAAGTCTTATGGAAGCAACAAGCAGACAGATAATACTGGAATGCTAAAGTCCTCAAGGTCAGAGAATCAAACTCAACAAAAGTAGCGTGCTTTAAAAAGTGATACAGTATACGTCCTTTTTTGCATTAAGAAAGTACTGCTAAAAAATAAAATGTACTGCTAAAAAATAAATGTTAAAAAATAAAAACACAAAATGTTTTTATTGTTACGACCTACTGCTTCAATGGGCTTGATAAGACCCTAGTTCAAACCTACCCAGCAGATTTTGTTTGCATATACCTGTTAGCAGGAATGAACGCAGCATACCCAGGGCATCTTAGGAAGCAGGCTTAGCTATTTTAACCCCAATGGTCAGGGTATAGTTTCAGGCAGGTTCAGCAAGAATAACCCTAATGGTAAGGATTATTCTCCTCAGAATGAAGCATACATATAGATTATGTAAACTCAAACTGAATAAGGTTTTATTGAAGTCAGCACGACATACATACATGCATACATGCATAACATGGTCCAATCATATTTAGTCTCCATCCCTTAGCAACCATTCTTCCCACCAATCCTAGATAGCCCACACCCTGGCCACATGGGAGGCCTGTCCATCAACTGATGTGAAACCCCCCCCCCCCACCCCACCCCACCTCCGCTCCTGGAGCCTTGTTCCGTAATCAAGTTAACTGCCCTTTGGTCCAGGCTCTTGTGGAGTAGAGCCAGCACAGTAATATAGACACTTTGTCTAGCTGGCTAGGTGACATTGCATACTCCACATTCATAACTAAATACCTTTTGTGCTGTCTGCTAGTCTAATTCTCTTGGTTTGTTGTGCTCCCTCAATCGAATACCCTTTTCTTCAGGGAACCCAAATTTTATAATTTACTGAAATCCCTTGGAGAATCCAACATTTTAAGACCAAACATGACTGGGTAATAAATAAATACATACATACAGTAAATCATGGATTCCATATTTGACCACTAATATGGCACAGAGTTAAACATGGCGGTCAGAGTGCAAATCCAGCTTCCTGGCATAAGAGGGGTATTTAACCATTAACACATATCAGCCCAGGGCCCTCAACAGTTCAACAGTCCCATAAAGAAGAATACCTTGGCCCCCTGGACGTTACACTCCAAATGACAAATGATGATTTGGGAGAGTCAGCTGCAGCAGCTAGAGGGAGTAAATTATTTATCCATAGAGTTAATTACTCTGGTGGTGCAGTGTTGTGGCATTCTGAAATTGGAGTTTAGCAGAAGTAAGTCTTTAAAGGACCACTTTGGATTGTAAGAACTTTAAATGTTTGTGATGATTTCAAACTAATATGCAACATTATCCGTTGTTTAAGCTGTGGATAGAAAATATTTGTTTTTAATTCTTTATTTTAGTAGACGCTGCTTATGTCTGAGTGATACCATGTTGGTATCTTCCATACTTTCTCCTGCCTTGTAGACTGAGTGGGAGTGTTGTTGTAATGTTTATTATCTATTTAAAGGACAACAGAAGTTGTCCTATGTGCTGTGCACCATCAGTTAGAGGGTGGAAATCCTGTAGAAAATGTGTTTACATTTTTTAAATTGTTCTAGAATTGACTTAGATATTGTCATTTTAATTTAATAATTAGAAGCAGCCCCACAAGAACCTGTATAAATAATAAGGCTGAAACCGTTATACTTTGAATTAAGGGTTTATACTCCATTTACAAGCTGCATGTGGTGACACAGTGGTAAGCAATCTGTTTTAAAGATTTCACAGGTTCAATGTTATATTTTTATTTTATTTATGTTTGCATGGTTACCATTAGTGGTAATATGTTCCTACAAAACTACTATTTTTTTTTTTTAACAATTAAAGTAAAAATCAAGGCCCACAAGGTAGAGGGGAGGGAGAGGCCCATAATGCGCACCTGGATTAAACACAGGCTGAGTATCCAATCCATGTACAGCTGTTTCAAGCTTACTGGCTATAATCAGCATGGAGCGGGATCTCAGCCTGTGTTGTGGACCTTTATGAGTAGGTAGTTCACCACAACAATAATTTATAATATGGTTGGCAAAACAGCTGTACATGGATTGGATACTCAACCTGTGTTTAATCCAACCTTGGCTTTGCATTAAAGCTGTGTAATACAGCATGCATAAGCTTAAAGGAAGCCATGTTTGATAATGGCTAGGATTGAAGAGTGAGGCATTTGTGGGCACATTTGCATGTCCCAGCTCAGCTTCCCAGAAGGCAGTGTAACAACTGTTTTTCTCTGAACTCTGAGCTGGAAGCGTTTTTTTTAGCTTGCTTTAGACGTTCAAATGTGTATACCGATGTACTTTTTATTTTATATATATATATATATATATATATATATATGTATATATATATATATATATACATACATACATACATACATACATACATACATACATACATACATACATATACAAACATGCACGGAGAATGGCAGAAAAAAGAAAATGTCATTTGTGGTGAGAAAAATGGCAAAGTATGGTTGTGTGGGAAAATATGTTTTGCTTTTTTGCCCCCCAAAATACAAATCTTAAGGCTTCAAATTTCTTGAATGGGATATGAATAATTTCTTGAACATATGTTAACAAGATGTCTTCAGCACATAAAATAATCTAGGAATGTTTTGAAATTTGCAGATCCTTTAATATGTATGTCTACTTTGTTGATAGGAAGTAGTGGAATTCAATGAACTGTAGATTTTATGTTCCTCTTGGCAATTAAAAGTGATGGAACCAGACATCAGAAATAACTAGTCTGCCTGATGTTATTGAAAAGATTTACTTCCTCCGCTTATTGGATACTTCTCTAAACAGTTTATCAGATCCTCACTTTAGGAAATATAATGCTCTGTTTAAAACAGAGCTTGTGCTCAATGCATTTATAGTTGATGTAAAAACATTTTTAAAGTTCTTCTGAAAACAGGTGATTATATTTAGCTTAAAGGCACGTAGAACTATTGTGTTCTGTCATGTGGTACCAAAAATGGGAGACGTCCTGGAGTATACAGGTGCTGTTGGCAATTATACAGCCATACTGTTACTCAGTCTTGCATATTTTCTTAATGGTTGTACATTTGGGAATGCTAGGTACTATATGTATTTATAAGTGTGTGTTGTCAGTTTAAAATTCCCTTTCATCTATCTGTTGAAGTAGGTCCATACTACTATATGGAAACATCTTCCCAACTTCAACATCTTCTACCTAGGTGATCTCAGTTCCTGCCTTACACAGAATTGTATTCTCTTCTATTTCAAACTTTTATATTCTCTCTCTTCCTGGTCCTTCCAAATTTGTATCTTTGTTTCTTGCAGAGGTTTCTCCCTCTCCCACTCCCTTTAGATTGAAAGTCTGCAAGTTACCAGTCTTGTAAGTTATAAGGTCGCTTTGGAAAAAGCAACTTCTATGTAAGATTTTAAACTCAAAGACAAAGCCCCCAATGTTTTGCCATGTTTCAGGTTGCATTTTTTGTTGTACTTAACCCCTGTATAGCGCTACAGAAAATATATTGGCGCGATACGAATAAAAGATGATGAAATTAATAATAAAACTATCACAACATGACAAGCAGATACAAAAAAATAAAAACAGAGCATTCCCCTGCACTCTGTACATTTGCCAACATGACCTTGAGTATAATTTGAATAAAATAACATCTGCTCGTGATTATCTGTATTCCTGTATGATGGAATATATATATATACATACAGACACACATACATATACTGCTTAAGACTTGAAAAAAAGAAAAAAAATTCTCGAAAGCTTGTCAAAAAAATGAATATGTTTGTCCAAAAAAAAGGCATCTCTATATACTGCAATACTCTGATTATTCAACTATATATATATATATATATATATATATATATATATATATATATATTATAATTTTTTATATATATATGTGCACTTGAATGAATCTGTGAGCTCAACCATGTAGGTTCACCCAATACTAGCAGGTCAGAGCAGAGAGGTCAGACACATAGTGGTCCACTGGAAAATGGACTGAGATCCCACTACAGTATCTTGCCAAGAAAGCCTTTGTGCTTATCCATAACTCAGATCAAAGATGTACCTGGCATGCAGCGGTCCATAGGGTTACTGAGAATCGGACATGACTGAATAACTAATCAACAACACACAATCACTTTTCTGAATATTACAGTAACTGTGGGTGTCTAGCGATACATATCAAAAACAAGATTAATGCAGTATACAGTGGTTCCTTTTTTTATTGTTACATTTCATTTAGAATAAACTGCTTTCAAGGGGTGCAACTCTTTTCCAAGTCAAACACAATATTGTTTAGATGCCTTTACAACAGTGAAGTTAATAAAAAATAGAACCTCCCAGATGATGGGTAATGGGGTATTATAGATAAAATCATTAAACAGTGGAAATGTGCGGTGATTGCACTAGGTCGGAGAGACATAAATAAAATCATTCATTACATTCAAGTAGGCATCAACCAATTCATAAATACCTGCAAGCATTAATGAAATAATACATAACATACACACATAAAAACATACTCTCAAATCATATAATGTAAAAGACTCGTTATACTTGTTTTTCACATTACACTAGAAATACACACTAGACAAGAAAACAACCATTAAACATCCAGTCATTTTATTGGCATAAATTATATTTTATACATGACACAGAATTAATTAACATAGCGTATGAATATGTAAAAGAGCCCGTCTCTAGGGGTAAAACTGCAGTGGTGACAACGACACCGTTGTGTATGACGCTCTGATATCACCTTGCAGGAATTAGCAAGAACAATCCATGTACTGTAGACAGTTTGTGCTCTTCAACTCTGCAATCATCACTAAAAAAAGGTTCTGCGTACGCAGTATGCCAGAAAACACGGGGAAACCATCATCTATTCATAATATATTTATATTAATATACCGTTTCAAAATCTCATTGAATTGTACAACAAGGCTTCATTATAAATTGTATAGAAAGATATAGTTCAGCATTCAGCATAACGCTTCAGTAGACAAGTGTTGAAGAGGGATAATTCAATAGTAAATGCTATAATTGAAGAATCTCTTAAAACATTCTTATTCCAAATACATTTTTGTCTTATGTTTCTCAGCAAATCAACTTACATTTTCCTGTCTGGATTCCCTTATTGAGCGATCATGCCTGCGGCTTGCCTTATTTTCCCAAACAAAATAAATATTGGATTAAATACTGCTTAGTTCCTTCAGCTTGGGTCAATTATGTTGTCCTTCTCTTTCTGGCGCAGTCACAAAATATAAGTGATTGACATTTTAGAGTGTAATTATAATGAAACAGTAATATATTTACTAAGCTCCTCTGCCAACATTCCTGACACACTATTGTCCTATCTGTTTGATTTTACATGACTGATTGCGTTTCCAGAAGTGTTTTAAAAAGACCACGCTATACCTACATTGGTTTAATATGGACTACTATAACTTTTAGTCACTACCTGAACTGTGTAACATTAGGAGAGTTATAGCACAACTGTAGTGTCATATTTGTAGCATTCGGTGTTGAAGAACTGTATAATTTGTATACTATATTCAGAAAGAAAATACAACCGTGAGGTTTTAGCTATTATATTCTACTAGAATATTGCCTGTCAAAAAATGATGGGAATCAAATTGTAAGTGAGCTAATGCTGTTTGGTGTATGGTAATGAACTAAATAATACATTATTAAAGGAATATACTTTACCTATTTTGAAGTAATAAATGCAGGAAGCATTAGGCTGAAGAGCTGACAATCTGTTTGGATGTTGCCGCAGCATACAATGAGTGTTTTGAGGGCTGTGGAGCTGCTGTGTAAGTGTCAGCAATGTGTGTAGTGTAAACAGTGTGCATGCGCGAGTAAAATCCGTTAGGGTAGCTGTGTACTTCCGCATTATGTAAGTTAGTATTGTAAAATGGCGCCTAATGTGTGGTACGCGGCTGTTGGTGATTTAGCGTCCTTGTTCTTGGAGCTTGTCCAGCTTCTTCGGAAAATCCGTATGTGTTTGGTGGTGTTTTGCATGTTTAGGGTCCTGAAGCCTCGTTTTCGTTTTTTCGGCGGCCATTTTTTCTCTCGCTTAGGTGAGTTTTGGGTGTCTAAACTCTTCAATTTCGACTTAAATGGAGGTGTAACTTCACTTTTAGAGGTTCTAGGTGCTCCCACTTGCTGTGGGTATGCTTTTTATGTGTTTATTGTGTTTTAAATGTTTTGAGGTTCTCGCGGGTTGGCCGTTAAAGTTGTAATTTTGCGAGGTCGTAATGATTTTTTTTCAAAGTCCTGCGTCTCGTATTTCTGTGTCGTAAGTCTGTAAATGTTGCGAGGTCCGCAGCGTTAGCAACAACTTTTGACAACCCGCAGTTCTGACAACTGTATATGTGAGTTGCTCTCCTGGGGTGATATTTGTAGGATTAGTAATCTATGAGGAATATTGGATATTTATATAATATCTATTCTGTTATGTTGATGCTTTCCACATTATTGGGAAACAGTATGGTTAAATTGGAAGCACAATTGTCTCTAAAATGCTTTTCTCCTCATGGTGTACATAGTGTTACTAGATTGTTATTTACTTAATTCAGCACAGTTTGGACCACATAACAGTAAAGATCTCCTATAAATATTGAATGTTGATAAACAAATGCGTGCATTTTTCGTTGATATATCAAATAAAATCTGAGTTTACATGTGTCCATGACTGCCCACAGCGACAGCTCTGTCTAGTGAGCAAAAGAAAAATATGTTAACCTTCACTAAATCCAAATGTGCAGAGCATGGGATGCTGGAATCACCTAAACAGATCAGTTATGGGTTAACTAGTGAGTGCATTCCTGAGTGCAGAAAAAACTGCTATCAGTCAAGATAGACTTTATGCAAAACGACTTGAAACATTAACATTTTTTAGCTGATAATTAAAAAAATGGATCATTTTAACATATAATCTGGTGCTCTTTCACCTTGAAGAGCATTTTAACAGTGAGGTAAATGGCCCTTAACAAATAGGAAGGGCCTGTTAGTTTAAAAAAAATGTTGGTTGACATGATTTTCTGTTAGGCATTTTACATTAGTCTGTATACTACAGAGTAAAAACCTGCAAGGAGACCTGCACCTACATACAGTATATCCCTGTTTAAGAAGCAAGGATCAGACTAAAAGTATAATACAAAGGGTTAGGAGGCTACGGTTATTCCTTCTAAGTAGTAATATGGAGTTAAGGTTTGTCACACCAGCACATCAGGGGTAAATCTAAGAAACTGCTCCTGGGCTGTGAGAACACTTTTGGACTTCACAGTGGCAATGAGCACAATAATACCTCATCAGCTCTTCGTAGTCCAGAAATATGAATACAAATAGATATAGAACCTTCTTGCAGCAAGAACAGAGGAAGATGTCCCAGATATAAGATGGTAGCATGCTGTACAGGTTATCTGCTGGAACCAGTGGAAAAAACAAACAAAAACAGGAACAGTTCTAAAACTGGCAGTGCAGGTAAGACAAGCAGCCCAACAAGTGTCACCAGCAGGCAATATCTGGATGCTGTGCAGATGATCTGCTGGAACCAGTGTAGTAAGCAAAATCAATAAGCAGTTCTGAAACAGGTTAGCCAGGTCACAGCACTGTCACTTATGATCTAGGAAAGGAATCCGGGATGCAGGAATGTAGACTGGAGACGGTGCAGTTACAACAGGACCCAGAACTATCAGGACAGAGATGGAGAGATAAGGGATCTGGAGCTGAAAGGAAGGGCCTGCTTACACACACATGCAGCAGACACAGAAGTTCTCAGAAAGGTGGGTTAATATATTCTGGTGCCAATCAGGTCCAAATGAGGACAATACCTGCAAGTGAGGCACTGCTATGTTAACTTCCTGGTGTTTGCAGGTGCCCCGCACCTACAAGCAGGGACTTACCAAATGGTGAGGGGAGTGTACTAGGCTGGGGTTCCAGGTCAATGGGGGGCACCCTGAAAACAAACTTCATATCCTTGCTCTTTTAATGTTGTGCTAAGCAGAATTCCTATCTCTTTTGGATATCAAACAGACAATATTAGAAGGAAGCTCCTTATATACCAGTTGGTTTGTTCTGAGGTTATAAAGCCTAGGATCTCAGCCTTCTTCTTGTGATGAGGAAGCTGGTGGGCAAGGGAACATTTATTTTCTATATTACGGGAGTCTGAAATGCATGGCTGAATTTGCCACCTATTTTATTATCTTCCTTTATACAACTTTTCAAGTGGTAGAGTTCTTTTACACAAAACAATGAAAAAACTTCATATTACAGTTTTGTTAAAAATGATTGTTTAAAGCAATCATTTTGGTTCTTTTCTATAAACAAATGAATATATATATATATATATATATATATATATATATATATATATATATATATATTTATTTATTTATTTTTACCTTGTAACTTATTTAAAAATGTAAGAATTGTTTAGTAGCAGCACAATTAGCACAAATTACACTTTGTCATGAAACATACATACCAAAATGGGTTCAGATAGAGAAGTCCTCCGTTATAGGTCAGAATATAGAGTATTTATTATGGACATCAAATGATCCTTAATCAAACAGGGAAATCAGAAAATATAAATCTAAGTGGAATCTCACTAGGAAAAATGATTTATTGTCCCAATAATTCAAAATACATATTTTAAGCCTGGGAGAGATAGCAGACATTTCAGTTTTGGAACCAACAAGGGCAGCAGAGGGATAGAAGTGCTGATCTACAAACCATTTGCAACATACCAGATACAACATCAAGATTTATAGTTGCTATTAATGCATTTTTAAAAAATATGCCTTAGCTGTCCAATTCAGGGGTGGGCAAGTTCAATC
This sequence comes from Discoglossus pictus, assembly GCA_027410445.1. Lineage (NCBI taxonomy): Eukaryota > Metazoa > Chordata > Amphibia > Anura > Alytidae > Discoglossus > Discoglossus pictus. The sequence continues at coordinate 394,988,801 of CM050166.1, read as the reverse complement.
CTGGAGGGCCACACACAAGCCTGGATTTGAAGCTATCTTTCCGGAGTCAATCAGGATGACCAAAGAAGTGATTGACTCACCTGTGTGCAGCAGGGATATCATCAAATCCAGGCGTGTGTGGCCCTCAGGACCGAACTTGCCCATACCTGAGCTAAAGGAATAATTTCATTCATATATTTCAAGAACTACAAATACACTCATCTAAACAACATGAAATGTAAAGAATCTTGGAGAAGCTAATTAGAAATTGGTCTTGATGTTGATGATTGGTTATATATATGAAGCTGCATATAAGGGCAGTAAAAACTCAACTCTGGTGGGGACATTGCTAAAATACCTTCATAGAACATATTTAATACCTTCTAGACTTAATAAAATGAATTCTAGCATCTTGTTAGATTGTATCAGGAGTTGTAATCAAAGAGGTATATCGATGCATATAGAATGGGAGTGCCCAGATTAAAAAAAAAAAAGTATATGGGACAAAATTAATCTCTATCCATCTATTAATCCAGATCCAGCACATTGTGTCCTAGGTTTGCTACTACCTTTAAAACAAATAATAAAAAAATAGATTATTTTATCTATTCTTATATACTTAACTACTAGATGGCTACAAAAAGATTAACCTCTCTGTCAAGTTATGCATTGACAATAAATCATATTTTAATAATGGAAAAACTGTCAAGTACCTTCAATGACGGTAGATGGATTTGGACACCATGACTTTCTTCAGAACATGGTAAACATCTGATTCCTTGTAGTGAGAAGAAAAACTACAAATCCCACAATGCTTTGCTGAAGAGACTGGTCCCCAGGGATTGCAGCAAAGTTGTGACTGCCTCTGATTGACCAAAATGTATTATGCATTTTATTTTAATTTAGCCTGGGATTTCAGGGTCATTCCTTCTCAAAATTAACTGGCAGAAAACTGTAGAAATATGAAGAAATAACTCGAGTACGGTAACCTTATTAATGTTTTTTTTAGAATTTTTTCATGCAAAAAATATTTGCATATACTACTGATTCTCCTCTATCCATGAAACTTCTATATACCATTAAAATACATACAACGCTTGGCAAGGTGTTTTCTTCATGCTCCCTCCACCAACTTTAGTTCTACGCACAAGCTAGCCAATTAGATTATTTCACATCTGTGACCTCACGCATCTAAAAACAAGAAGATCGCGGCTGGAGCTTAAAGCCTACAGTCTGTGTGCTATCCAAGGTTGAAATTACTTTTATGATCAATAATATTTTATTATAGCATTTTATTTGTTTAATCGCCTTAATGTTTTCTTTCGATGTCTGTGCTCATCAGAACTATAAAGCCGGTCTTGTAAGGTGCATTACCTTAATGCTTAACTCTGTATATGCTAAATATACCCAGATGTGCTGTATGCCTGCACTAGGTTAAGGCTATTCTTTATTTTGCAAACTTCTACACACTGGTCATGCTGAGCCAATAAAACATGAGCAGACGGGGCTGGGGGAAAATATGTCCTTTGCTTGGGCTCCTCTTTTCCATCATGGATTGTTTTAATTAAATCATTACCATTTTGTTCCTCAAAATTACTTTCGTCTGGTGTTACTTTATAATACAAAATTACTGTTTTGTCTATATGCTTCAGTTCACCCCTCATATTTTTCAAACCTCATTATATATCACTAGCTCACAAAGTTAAAGGTATCCGTATGTGGAAAATATATAGTCTGGCTTGGTGACCTTAAGTGGAGCTACATATGTAGCACTGTAGACTTAACCCTTTAATAGCTACAAACTATATAGGGGGCAGTCATACTGTAATGTGTGGCCTGTACTTGCAGCTAAGAAGTGGTTAATAGATACAATAAAATTAAGGAACATGTGCAAGTCATAACTGTGCAGAGCCAGTTAGCAGCCTTTGTAGAGTGTACCATTTCATTTTAACAGGACGTTTATCTCAGTGGATGGTTTCAGCCAAGAAAAGTTTATATTGATGCTTAATGTGACGACAAGGGTTTTGCAGCCCCTCTTTCATTCCCTCTAATTTGCTGAACTGTTAAACCACGAAATGGCAATTCTGAGGGAAAATGCATTCTTAGGAATATTTTGTCATCCCCTAAAAAAAAGTGAAAAATAGTTTTTTATTCCCATTTGAAAAGATTTCTGTGCATAGCAAATTCTATAAATGATTAAAAGCTTATTTTCATAACGGCAGCAAATCCAGCTAACCATCAATATAAACTAAGGGAATGCACCGACTGAGCTAGTGAGCTCCATTTGGCTGCACAGTGACGTTGTTGCAAATATATTTACACGTAGATTAAAATTAGGGATAACTTTTATAACTTTGAAAACATGGTCTTGTCATCTTGTGAAAGAATATGTGCGACTTAAGTGTCCTTCCCCTTTGCACTCAAATCAAGCTCAGTATTTCATTTAATTAGATAATGTGCCAATAATTTAGACAACAAAGCCACTTGGTGAAAAGACTGTGTATGAGAGAGTCCAGTTACAATGTTATGACCACCAGTTAATATCCCGAATAACAGCTGATGAAGGTTGTGTAGTCGAAGATCCATTCGGCAAACATGCCAATTTAGGTAGTCCTGTTTGATGTGGTTCAAGTCCGGGGAATTATGAGGACAGGGAAGTACTTGGAAGTCATTGTCATGCTCCTCCAACCACTCCTGGACAATTCTGGCTGTATGACGTGTTGCCTTGTCCTGCTGGGAGATCCCATCTGCTCCAACATGTACGGGTGTACTTGATCTGCAATTATGGATAAATAACACAATTAATTGAAAGTGCCTTCCAGAGGTATGAGTCGACCCAGACAATGCCAAGAAAATATTCCTCAGACCCTAACGCCACCGCTACTAGCTTGTGTTCTTCTAACAATGGTTGCAGTGTGTTTGTTCTCGGTGGTTTCGCGCCCGACACGCCAACGTCTGTCCAGTAGATGGAGAAAAAAACGTGACTCCTTGTAGAATCCTTTTGCCAATTAGAAGAGGCCCAATTTTGATATTGTTGTGCTAATTGAAGCCGTTCCTACAATGAACCTTCATCATCACGGCTGCAACAATCAGCCGTTTGCTTTGGAGCCCCATACGCAAGAGGGATGGATGGAAAATAAGAATAGTTACCAATATCTAAAAAGTATCTATAAAATCATCATTATTGGGATTGTATAAGTAAATATGTACTGCAAAGACACAAACAGCAAAATAGATGCTAAATCAGTAAATTGATTCATTTATACAGTGTGTGTAACTGATTCTAAAGTGTTCTCACTAATGTCGTCAGAACATGTTGCCCTGGTCCATCGTCATGATAAATAATTATTTGTTATTGGAGCAAATGAGGGAAGTAACATAGAAGAGACAGTCGTTCCTTCTGAAGCAGTCTGTTTCCAATACACTGTTGGCTGTAGTCACTTTATTGACATTAGGTAAAGCTTTATGTCGGAACAGGTGTAAAGTTGGGGTCTTCTGCTACCTGGAATGTGGGGTTCTCTTTGTTAGGGAAGAGCGAAAATATATATATTTTTTATTAAAAGGTCTTCTGGTCACCCTATGGGCGATCTCATTGCCTACATATATTTTTGACTATTTATTGACTCCTACAGGCACCTACATTGTAGGGGGGTGGTGTCAAATTTTCTCCATGTCCCTCCACCAATTCTGAAGTGGGTAATATAGAAGTTTTATATTTTATGCACAGTAAGTAAGACTTCAGATGTAAAGATAGCTATTCTACACAAATAGGTAGTTGCCTTTAAGGAAGGTAATCCGTGTGATTTCTTTTCATCTTTTACAGGCTCTACTATCTGTACATGACACTGTGGCTCAAAAGAGTTACGATCCTGTGCTTCCTCCTATGCCCGATGACATTGATGATGATGAAGATTCAGTGAAAATTATCCGACTAGTGAAAAACAGAGAACCGCTGGTAAGGATTTTTTTACATGAGTAAACAAATATTTCTGCAAATAGTATTGCTGTTTTGGCTGGATTTTTTCTGCCTTTATACAAAAATATGCAGCCCATTAATAATGTTATGATAATTGTCATTATTTCTTGTTTTTACACACAATCACCAACTTTTTCAGCCTGCAACTATTATATTTATCCAATTTATGTTTTCTCCATGGAAACTGTTGAATAGTTTAGATTAAGCATGTCAGACAGGTACCCTGGACCTCTCTTATTAAATTCACAAAATACTTACCCTTCCTGCTCTTCAATTTCAATGGTGTGTGACTTTTAAAATATGGCCCTCATCATCCACTTTTCAATTAATATAACTCTTTTAATAAAATGGGTGCTTAGTTGCTTAAATATGTATTTAAACTAAGAAATTGCTGGTTCAATATATGAGAGTCATACTTACTGTCAGAGAAACAACCATGGACCTCTATGCACAAAAAGAAAATACATAATTAAACTTAATTATTTAAAATGTTCAATCGTAGGCATAACCATTGAATTCTGGCTCTTTTTCAATGCCAGGTTTTGGTATTTTATGACGAAACACTTAACCAGTGTGTCTACACTGGCACGTACTTATTGGTTGATCTAAAATAACACAAGACCAATGTAAACTATAAATCGAAATACATTTTTTTGGGACAGATGGATCACATCTAGTCCCTAGAAAAGTTATTCAGAAGTGTCTGAGCCCCCCAACTGAATTCTAAATATGACTTTGAGCATTGATTTTCAGCCTTCATTAACCTGATTCATGACCTGTTTGGGGTCCTTGAGAAGAGTCTTGTGAACCAGTGCCTTTTGACTTTTTTGATTGTGCCTTGAATTGTCTTCTTTATTTATATTTCTATATCATTCTCTATCGCTCTTAACATTTACTCCTTTCCGGCACTACCTATTCCAAATCGTTTACTCTTGCCCAGACCTCTGCCTCTTCTGCTTTGGGAGAAAGGACTTTGCATGTAAGGATTTAAGCTCAAAAACAAGGTCCTCAATTATTTTTCAACGTATTAATATTATTTTTTGCTTTGTACTTAACCTCTTTATAGCTCTACGGAATATGCTGGCATATTACAAATAAAGCATAATAATACATAATAATAGCCAGCCTTCTCTATATGTCTAAGTCAATTCATACTTGTTGTTTAAGGAAGAAGGTAAGAGTGAGGGGTTTGTATATAAATTGAGGGTTGTGGTAGTAGATGATTGAACTTGGGTGTAGAAGAATTTGGGACAAGGTAGAGCGTGCATGCTAAGAAGAAGTAAGGATTATTTCTTAAAATGTATCTGATGTACAGCATTTACCATTGTCATTGTTAAATAAAGCAATACTGTTCAGTTTTTTGCATATTTATTAAATTTTTTCCATATTTATAATTTTTCTGATGTAAAAAAATGTGTATATGTTCGCCCTTTTACTGATTTTTGTAAATTTTTGCATGAACCAAAGATATATCATTTTTTGGCATCACAGAAAGTAAAATAGAATTGTGTGGATTTAATTAGCAATCTTTGCCACTAATTAGCATTCCAGACCACTTAGAAACTATTTTATATACAGTGGAACCTCTATATTTGTCATTAATCAGTTCCCTATAATAATGGATTTGAAGAACATAGGGCGGAGGAATATAGAGGCTCCATTGCATAACTAAAAAAATATTGTTTAAAATGTTGAATACAATATATAGCCGGGTCTTAATTTCCTATATAAAGAAATCATAAGTGACCGCTCAGCTTTTTAGTCTTTAAATGTAACATCGTTTTGCAAATATTTGTTTTATTTTCATTGATTTAAATCTAAATAACATGCTTTTACATAATTGTGGATGATATTATAATTAATCTGACTACATTGTTGCAGAACTTGTAGAGATATGAGATACCCCTCATTTATGTTTTACTTACATACGTATCACAAAGCAGAAAAAAAATTGAAAACGAAATTACACAGCAGTGTACCAACTACATTTCATGGCCAAGTGGGTGTGTGTACAATAATGTTCTTAGATTACCCAAATATATGTTGATGAACTAGTTTTTGTACATTTAGTGACTTTGGATTATGAGGGCATCTGATAGAGGATAATTAATAGTGTATGAAAACATTTTTCGCATAAAAAATAAACATTTAAACAATTACCTTGAAGTAAGCAAAAAAATGAGGGTTAACACCCCCTCCAAACCCAGGCTAAATTTGCTTAAAATGAAAATTTTTGTTTTGGCCAATCAGGAGAAAGTAGAGGCAATGATACATTTCAATAAACCTCTGGGTTTCCTGTTTGTGCTGCAAAGCAGCCTGGGCTATGTAGTGTGTCTGTGGTGCAGGGTGTGGGCAGCACAAACAGAGAGCAGACTGCAACGGGAAGCACATCCCAGCAGTGACTTCAGGGCTGACTTCAGTGCTCGCATATTGGCTGAGGAAGGCACAGTAGGTGTGTAATGAGTTAAAAATTGCTACCCTAATGCTGCATGCTGATTAAGTGGGAGTCAGGGGCCTGGGCAGATACCACAGGCATTGGGGTGTCAACATAATCATTAGAGGGATTTTAAGATATTAATAAAAATAAAATGTTTTATGAAATGTGCTACATATATAAATGATGCTTATTGCATAATGAGTGCAAAAATGTAATAACCCAGGAAACTTGGATATACCTTTTTAATGTACATATTACCTATGAAACATCATCCTCTCTTTAGTTTGTAGGTTGAACCTACCCCTTACTTTATTGCTAGTATTGATTTTAAACCTGTTTGATCCCTTCATCCAATCCATTAGCCATTAAACTGGTGTGATAGCCAAAAGTCAAGCAGAGGAAATTTTTAAGGGAAGCCAAGCACAGATCAAGAATGCTTAAAAGGCAGTCAGTGGCAGCTTGGTTATCTTACAAAGAAACCTACATATTCCAGAAACCAGGCTAGACCTCTCTATGAAGTTTGAATGTTCCGTTTTTTTTACTCTTTGCACTATACTGTTCTTTGTCTTTCCAGTGTCACTTTTCACACCATTTAAGCCCTTGGAAGAACTGGCCTTGTTTTCCTATTTTTTTTCTTGGCTATGATTACCTCTTACAGGAAAGTGAAATGAGCACACCTGCAGCTCTTGAAGAACATCTGTTATCTACACTATGCAGCCCACGTGTGTTCTGTGCAGACATCCCTCCTGACGATTTCATATAGTAAAGGAAATAAGGCAGTCATATTAATCCCTTTATTGCTTTTTCTGGCAGTGCAGGAGTTAAGGTTAGGAAGTAAAATCTGGTATTAAAAAGGATTTTATTTTTTTTAATTTCCTGTTTGTTTTAATTTTTTCCTCCTTTTTATGTTTTTAGGAGATGACATTTTTGACATCACCTACACATGGGTTTATTGTTGGTCTTCCCACAATTGGAAAGTTTAAAATATTTATTTTGTTTGCTTTCTCCTATACTGAGTAAATATTTTGTAGAGTTAGAAACCCCCCAAAAAGTATCATTGCACTAAAGATTTAATGTTCTGACTATGGGCCTGCACATTTTGCTTCAGGGCTGAAATGTCAACTTGAAGGTATAGGAAATATTTCCTGTTTTTGACTTTTCTAAAATAACACATACTATTTATATCAGAAACCTACATTACAATGATTCATTATATACAAATAAAGATTTATTTATTTATTTTTTAAATGTGGTTTCCACCCCCTCAGAAGCGCCTACATAAGCACCGCATACGAACCAATTGAAACGCTGCATATAAGTACTTTTTTTTTTTTTAACCCTATACAAACCTTCCTGCCAGTAGGAATACAGTGCAGGTGTCCAGAGCAGCATTTCCTGAGCTGCTGGTTTGTGTTGGGGAAAAAAGACTACAAATCCTATAATTCTTTGCTGCAGATATTGAATTCCCATAATGCTGCAGCTGCCTCTGAATAGCCACAACAAATTTTCTGCTAATAAAGCTTGAATTTTCAGGGACATTCCCTCTTAAAATCACCTTCCAGAATTCTGAAGACATTTCCAAACTCTAGGGCAAGTTGATTCATTTATTTTTTGGGATTTTTTTGCAGAAACTACCGATCTTTCTATATCAGATGCATTCATAATTCATTGAACTTCTATATACCTTTAAAACCACCAGTGAGGTTTTTAGCAGAAAACATCCCAATGCAAAGTACTTCTTTGCTGCAAGTTCTACTGACTTAGGGCCTCATTCTATTAACGGCCGTAAGAGATGCGGGGCCGCAAGGACCGGCCGCAAGCTATTTGCCTATTCTATTCCCCTCTGGCCGGGGATTCCGGCAGGCTTGCGGCCGGCACCTTGCTATCCCTTGCGGCCGCACGCGCCGGAGGAAAGCCTTTGATCTAAAACGGCCGCAAGAGATTCGGCTGCAAGAAAATCCCGGTTGCTATTCTATTGCTCCGGGAACCCTCTCTGCAAGGCTAAAAGCGAGCCGCAGCTTACTTGCAGCAAAAAGGTCCCGCTAGCACTAATTAAGCACATAATAAAGCTGAAATAAAGCCATCTTGCACTCTGAGGAGACTATAAAGTGATTGTAGGTTTTAGCAAAAATAGCACAACATTCCCCTACACTCAAATCCGTAAAAAAAATTTTTTTTTATATATGTCAAATATCCATGGAAAAAGTCCAGAGGGCTTGGAGCACCTCAGACCCGGCCACGCTGCGGCCGGAAAATAAATAGTTAATGTAAACTCGGATTTGGGCTGATGTGCAAGCTTGAGAGGGTGTTACTATTAATCCTCATGTCCCCCAATATGATCCCTAGCATTTACAGAGCTTTACAGTGCTGTCTTGAATTTATTTTTGACTTTAAAGATTTCTGAGCTTACGGCCGGTTGCAAGATATACGGCCGGCCGTAAGAGGAGATCCTTGCGGTCGTTTTACGGCCGATAATAGAATGAGGCCATTAGAGCCTCATTAAATTGAGGATCATAAGTCCAAAAAAGCGGCACTTACATTGGCGGGCCTGCTGCGGACCCAATTTAAGGTGCTATTCAATTGGCCGGGCCCACAAGTTAGGCGCCTGAATCGGAAACCATGCTCTCAACAGTAGCATTTTTCGGGCTTGAACATGATCGCGGACGCAAGCCCGTAACTTGTGTTTCAAGCCGACAAATCAGAGCACTTTACATTCAAATATAAAAATCAATACAACATACTTTATTTCATGTTTATTTTCCGTCCAAATTCCTACGGCCTGAATGAACTCCAAGCCTAGTTATTCAAGCCCGTAGGACTTTAATTTTTATCCAAGCCCTATGGGCTTCAGCCTCCAAGCTCGTATTTCATTGAACATGAAATAAAGTATTATTTGATGCCGATTTGCAAGCTTGAGAATGTGGTGCTATTAATTCTAAGGCCTAACATCACTTTCCCTTTTAATAAAAGCACAGGATTGCAATTTTATTTGCTTTTAAAGTGCTCTGATTTGTAAGTAAGCCCTTTGCGAGACCTCTGCGGCCCCAGTAACCTGTTGGATTTTTTTTTCAATTTGCGGGCTTGACGGAGTGGTTAGCGAGGGGGAATCTGATCTAAAATCGCAAATCGCTATTCAAATGCTCAAAGGCTTTGAGGGAAGTGATTTGAGATTTGACAAAGCGCTATAAATCGCAGCTCGGAGCCCATAACTCGATCGGAGCCTGCAAACGGAAGGCAATTGAATAGCAAAATAACTTGCGACGTCTACTTGCGAGCCCGGATCTCTAAAACTGAGCAATTGAATGAGGCTCTTGACCAGCTAGTTCAGTTCACGTATTTCAGACCCTGTGCACTAATCTGCATTTTACCAGCCCAGATAAAATATGAAAAAGTACAATGTTTGGGAGATTTGTTATCAAAAATCACCTTTTATAATTTTTAAACCTTCCCCTTCCCTGCATGTGTTCAGAAGCAAGAGCACACAATTAAAACTACAAATCCTTATTTTATAATCATGCAATTATCCTGCTTCCATCTATTATTAAATATCAACATACTCCATGTGCCCCTAGCAGCTCTCAATCAGTCACATCAAGAAAATATTGAGAAACTCACCATAAAGAAAATGGGCATGGGGTGTCACAGGGCCTCATATAGCGTTGTACACTTTCCAAGCAACAGCCTGCCTGTTCTATACAGTGGGAAAACTCCTGAAAAGTTATTATCGTCTACTCCTCTATTACTAGTGAATCCAGCTCTACCTATTTTCCGATTGTGATTTTCCGTTTTTGCTGAGAGCAAAAATAAGAAGGGTAAATGCATTGCGAGCTCCCCTTAAGGACTCAGGACATATATAAGGCCCTGCAAGTGAAATTGGTAACCTGTTACTGAAATAGAGCAAATGAAGAGCAGTTCTTTAGGTACTTACTTATAGAATGAATCCTATAACATCTCAATGCTTCCGAGATAAGCTGCCTTCGATGAGGTCATGCCTTCTGTTGAAGATCACAGCAGGAAAAGGAAGTATATAGAAAGGGCTTGTAATAAAGTAAGGCTTTGATAAATATAAATGTGATAGCATTACCTGCCTTCTTAAATCCACCATGTAGCTTAGTGTTGACCGGTGATGTAACACTTACCTAACAGGTCAGGAATCAGTCTTCTAGAATGCGAGCACCTTCCAAGTTGATACTTGGGATTTAATGAGAATGGCGCGTAGAGTCACAAATTATGTGTTTCAGATGTTGCCCAATACAAAGTCTTAATCCGTGCTTTCATTTTAAGCTTCATTTAATGTCCGGCCCTGTTGAATAGAGGCATATATGTACATATACACAATTTTACTTTTCCACCACATTGTAAGCAAATCCCATTGTTATATAGTATTGTCTTTTTAAAGAGCTGGATTTCATAATGGCCACATATTTTAGTAATTAAACAAAAAAGAAACCTATGAGATCTTGTATTCATCTTTATGGCGTTTTGGGTTGCCATTGCCCGGTTTAGCTGTTTGAGGAAGAAACTTGGATTACAAAGAATAGGTTTCAACAACTTGCACTATAATTTTTAGAAAAGATTTTCCATGTTGTTAAATATTTGTGGTGAATGAAAGAGTCCTTTATGATTATATTTTATTACAAGTAATGTTTTCTGTGTATTACTTTGACATTGCATTGCAAAACTGATCAATGGGTCTCGTGCCCTTTTTTTAGATGCCCAAAACCATTGCTGATGCATACATTTATATTCTGGTAATTTACCTGGGTGCCTGTGAGGTCTGGTAAAATGGCCCTCGCTAACGTCATGCTGCCTTAATCTTCAGGCATTCCCAAATACCAGGTGTTGATGATGTTTATCAGACGTTTTCTTCAATCAAAGCATTAGAAGTCACTCATTTTTTTTATCGGTGGCTCCCCAAGTTGCTGACAATACAGGTGATTGTTTTATGAAAAAGCCAATGGCCCGGAGATGATTTGAAAGCAAGGCAATACAACATCCCAGGCTTCCTGGTTTTTGGCTGTAGTGCAGCTGACCCCGTCCTATATTGCTTCTTCCAGACAAGATTTTTTTGTTTGCTAGATTTACACCTGGGAGAGCCTGGATCAGCACCCTTTAAATCACTTTACAGATAAAAAAAAAAAATAATCTTTTCAAAACCCAAGCCAGGTAAATCTCTGCTCTAATGATATTGGCACATTGTTATTCCACTAGTATAATTTAGTCAATGAGCCATAAAAACAAGTGACCGTGGCCTGTTTATAACCTATTCACTTACATGATTGATAATACTAATTCTTCCAGCTTTGAGGATACCTACTGAGTTTTTAGTAGGTGTGCTGTGCTGAAACACCCAAAGCCAGAGCCTGCTCTACTGTGAATAATCATCAGCCGAAAGATGATATTTTCAGTGGGATATCTGGAAAATGTGAAGTGCAAAATTAAAGGTGTGCGTTACATATGCAAAGATTAGCAAGTCACTACCCCCTCCTTCACTTAACTCTTTCGGAGTTCAGTAGACCTGCAACACACCATGAATACAGAACAATCCGGTTGTGAAGGTGTTAAATAAATACCTGTTGGTTAATGGCTGTTCCATTTATTGCCTTGCAAATATCCTGGAAATTTTATACATTTTATGTAGAATATTTGTTTTTGTCAGGAGGAAGTGAGAAGAGATGTCTGCTAAGTCACTTTTAGTGAGCTGTAATGTTGTATACAGATGAAAAAAATGCAGTGCTTATGTGCTTCATACAGTGAGAGCTTGTCTCCAGATAGACATCTTTAGCGGAACTCAGGCGTCGGACACCAAGACATGGGCTTTGGTATTTACTGAGCTCTTTAGCTCCAGGGTATAGTTAATCGTTGTCCACACGAAGACCACGCAAAGAGATGTTTTGTGTTGAAAGGTTATTTTGATTTTTTTTTTCTGATGTGTAAATCCAGTAAAGAATTATGCTCATAATTATTTATTCTACTTATATTAAGAAGCCAACTAAAACAAAACAAAAAAAAAAACTTTCTACGAAGACCTATATTTTTAGCGAGAGCAAAAGGAATGGAAGACACTTAACGTAATTTATTTTTTTCTTTTAATTTGCCGTGTCTGGTTCTCCTTGAGGTTTGACAAAAGTCTCAAGGAGTAAAGATAAATACGGATTACCTTGATTAATTAATTGTATAGAACAAGTTTAAATAAAAATAAAAAAATACATAAAATGCATTCAGTCAAAAATTGCCTACAGTTTTGTTTCATTTTCAGACATGTCCTGGACAATGGCTTTGTTTTTGTAAATGTTAAATAGTTTTTTGGATGTCCTTTTAAGAATCTTGAAATCATGGGCACCTATGCAATTGCCTTCATATCGTCCGTAAGTCTGCGGGCTTGAAATTTGCAATAGTTACATAGCGATTCAATTGAAGCCGCAGTTACCTGGCGGGAAGGCTAAACCGTAAACCATGCACCCGTAAGTAGCATTTCAGAGCATGATCAGTTAAGCAAGGCCGTAACTACCAATTTAGAAACAGCCAATAGTAAATGAGACCGTCATTATGACGTCAGTAAAACATGGAGGTTAAATGGCAATCAATTAGTGTTTAGAGGTCCGGTATGCGATCCGACTGTACAAAATTATAAAAATGAATGAATGAATAAAATGTTATAGTCCATGTGGGCACCCGATATGTATTAACTCCTTGATTACAGAGATTGATATAATGCAGAGATGAAACGTTAAATTTTTTTATTTTTGATTGCAGATTTGTGAGCTTGAGACTTTCGTGCAATTAATTCTAATGTCTTTCATTGCTTTTTCCGTCTTTTAAATTGTAGTAATGATTTTATATTTGCATTTACAGTGCTACGATCAGGTGTTTAACCCTCTTGCGAGTCCTATCTGGTACTCGTAGGATTTTCTTCTATATTTGCCATTTACGGGTATGAAAACAATTGCGGGCTTGAGGAATTGTAGCAATTGAATAGTGACTTGCGATTTTAACATTAATGGGCTTGAAAGATCAATAGCATTGCTGGGTTGGAGTTATGATTTTGACAACCACAGGGATTTTCAGCCGGTAAAGCGCAGATCATTTGCGGGTAGCTAAAAGACGCCAATTGAATAGCAAATTCGTTTACGGGCTTCAGTAAACAACAATTGCTCAATTGAATATGGGCCATGGTGTTTGGGCACTCATTCACTTACTTTACTGCATAATTAGACGAGTCCTCAAAAACCAACAAAATCTTTGGTAGTTTGTGTCTGATTTAATTTGTTTTACTGTTAAAAAAAAAAAATTGTTGCCATCTTTAGAACTTGCGCCCCAAAACATTAGTGTAAGAAATTATTTCTCACTATCTCTTTAATATTAAAGTTGGCAAATTTAAATGCTCTTCGTTGGTCACACTTGCCAGACTATGATAATTCTACACTATTATTACTTTTCTCATTTATTTGCGGACTTCTCTATAATATAGTTATAGTAACACCAGCCTCTCATCCTATATAAATTTGAAAATAATTTACATACATTTTTTTTATTTAGTTATTAAATTGTTCTATGCACCTTTGTATCTCCTGTCAGTCCTAAGCTTTGTGGTAAACCAAAATTCACATTTTCGTAGTGAATTCTAGAATTTCATTTTACTATAACAAACAGCACATATTTTGAGTTACGGTTATAACAGAGGTGATTGCCATTGTGGCTAATGTAGGTTTAACCATTTCAACAACAGTGGCGTCTGGGGTATACCAGTAGTCTCCATACGACCTGCTATATTTAAACCATCAGCAAATGTTTTGTATATGCCATTAAATTACTTTCTTGAATTGTATATCTCAAAAAGAGTTTTGCACACTGCGGCAAAATTGAACCTCATAGTACAAATTGCACTTTTGCTGAAATTGCTAAATATCAACTAAATGTTAGACTGAGATCAGAGATGATGGTATAATATAACTAATGTACTTGAATTCCTATAAAAAGTACTACCTATGCATTTTATGTCCTTTTTTCTAATGTTTATTTGCATAGCTCTTTTAGAGATTCGGTTCTCTCTTGACATATGGCATTACTTATGAAAATCAATTTTATTATCCCTGTATACTCCCATATACACCTATTCATTAAGTAGGGGTCTTTCAGCTCTCCTCAGTGCAATGAATATGAAGCATTTCCAGAAACCTAAATCTTTGTCAGTGTTAATATACATTTTCCTCAATCACTGACCAAACATTCTTCAACTATTATAGGAAATTTAACATGATATATCTGACACCTCTTCTTCCCCACTTCCTTTGACTGTTGGTATTCCCCAATATTTATTTCTAGCCCTCTTACTCTTTTCTATATATACATGCTCCTTTGGCAACCTAATTAAACTAGCGTATTGCCCGTCAAAAAATGACGACAATGAGATGTGTATGTTTTAAAAGTTGTTTAGTTATTAATATACATATGGAATTGTAAGGTAGCTAATGTTGTTTTCTGTGTACTACTGAAATATAGAATTCAAATTAATAAATGAATTTCCGTATTTTTATGCATTGTGTTGAAGAGCTGGCAATCTGTGTTGATGTTGCAGCAGCATTAGTGGTGTGGAGGTACTGTGTAAGCGTGATGAACGTGTGCAGTGTAATAGTGTGCGTGCGCGATCCGAAACCGTTAACGTAGCTGTGTACTTCCGCATTATCCTAAAATGGCGGATAATGTGTGGTATGCGTCTTAGCGGATTATCGGTACGCGTTTTCCGTGTTTATAGTGCTGTAGCCTCGTTTTCGTTTTGTTTGTCCGGCATTTTTTTTGCGGCGCTCATTGCCAAAGTACTACGGTTTAACGGCTTGCCTCGCCGGGCAATGATCGCCTGCGGCGCTCATCGCTAAGCCCGCTAAAGTACTACGGTTTAACAGTAAATTTGTTTGCCACACAACATGACTCTACATTTGTCCCTTTTTTTTTCTTAAAATAAATACAATTTTTTTTTAATACAATTTTTATTTTTGTAACTTTCAACTTATATTTCATCAAATGCGTTGGTTTAGGCTGGAAATCCGATGTTGCGCGAGACAAAGTCGTTAAATCTGTGTTAATGCGTAAATCTGTAATTGGGTTTCGTAAAATGTACTCGCTACTGTCTTTTTACTCATTGCGCGGTTAATCCGCATCCTTTATCTCGTTGTTTTTCAAACACATACGTGCTACGGTTTAACGGCTCGCCTCGCTATGCGAGGCTCGCAGGGCGATGAGCACCTGCGGCGCTCATCGCTAAGTCATACGTACTACGCGGTTTAACGGCTCGCCTCGCTGCTACGCAACGCAGCGTGACTACAAATCGTAGTTAGACAATTATAATATGTGATCTTTAATTTCACTATCCCCTATATGCTGATAACACTCAGATCTATCACTGCACCAGATGTATCCTCATCTCTCGTGGCACGTTACCAACTTCTCAGGAATAAATATCCTTAATGTCCGCTTGTCAACTCAAACTCAACATCTCAAAGATTGAGCTCTTTATCTTCCTACCCTCTTCTACAGTTCCTATTCCTCAAATATATATCACTGATAGCAATGCCATCATCACTCCCACCTCCGAGGCCCGTTGTCTTGTGGTTCTATTGGACCCTGACGTCTTTCATTCCTCACATACAATCAATAACCAAAATATATCATCTTCACCTGAAAAAATGTCCAAAATCTTACAAAAGTCTAATCTATTCTCTCATCATATCTCACCTTAACTACTACAACGTCCTGCTGCCCCCAGTATCACCTTGTTGTCTCTACTTCAATTTTGAGCCAGAATGATGGAGCAAAGCAAGGAGTTCAAAAGAGATGGGGCAGTACAAGAAAATTCCTAAAGGCTCAAGTGAGAGGAGGTATTAAGAGAGGATAAAAGAAGGAGGTCATTAGCAAAGCGAAGAGGGAGAGTGTTTTCGGATGAGCAGAGATATAATCAGCTGCGCTGTTAAGGGCTTTATATGTTAGGGTCATGCTTTTAATTATATTCTGGAGGCTATGGGAAGCCAGTGGAGTGATGGACAGAGAGGAGCAGCAGACATTGAGTGTTGATCGTATAAAGCTCTTGACAACAGTGCATCCCCTTACATATCTGCCCTTGTCTAGATATACTCCCCCAATCTCCCTCTTCATTCTACTAATGGTCTTCTCCTTCCTGCCTTTAGAACTTTTCTCGAGCTGCACCTACTGTGTGGATCTTCTTGCCTCCCTCCACTAAGCTTTCTTTTTCAAACCCTTCAAAAACTCACTAAAAACACATCTATTTAAAGAAGCTTATTTCCTTCAGCCTTACAGGGATATGAAAGTTTACCTGTTTTTAGCATTAAAATAAACTATGTAATTGTTTGTTTGTATATCTAAACATCATTTTATTAACAAGTGTTTAAAAGCTCTGTTTTCACTTACTCAAACCTTCCAAGCATTCCCTGCAAAGGTCTGCCCCCACATCTCATGCATACAATATTTCTATTGGTACTAGATGTACAAATCACTTGCAGTCCTTTCCAGGGACTGCTTGGAAGGTTTGAATAAGTGAAAACTGAGCTTTTAAGCACTTGTTAATACAATTATGTTTAGATTTGCAAACACTAGATAGTTTTAGATTAGTTTTATTTTAATATTAAAAACAGGGAAACTTCCATATACCTTTAACACACATTATCTTCTAGATTGTAAGCTGAAACCGACGGGGCTTTGTAAGTAGAGCTATATATATATATATATATATATATATATATATATATATATATATATATAGATATATATATATATATAGATATATATATATATATAGATATATAGATATATATATATATAGATATATATATATATATATATATATATATATATATATATATATAGACTATTACTAAATTGTATCACTCTTGATATATATACATAGTTTCCTCTCTTGATGACGCAGTATGCTAGTTTGTGTTAAAATAGATCTACCCCTGTATCATGTTACTTTATTTTGTTTATTAATCTTCCATCTTGAATAGCAGATTGTTTGATACTTACATTCACCTATGACCTTTCAATCTCATTTTATTAGGGTGCTACTATAAAAAAAGATGAAAACACCGGAGCCATTGTTGTAGCAAGAATAATGCGAGGAGGAGCTGCTGATAGAAGTGGTAAGATCTGTTTGGTGATCATGGAGCCATAAACCATGTATCTGCAAATAACTCCATTCTTGTTTAAAGGGGCAATGTAAAAGTTGATTAGGTGAATGTACAAATACATTAATTCTCGTATTGTTTATTTTAATTTTATAGGTCTAATTCATGTTGGCGATGAACTGAGAGAAGTCAATGGAATAACTGTGGAAGACAAGAAACCTGAAGAAATCATACATATTTTGGTAGAACATTGCTTTTTACAAGTTGTTCACTTTTGTAGTATTAGTATTCATTCTTGTTTCTCAATTGTTACTTTGTGTAATAGGAATACTTATATTTGATGTGGCGTTTAAAAGTGTAGTACAACCTTCTATCAGGATGTTTCCTGGAGCTATTGGTCAAAAGTTCCCAAATCTGTGTGATATAGGATGTTTTTGTTTTATTACACCGTTAATGAACCAGTAATATTTTTTTTACAACAAGTTGAAAAGTTGTTTATTCTGTTCTTAAGTAACTGGTCCATTATGGTTTCAATTTAAAAGACCACTGCAGTTTAACAAAAAATACATTTGTTTGTCAAGTACGTACCAAACAATCAATATTAGCAGCTGTATAAGCCGTGGACAATAATTGTTTTTGAGAAAATCTGAATTCTTGAACAGGAATCCATATTGTGTTTCATTAGAGTGTGTGTTTTGGCACAGGTGTAGAGGGAAGGTTGTTGAATGGGGCAACGGAAAGCCTTTGTTAACATGATTGGATAACATTGAACTAAATACCATGGGCCTCATTCTATTATCGGCCGTAAATCGGCCGTAAGGCTGCGATTTATTGCGGGGGTTCAGTTAACTCGCGATTCTATTATACGGCCCCGCAAGGATCTCCCCTTACGGCCGGCCGCATATCTTGGAACCGGCCGTAATCTCAGAAATCTAAAAACGCAAAAATAAATTCAAGCCTGCACTGTACAGCTCTGTAAATGCTAGGGATCATATTGGGGGACAAGAGGATTAAAAGTAACCCACTCTCAAGCTTGCACATCAGCCCAAACCCGGGTTCAAATTAACTGTTTATTTTCCGGCTGCGGCGTGGGTGTGTCTGAAGTGCTCCAAGCACTCTGGACTTTTTACATGGATATTTTACGGATATTAAAAATAAAATATTTTACGGATTTGAGTACAGGATAATTATGCGCTATTTTTTCTAACACCTAAAATCCCTTTATAGTCTTCTCAAAGTGCAGGATGGCTTTATTTGAGCTATTTTATGTGCTTAATTGGTGCTAGCGGGACCTCTTTCCTGCAAGTAAGCTGCGGCTCGCTTTTAGCCTTGCAGAGAGGTTTCCCGGAGCAATTGAATTGCAAATAGGAATTTCTTACGGCCAAAACTCTTGCGGCCGTTTTAGATCAAAGGCTTTCCTCGGCCGCAAGAGATAGCAAGGCACCGGCCGCAAGCCTGCCGGAGCCCCCGGCCTTAAGGGAATAGAATAGCCGTAAAGCTTGCGGCCGGTCCTTGCGGCCCCGCAACGGCTGCTGCCGCTAATAGAATGAGGCCCTATACCTTTTCATCTTCACTAGCCCAGACAACTTGCATTGAACAATGCAATCATAGCTCCTCAGAAATGTAATCGCCCCTCTCACACACCACTTCCACCAATGTATTATGGATCCCGCCAAGGTTCTGCAGAAGCATTAAAAAAAAAATCTTTAATTAAAAAAACGAACTTTTTCCTTTTTAATTATGCTCTTAGTCAGACTTAAAGTTTTCAAACTTATATTTTTGTTTTTATTGTGCGGTGGTCCTTTAAGGGTTGTTATAGCGCAGGTTGGCTGTGCACACTGGGAAGTCGCATAGCCATCTCATTTACCTTCAGGGCACAAAGTGCAAGTCTTTAAATCAGTCACACCTTGTATTACAGATATATAAACAACTGAATGTGTTGATATATCCTAAATGCACACCTGCGCTTCACAACTCACAGATTATTCCTAAAAACTTGTCTGGCCCAGGAACCCCGAGCCGAGAGTAACTGAGTAAATGAATGATCAATGCTTGGAAGATAGAGCCCCATCTGCATTTACAGTGGAATAACACACGCATGTTATTTGAACTCTGCCACACTCTATAAAGCAATGGTAATGAAAGTATGTTCAGCAGGGTTTTATAAGGGAAACTCTGCAGTCAGTCGAAGTGTAAACGTGACTGCTGAGTTCTCCTCGGCTTATGACAAACAATTTATTTTCTCTTCAACTTCCCTTCTGTAACCAAATAGAGATTGGACATTACATTACATAAATTTAGTTTGTTTTAATTTGATTATTGTTGAGTGGTTTCTTTATTAATTTACATGCATTCTGTATTGTATCCTATATTGCATTCAGATGTAGCCCCAGTGTGATAAGCACAGATGGTATATAAATTAAAACAAACATATATTGAGGAACAGGCCAACAAACCCTATATATATATATATATATATATATATATATATATATATATATATATATATATATATATATATATATATATATATATATATATATATATATATATAATTATATATATATATATATATATATATATATATATATATATATATATATATAATTATATATATATATATATATATATATATATATATATATATATATATATAATTATATATATATATATATATATATATATATATATATATAATTATATATATATATATATATATATATATATATATATATATATATATATATATATAGGGTTTGTTGGCCTGTTCCTCAATATATGTTTGTTTTAATTTATATACCATCTGTGCTTATCACACTGGGGCTACATCTGAATGCAATATAGGATACAATACAGAATGCATGTAAATTAATAAAGAAACCACTCAACAGTAATCAAATTAAAACAAACTAAACACAACTGAAGCACTCAACAAGAATATATATATATATATATATATATATATATATATATTCTTGTTGAGTGCTTCAGTTGTGTCCAACGCTTGGTTACCATATGGACCACAGCACACAGGGCACATCTGTGTTTCTGGTTGTGCTTATCCATACAGTTTTCTTGGCACATATACTTGAGTAGGTTGCCAGTTCCTTCTCCAGCAGACCACAATTGGTTTGAGCTCTCTGCTATGACTAGCCCATCTTGGGTGACCCTACATGGTATAGCTCACAGCTTCATTGAGTTACACAAGCCCCTTCACCACAACAAGGTATAGAGTGTGTGTGTGTGCTTGTATATATCTATGTGTACATATGTGTGTGTGTGTGTATGTATGTATGTGTATATATATATATATATATATATATATATATATATATATAAAATCAAATATAATAGTTGTCAAACTACGAATCGTCGTCACGCTGAGCTTGCAAGAACTTCGTCCCTCGCAAAGCGAGGGGCCGCATTTGCGGAGGTCGAGGCTCTCCTCCGCCTCACACGCGGTTACAAACACCCATACAAGCAGCACTTTACCAAAATAGATCTAACACGCAATCACTATATACGGACTTACACACAAAAATACGAACCGCAGGACTTTGAACGAAAAATTTAGACTTGGCAGACAAAAATACGAGACGCAGGACTATTACGACCTATGAAGCATCGACTCATTTCTTAAGTGTGTTACTGCTGAATAAACTCTTGCTAAATTTTAACCATTAATACTCCCGAATTATAGACATGCATAACTAAAATACTGTGTGGTAATTTGTATTATAAAACAAGAATATGTCACTTAAATATCAATAACATAATAAAATACAAATACTTAATGAATTATTTGTCTTGCATTTGTCCATTAAGTGGTTGTTCATTTGCTTTTTTTATTTCTTTTCAGGCTCAATCACAGGGGGCAATTACATTTAAAATCATACCCAGTATCAAAGAGGAATCGCCAAATAATGAGGGCAAGGTAATAATGAAATATTATGAGATATTTTGTCTACATGTCTTTAGATACTGGTTGTGGTGTTGAAAACCAGGATTCTTCCAATCTTATCTTGCAGATGTTTGTGAAAACCCTCTTTGACTACTTCCCTACTGAGGATAAAGCTATTCCATGTAAAGAAGCTGGGCTTTCATTCAAGAAGGGAGATGTCCTTCAGATCATGAGCCAGGATGATGCCACGTGGTGGCAGGCCAAGCACGAAGGTGATGCCAACCCCCGAGCCGGCTTGATCCCGTCTAAACAATTCCAGGAGAGGTTAGCTATGATAATTCACTCTTTCTGTCTGTTCCTTCCTTTCTGTATCCTAGCAAGCTGTGCTGTATTTTACCATACTGTAGGTAGCTTACCGGTCTACTCACAAAATTACAGGGTCGTGACCGTTTCAAAATGAACTTAAAAGCCCTTTTCACAAATATTTCAGACTTCCTTGCCTGTCTGGCCAAAAAAAGAATAATGACAGAAAATGATAGTATTTGTTCTGATCCAGATTGGAAGAAGACCATATGGAAAATAGCACATCAGTATCTCAATCTTCATTGATGTACTCTGCAGGAATAAGTATTGTAACATTTTTTGGACTGAATGCAAAATGTAAAAAAAGAAAAATCTGCTGGGTTATTTTTATCAAAGCTCTTGGATAGATTAGATGGTGTTTTAGTTTTGCATTTTCTTCCAAGGGATCTCAGAAAATAAAAATAACAGAAGTAGTTGCAATATGTGTTTCATAAAAATCCCTAATCCGGTAATGGAAATGTTCGATTTCATTGTCCTTTATGTTCCTTTTTTTCACCTGCAGGAGATTTGCACTAAGAAAACCTGTAGTGTTGAATCAACAACAGAAAGTTCCCAACAGAAAATCATGTAAGTCTATTGAACGTGGATAGAAAATATCAGAGCTAAAGATTTTCTAATGCAAGTAATTGTTTGAATATGATTTGGAATTTTTTCCTCTCAAGGGTGCATTTAAGATCATAGCTCTTACTCATGTAATGTATTGTTTGATATTGTACAGACAAGTATTGTTTATGAGTAATATTCCAGCTTGCCTAAAAAGTCATTTTGCCTGTTCAATATTTTATGTATTGGGCAAAATACAAAGGAATACTGAATATAATAGCGGCTACCTCATGTAATCTTCTAATCTAACTATTTGACTACAAACCAAATCTTTTTCTCTTTCAGTTCATCAGCTCAGGGACTTAGCATTATTTGTATAAAACGTTTGAGTGTGTTTATGTGAATGTATGTATGATGAGTATCAAACGATAAGCAGTTCCCATTAGGAGTATAGTAAAATGACTCATACAGGTCTTAAGAAGTGTGATGAGTTCCAAAGAAATTTTTGCTCTTCAAAATGTGTTGAATACCGAATTCAACAAATTTTGAGGCATCCAAGTACCACTGTGTGTGTGTGTATGCGTGTGTGTGTGTGTGCGTATGCGTGTGTGCGTGTGTGTATGCGTGTGTGTGTGTGTATGCGTGTGTGTGTGTGTGTGTGTGCGCGTGTGTGTGTGTGCGTGTGTATGCGTGTGTATGCGTGTGTGCGTGTGTATGCGTGTGTGTGTGCGTCTGTCTGTATGTGTGTGTGTAATATATTTATATATATATAGCAGTATTATAATAAGTCAGTACATGTAGGATATGTTACATTCAAATTGGAAAATGCTACAGGCTAGATAGGTTCCCTAAATGGTGCTTAACACCAAACAAAATTAGGGGAATTAGTACATTTACTACACTTTTAATGAGAAATGCTTGGTAGAAGCGCTTTTAAAGCAATTAAAAGTAATAAGAACAGCCGAGTATTTCCCTGAAGAGAATACGTACAATTTAGGGATAAAGGTAAGTAATATCTATGACCCTCGAGGGGTTCCTCCTAATCTGGAACATGCAGATGGACTGTCACCTGCTTACTGGGTCCCTATTTTTACTCAAAATGGCTCTAGATATGCCTAGTGAAAACCATAAAAAATACACTTAAATAACTACTTGAAGAAAAACTGGCCCAAATGCTGTATGGTAGTTTAGGAAAATGTTGGATTGAATTTAATATAATCAATAATAAGAAATAGTTTACAGTAGTGCTTTAAAAACAATTATAAGTGACAAAAACAGTTGAATAAAAATGGCCTCCAGGATATCCTGGATAATT
This sequence comes from Discoglossus pictus, assembly GCA_027410445.1. Lineage (NCBI taxonomy): Eukaryota > Metazoa > Chordata > Amphibia > Anura > Alytidae > Discoglossus > Discoglossus pictus. Next base: position 394,965,149 of record CM050166.1, on the reverse strand, counting down.
AGAGAGGGAGTATTGATCCAGGGAGGAATCCGATTGCCAGTATCTGGGGTCAGAAAGGAATTTTATTTTTTTTACCCTTTATGAGACATTTGTTAAAGTTTCAATGTGTATTTTTCCTGTTTACCTTCTTTTCTGCATCAGTAAACAATTAATTTACAATTAATTCACATATTACAAAGGTCAAATCAGATCTATAAAGGTTGAACTTGAATTAAAGCCTATACTTAAGTCTTTTTTTTAACCTTAGTTACTATTTAACTATGTAATAGTTCCCTGAAGCGAATATGTACAATTGAGGGATAAAGATAACATCTATGACCCTCGAGGGGTTCCTCCTAATCCTGAGTGGTCCACATGTGCTGTCAGTCCAAAAGCTTACTGGGTCCCTATTTGTACTCAAAATGGATCTGGATGTAACTTGTGAAAATCATTGAAAAAAAGCTTAAATAAATTCTTGAAAAAAAGCCGGCCCAAATATTATATGGTGCTTAGGAACAAATATTCAATAGATAGTGTACTGTACGCAAATGCCGTATCTTGTATTGTTGAAATATGTTGTAAATTATTGAAGGATTAGAGATATTCTTGCAGTAGGGATATATTGGAAGGGAGAATTCGCACAATCCCCATGTATACTGAGGGATTGTCCAGGCAATATAGCTGTACCCACCCTGATCATTATATTGGTAATGTACCAGCTATATGTATGAAAGAAAGCGACCGACATAAATATGCACACAGACTCAGATATGCACTCCACTTGCACTGTACCTCATGCACCCACTCTCTTCACACACGCACTCTACCTCATGGACACACTCTCACACACAAGCACTCTACCTCATGGACACACTCTCACACACACGCACTCTACCTCATGGAAACACTCTCACACACACACTCTACCTCATGGACACACTCTCACACACACACGCACTCTACCTCATGGACACACTCTCACACAAGCACTCTACCTCATGGAAACACTCTCACACACACACTTTACCTCATGGACACACTCTCACACAAGCACTCTACCTCATGGACACACTCTCACACAAGCACACTCTACCTCATGGACACACTCTCACACACACACACGCACTCTACCTCATGGACACACTCTCACACACGCACTCTACCTCATGGACACACTCTCACACACACACGCACTCTACCTCATGGACACACTCTCACACACACACGCACTCTACCTCATGGACACACACTCTCACACACACACACGCACTCTACCTCATGGACACACTCTCTCACACACACACGCACTCTACCTCATGGACACACTCTCTCACACACACACGCACTCTACCTCATGGACACACTCTCACACACACGCACTCTACCTCATGGACGCACTCTCACACACACGCACTCTACCTCATGGACGCACTCTCACACACACGCACTCTACCTCATGGACGCACTCTCACACTCACACACACGCACTCTACCTCATGGACGCACTCTCACACACGCACGCACTAACACATGCACTCTACCCCATGGACACACTCTCACACACGCACGCACTAACACAAGCACTCTACCCCATGGACACACTCTCACACACGCACGCACTAACACAAGCACTCTACCCCATGGACACACTCTCACACACGCACTAACACAAGCACTCTACCCCATGGACACACTCTCACACACGCACGCACTAACACAAGCACTCTACCCCATGGACACACTCTCACACATGCACGCACTAACACAAGCACTCTACCTCATGGACACACTCTCACACACGCACTAACACAAGCACTCTACCCCATGGACACACTCTCACACACGCACGCACTAACACAAGCACTCTACCCCATGGACACACTCTCACACATGCACGCACTAACACAAGCACTCTACCTCATGGACACACTCTCACTGATACATACACTAGCACATTTTATTAACCAGTGCACACACTCTCAAAATGTATTTTCTTTGTTTTTGTTTGTTAGATTGTTAGGTGACCAGGATTGGTTTTCCTTTTTACGTTACATTTTCTTGGTAATTATTTTTATTTGAAATAACTAAAATTATTTATTTTTTCTAAACCATAACCACCTTAGACAGCTATGATCATTTAAGGAAATAGAACCTTATGTTCTGCAATAATATGAAAACCACAGAATAGGAGCAGGATGTGCCAAAGATTATTTTTTGGGACATACTTACCTTGTATTTTTATAAATTTTAGTGAAGCTCATATGTTTTAATGTCTGATAGAGTAGGATTAGATTGCAAGCTTTCAGGGTTATTATAACACTTTCATCAAAGCAAATTGTATAACTCATCATACACAGTAGCCTGTTTACTTTCAAGCAATATGCACAGTAGCATGTTTATTTTCTAGCAATATTTTCCCTTGCTAGCCAAACAAGTCCTTTTGCTTTAGTTTACTTACTGGAAGTTTGGTAGTTGTAATCATGCATAAAGCAAAGATTTAAAACCTTTTAATTTCTTGGTTTTCCTGTCTTTAAATCATGCCTTTTTCTCAATTGCTTCTGATTGACATGTTTCCTCCTCCGCAAAACTATTTTCTCAAGTCATATGGAACAATTTAGGTGATTATCACATAAATATACGACATTAAAAATAATACACACTGCATGGAATATATATAACTCAAAGGATTGGTAAAATAGCATTTTTGTATATGCGAAGATCTGAGATGTAGTCATGTGAAAATTACTCCTCAATTAAAATGAGTTTGCACTGACTCCTTCAGTAGTGGTTTGTGGCTTTTTCTGTAGTTTTGCCTCTCAGTTGTACAAACATTGAGATAGTTTAAGTTTCTGTTTGTTTTTCAGCATGTTATTCTATTCACATTCAGTGGAAGGGTTAATGAGAATTATCCCATTAAGACATTTCCACCCTTCTGGGCATATACTTTTGTATATAATCATTTTTTTATATATATTTTTTATAATAGGAATGTAATGAATCGCGTTCAGTATATTAATATAAAGTTCATATAGTGTTACTTTGTTTATTGCGGAAATGCATTCATGCAACAGATATATTTTCTAGCATTTGGTTAAATGTCTCAGAAACCTTATACAATATGGATGTGCTAAATTAGCATTTACTTTGCTTTTTAATGTCATCACTGATAGAAACTTAACAGGAAATGTTAGATTTTCTGCCCTTAATACATACTACTTATTTGAGGGTGTTTGCAAGCCAATAAATTATATCATTTAAAGGGTCACTGAAGTCACAAGATGTGCTCGGCACCATCAGGAAAAGGGGTGACAGGTATAAGTAAGTGGTTTCCTTTTATGAAAATTGCTGCTGAACTGTTGACATTACAGGGATTTTAGTTTCAGGTTGAACTGTGTATATAATGACTCCGCTTCCTATGAGTGACTTAGTATGGTGGCAGGGTTTAGGAATTAATTTGCTATTATTTTATGTTTAGACTCCGAGTCGTCTTCTCAGAAAGTGTAGTAGACAGACCATTGGGCAGGAATGTAGCTGTTTCTCATGATGGTATATATATTTTTTTTAAATGTTCCGGAGGTAACTTGATAAGCCATATCTTTACTTGGCACAGAGTGTTTCATTTGCACAGTTGGCAAATGGGTTCATCAGAAATCTGTAAAACCAAGACATCTAGTACATTGTTTCTTAATCTTTTTTTGTTGCCAGGGACCCATTCCATGTTTGACATGCAGACCTTTCTGAATAATGTGGTGGCTAATGCCATGCACACATTTTACATTTAGTTTCTAGTGCACAGATTTGAATATACATCATCTTATCTGTACTTCGTCCATAATGTATCTGGCCACCGCTACAGATCAACACTTGTGGGCAAATCCGTGCCACACACTGGTGAAGGGCGATATGTGGTCATTAAAAAGACCGGCAAATCAACATGCCCATTCAGGTAAATGGACTATAAGGAGATCTGTAATCCTTTGTGATCATTTAGCCCAGTGATGGGCAACGTACTCGTAAGAGGGCTACCAATAGTCCAGTATTTCGTTATTTATTTGCATTATCAGAAACACCAACAGAAATCCTGGACCAAGTTGATTTTGCGCTCAATCACACTTAATTTCCTTGCTCTGGATTGTAAGTCCTGCAGCATCTCAATTAAAATGCTCACTTCTTTAATGAGAAGGAATAATCACACATTAAAATAAATACTTTCTTTCCAGACTAATTTTATATCAACATCTGTTTTAAATGTTTCTGCATATTTTACATTACCCTTTTCATTGATGGTTCTGAAGAAGTTAATTTGTACCAGAAATGCATGGGCACAATTATGGTGTGTGTATATATATATATATATATATATATATATATACACATATATATATACACATATATATATATATCAAAATATATATACATATAAGTTTCATATTAAAAATAAAATTAGCACTATTACAAATCTCAGGCAAATTAGACTTTACTAGGCCAGAAAAGTCAGAAATAACCATCCACTGTTCCGTATGTAAGTGCTGAAATTCAAAACTTGTAGTCTGTGTCTAATGCACAACATAGAATTAATACTCAAACCTTGTAAAACATGTAATTATACCATAGAATTCATTTTTTTCTGATTTTTTTTTTCTTGGATGTTTTTTGAAGGGGAATCAAATTTCTTGTTTAAATTTTATTGCACAATAAAAGTATATTTTTATACAAAACACAATTTCTTCTTCTTAATTGTATTTTCTTACAAAGCAGCATTTGTTTTGGGACTATATTCTGTGACAATAAATAAAATATAAATAAATATAAAACAACCGTGCTAAGTTAGAGTTGCCCTTAACTTGGACATGCTCAGAGACAAACTGAACTCTTGACACTCTCTCTCTCTCTCTCTCTCTCTCATTCTCTCTCTCATTCTCTCTCTCTCTCTCTCTTGCTCTCTCCCTCCCATTCTCTCTCCCTCCCATTCTCTCGCCCTCTCATTCTCTCTCTCTCCCATTTTCTCTCTCTCTCTCCCATTCTCTCCCATTCTCTCTCTCTCTCCCATTCTCTCTCTCTCTCCCATTCTCTCTCTCTCTCTCCCATTCTCTCTCTCTCGTGTGTGTGTATATATATATATATATATATATATATATATATATATATATATATATATATATATATATATATATATATATATATATATATATATATATATATATATATAGTAGTACAAATAAGGAATAGTACATTAGTGATTCCATTTGAATGTTTAAAAATAAGTTGATGAAAACTTATTTCCTGCTCAAATTTCTCAGAAATACAGTATATGCACTGCAGTCTGAGAAAACTGGGCGGGGCATGCAAATGAGGCCACATAATGCACCATCACTCTGTCAATCCAAACCATTTTAAACATGGCTTCTTTTACGCATATGCTTACTGTATTTCACAGTTTTAGACATAGCAACGGATGGATTTGAAACGGTACTGTATGTGGTTAAGTGACCTGGTTTGTGAAAAATCCATCCGTTGCTATGTCTAAAACTGTGAAATACAGTAAGCATATGTGTAAAAGAAGCCATGTTTAAAATGGTTTGGATTGACAGAGTGATGGTGCATTATGTGGCCTCATTTGCATGCCCCGCCCAGTTTTCTCAGACTGCAGTGCATATACTGTATTTCTGAGAAATTTGAGCAGGAAATAAGTTTTCATCAACTTATTTTTAAACATTCAAATGGAATCACTAATGTACTATTCCTTATTTGTACTACTGTACTTTTTACGGTGGAGGGCTTCTATCACTCTTAGCCCACCATATGTGAAACAATTGCTATATATATATATATATATATATATATATATATATATATATATATATATATATATATATATATATATATATATATATATAATAAAATACAAAAAAAATATATATATATGTTTCATATTAAAAATAGAATTAGCACTATTAAAAATCTCAGGCAAATTAGACTTTACTAGGCCAGAAACGTCAGAAATAACCATCCACTGTTCCCTATGTAAGTGCTGAAATTCAAAACTTGTAGTCTGTGTCTAATGCACAACAGAGAATTAATACTCAAACCTTGTAAAACATGTAATTATACCATAGAATTCATTTTTTTCTGATTTTTTTTTTTTCTTGGATGTTTTTTGAAGGGGAATCAAATTCCTTGTTTAAATTTTATTGCACAATAAAAGTATATTTTTATACAAAACACAATTTCTTCTTCTTAATTGTATTTTCTTACAAAGCAGCATTTGTTTTGGGACCATATTCTGTGACAATAAATAAAATATAAATAAATATAAAACAACCGTTCTAAGTTAGAGTTGCCCTTAACTTGGACATGCTCAGAGACAAACTGAACTCTTGACACTCTCTCTCTCTCTCTCTCTCTTGCTCTCTCCCTCCCATTCTCTCTCTCTCTCTCTTGCTCTCTCCCTCCCATTCTCTCTCTCTCTCTCTCTCTCTCCCATTCTCTCTCTCTCTCCCATTCTCTCTCTCTCTCCCATTCTCTCTCTCACTCCCATTCTCTCTCTCTCTCCCATTCTCTCTCTCTCTCCCATTCTCTCTCTCTCTCCCATTCTCTCTCTCTCTCCCATTCTCTCTCTCTCTCGCTCTCTCTCCCATTCTCTCTCTCTCTCTCTCTCTCTCTCCCATTCTCTCTCTCTCTCTCTCTCTCTCTCCCATTCTCTCTCTCTCTCTCTCTCCCATTCTCTCTCTCTCTCTCTCTCCCATTCTCTCTCTCTCTCTCCCATTCTCTCTCTCTCTCTCTCTCTCCCATTCTCTCTCTCTCTCTCTCTCTCCCATTCTCTCTCTCTCTCTCTCCCATTCTTTCTCTCCCTCCCTCTCTCTCTCTCTCTCTCTCTCTCTCTCTCTCTCTCTCTCCCTCCCCCCCATTCTCTCTCTCTCCCCCATTCTCTCTCTCTCTCTCTCCCATTCTCTCTCTCTCTCTCTCCCATTCTCTCTCTCTCTCTCTCTCTCTCTCCCATTCTCTCTCTCTCCCATACTCTCTCACTCACTCTCTCTCCCTCAATCCATCTATTTCCCTCTCCCTCTCTCCGCCCATCCCTTTTTCTCCCTTCCTCTGCCCATTTCCTTTCCCCCCCTTCCAACCCTCCCTCCCTTTCTCCCTCCCTCCCTTTCCCTCCCTTTCCCTCCCACCCTCCCTCCCTTTCCCTCCCTCCCTTTCCCTCCCACCCTCCCTCCCTATCCCTCCCTCCCTTTCCCTCCAACCCTCCCTCCCTTTCCCTCCAACCCTCCCTCCCTTTCCCTCGCACCCTCCCTCCATCCCTTTGCCTCGCACCCTCCCTCCATCCCTTTGCCTCGCACCCTCCCTCCATCCCTTTGCCTCGCACCCTCCCTCCATCCCTTTGCCTCGCACCCTCCCTCCATCCCTTTGCCTCGCACCCTCCCTCCATCCCTTTGCCTCGCACCCTCCCTCCCTCCCTTTGCCTCCCGCCCTTTGCCTCCCTCCCTTTCCCTCCCTCCCTTTCCCTCCCTCTGCCCATCCTTTTACCTCCCTCCGCCCATCCCATTCCCTCCCTACCCCTTCCCATCCCTCTCCCTCCCTACCCCTTCCCATCCCTCTCCCTCCCTACCCCTTCCCATCCCTCTCCCTCCCTACCCCTTCCCATCCCTCTCCCTCCCTACCCCTTCCCATCCCTCTCCCTCCCTACCCCTTCCCATCCCTCTCCCTCCCTACCCCTTCCCATCCCTCTCCCTCCCTACCCCTTCCCATCCCTCTCCCTCCCTACCCTTTCCCATCCCTCTCCCTCCCTACCCTTTCCCATGCCTCTCCCTCCCTACCCTTTCCCATCCCTCTCCCTCCCTACCCTTTCCCATCCCTCTCCCTCCCTACCCTTTCCCATCCCTCTCTCTCCCTACCCCTTCCCATCCCTCTCCCTCCCTACCCCTTCCCATCCCTCTCCCTCCCTACCCCTTCCCATCCCTCTCCATCCCATCCCTCTCCCTCCCTACCCCTTCCCTTTCCCTCCCTATCTCCCTTTCCCTCCCTATCTCCCTCTGCCCTTCCTTTTCCCTCCCTCCACCCATCCCTCTCCCTACCTACCCCCACCCATTCCTCTCCCTCCCTCTGCCCCTCCTTTTCCCTCCCATCCTCCCTGCCCCTCCCACCCTACCTTTCCCTCACTCCCGGCCCCTCCCACCTCCCTTTCCCTCACTCCTGGCCCCTCCCACCCTCCCTTTCCCTCACTCCTGGCCCCTCCCTTTCCCTCACTCCCGGACCCTCCCTTTCCCTCAATCCCGGCCCCTCCCACCCTCACTCCCGGCCCCTCCCACCCTCCCTTTCCCTCACTCCCGGCCCCTCCCACCCTCACTCCCGGCCCCTCCCACCCTCCCTTTCCCTCACTCCCGGCCCCTCCCACCCTCCCTTTCCCTCACTCCCGGCCCCTCCCACCCTCCCTTTCCCTCACTCCCGGCCCCTCCCACCCTCCCTTTCCCTCACTCCCGGCCCCTCCCACCCTCCCTTTCCCTCACTCCCGGCCCCTCCCACCCTCCCTTTCCCTCCACTCCCGGGCCCCTCCCACCCTCCCTTTCCCTCACTCCCGGCCCCTCCCACCCTCCCTTTCCCTCACTCCCGGCCCCTCCCACCCTCCCTTTCCCTCACTCCCTGCCCCTCCCACCCTCACTCCCGGCCCCTCCCACCCTCCCTTTCCCTCACACCTGGCCCCTCCCACCCTCCCTTTCCCTCACACCTGGCCCCTCCCTTTCCCTCACTCCCGGCCCCTCACACCCTCCCTTTCCCTCACTCCCGGCCCCTCCCACCCTCCCTTTCCCTCACTCCCGGCCCCTCCCACCCTCCCTTTCCCTCACTCCCGGCCCCTCCCACCCTCCCTTTCCCTCACTCCCGGCCCCTCCCACCCTCCCTTTCTCTCACTCCCGGCCCCTCCCTTTCCCTCACTCCCGGCCCCTCCCACCCTCCCTTTCCCTCCCTCCCTCCCTTGCCCTCCCTCCCTTTCCATCCCTCCCTGCTCCACCCCCCCTTTCCATCCCTTCCTGCTCCACCCTCCCTCGCTGCCCCTCCCACCCTCCCTTTTCCTCCCTCGCTGCCCCTCCCACCCTCCCTCCCACCCTCGCTGCCCCTCCCACCCTCCCTCCCACCCTCACTTTCCCTCCCACCCTCCCTCCCACCCTCACTTTCCCTCCCTCCCACCCTCCCACCCTCCCTTTTCCTCCCTCGCTGCCCCTCCCACCCTCCCTCCCACCCTCACTTTCCCTCCCACCCTCCCTCCCACCCTCACTTTCCCTCCCACCCTCCCTCCCACCCTCACTTTCCCTCCCACCCTGCCCCTCCCTCCCACCCTCCCTTCCTGCCCTTCCCTCCCACCCTCCCTTCCTGACCTTCCCTCCCACCCTCCCTTCCTACCTCCCTCCATTCCTTCCTACCTCCCTTCCTTCCTTCCTACCTCCCTCCCTTCCTATCTACCTCCCGCCCTTCCTACCTTCCTCCCTCTGCCCATCGCTTTACCCTCCTCCCTCCGCCCATCCCTTTACCTTCCTTCCTCTGCCAATTTCTTTATCCTTCCTACCTCGGCCCATCCGTTTCCCTCCCTACCTCCCTCCGCCCATCCTTTTCCCTCCCTACCGCCCTCCGCCCATCCCTTTCCCTCCCTACCACCCTCTGCCAATCCTTTTCCGTCCCTCCACCCATCCCTCTCCCTACCTACCCCCGCCCATTCCTCTCCCTCTCTGCCCATTCCTCTCCCTCGCCAATCCCTTACACTCCCTCCGCCAATCCCTTACACTCCCTCCGCCCATCCCTTACACTCCCTCCGCCCATCCCTTACACTCCCTCCGCCCATCCCTTACACTCCCTCCGCCCATCCCTTACACTCCCTCCGCCCATCCCTCTCCTTCCCTCCCCCTCCAATCCCTCTTCATCCCTCCCCCTCCCTACCCCTTCCCATCCCTCCCCCTCCCTACCCCTTCCCATCCCTCTCCCTCCCTACCCCTTCCCATCCCTCTCCCTCCCTACCCCTTCCCATCCCTCTCCCTCCCTACCCCTTCCCATCCCTCTCCCTCCCTACCCCTTCCCATCCCTCTCCCTCCCTACCCCTTCCCATCCCTCTCCCTCCCTACCCCTTCCCATCCCTCTCCCTCCCTACCCCTTCCCATCCCTCTCCCTCCCTACCCCTTCCCATCCCTCTCCCTCCCTACCCCTTCCCATCCCTCTCCCTCCCTACCCTTTCCCATCCCTCTCCCTCCCTACCCTTTCCCATCCCTCTCCCTCCCTACCCCTTCCCATCCCTCTCCCTCCCTACCCCTTCCCATCCCTCTCCCTCCCTACCCTTTCCCATCCCTCTCCCTCCCTACACTTTCCCTTTCCCTCCCTATCTCCCTCTGCCCATCATTTTCCCTCCCTCTGCCCCTCCCTTTTTCTCCCTCCCTCTGCCCCTCCCTTTTTCTCCCTCCCTCTGCTCCTCCCCTTTTCTCTGCCCCTCCCTTTCCCTCCCTCTGCCCATCCCTTTTCCTCCCTCTGCCCATCCCTTTTCCTCCCTCTGCCCATCCCTTTTCCTCCCTCTGCCCATCCCTTTTCCTCCCTCTGCCCATCCCTTTTCCTCCCTCTGCCCATCCCTTTTCCTCCCTCTGCCCATCCCTTTTCCTCCCTCCGCCCATCCCTTTTCAGTTTGGGGCACATGCAACTGTAGAAGCAGATACGTTTAAACAAAAGTGTTCTCTCATTAGAGCCTAATTGTATATCATATTTAAAGGATCAGTGTAGTGCCCTAACATGAGCTACATATTTAAAAAAGCATTGATCATTAATAAAATTAATATTCAATTATTTAAAAAACAAACAATCAATGTTTGATATTAACAAAGTTCATACTGCACTCAGAACGCTGCTAAAATTTCAGGCATAATGTCACCACCAACACAATGATCTGCATTGTATGTGCGTTTTTGCATTGGTAATGAACTTTTGGGCAACCCATCAATAATTATTTATTCTCTTATATCTAATTATTCTTAAAAGCATTTAGACCCGGCTCTCCGCTGAAACACTCACACTTGCCTTAATAACCTTTTCATGGTAGAGACAAACACCAGAGTCTGACACTAATGTTCCAAAATTAATATATTATAGAAAATTGCTCTTATACTTTATTAAATTGGAATTTTATTTACAATCTATTTATCATTAAAATAACAAGCTATCTTTCTAGGGCATTACTGTGGTTGTTTAATAACATAAATGCTGTATGGTAAGTATACGATTTTTAAGCTTATATGGAAAAATTACACATGAGATTTCAGTAGTAATAGGTATCCATGCTAGTGATTTTGATAACTCAGAGCGAATTAAATTATACTGTAAACGATATCTTGAATTTGGGCTCTAAATACCTAGCGTAACAAATTAGCGTTACCAATTCTGTTTTTAACTCCGATACAAAAAATTGCTATGAGGCTGACTCTTTTGTCTGACAGGCATTTCTAATATTTAGGTTATGTAGGTTAACCACACATTTATAACTACTGTAAGATTGTTTGATTATTTATGTATGAGTAGCTTGTAAGTTTTACAGTAATATAGTATTTCAAGGTTATTTCTTCCTATACCCAGAAATTTTAGGCTATTAATGTTATTCCATGGAACAAATAACTAAAATTACAGATTGTGACATATAGAATTTTTTTTCTCAACATTTTATAACAATGGTCAATGTATAATCTTTCAAGGACCATCATAAAATGACATTTTCTCATATTTTCTTTTTATTTAAAAAAATCAATGCAATGTTTTGGGCAAGAGATCAAGAGCCAGCATCAGTATATAAGATAGTCTGTTTGCATAACATAAAATAAGCAATTTAAGGACCACTGTAGTTTAAGCTTCAGGTTTAAATATGTAACAAACAACCTTTGCAGCTATTATAAGCCTTGAGTATAACAGCATTTTTAGAGACTTTGCTTTTTTCATAGGATTTCCATCTTGTACTGCTAGTTGGACGAGGGTGTTATTACACTGGAACGTGCTTGTATGTTTAGGTTTATAGTCGAATGGCTAGTCTTCCTATACAACTGGGTAGATATGTTCACTGCATGCTGTTAGAGGGGGGGCGGGCATGTTTGTTGTCACTAATGCACTACAATGGTAAAAAATGAAAGGCTGCATTTATTTGTTCGATACTTTCCAAAAACATGTTGCACATTATGAAGTAAAGTTGTTCATGAGAGCGTATTATAAATATGATCCTTCAGCAGGCCTTGTTGATAACGATCATCTTGTTGGATAATAACACAATATGAAAATGAAATAGAACTTGTCTATTATCCTTCTATTTCTACAAAACAACTTGTCGTAGAGGTGAGAAGCACCTAGATTCTACCTCCCTGTCTACCTAGAGTATAATAACACCTTGAAACATATTCCTATGTGACTCCCAGTTACACTCCCCAATTATTATTTTTTATTTAGCTTTTTACTTTTATTAAAACCAATTCAATGGGTGAAAATTTAGCTAAAGAAAACCCTTGTTCTCCCGAGTACACGGGTAATAAATTTAGGCAGCATTACATTTATTACGGACAAAGACAGGTCATTAAAGACAGGAGCACAAGAACTTTTCTTGCCTTAAATTTTTTTTTTATAAGCACCAGTGTACTTAAATAAATAAGTTAGTCGATCCATAAACATAAAAATAAACCTATAAAATGATATATTGTCTGAAAGAACAGACCCTAGAAAATTAAAATGTACCCAACAAATGTATTCCCTAAAAACGCAGTCACTAGTATCCTCTTACCCCTCTATCACCCCCTATTTTCCCCACCCCCCTCCATATCTCCTTCTTCTCCTCTCCCATCTCAACACACCTATCATTGCCCTCTCCCCATACTCCCCACATCTCATTCCATCCCCCTCCATATTTCCCCATCTCTCCCCTCTCTCAACTCCCCTAAAATTCCCCATTATCTCTTCTCAACAATCCCCCCTCATCTACCTCTCCATTCCCATTCCTCTATCGCTCAACAACCTCCTTCCCTCTCTCAACATCCTCTGAGTTCCCACCCTTACCCCTCAACATTCCTCCCTCATCTTCATAAACATTCCTGCTCCTCCATACCCCATCTCCCTGTTCTCCTTATTCTTACTGCTCACCCCTCTCTTGTTCATCATCTTTTGCCACTCCTGCATCTCTCTCTCTCTCTCCCTCCCTCTTGTTCTTTCTCTCTCTCTCTTTTTCTTTCTCTCTCCCTCTCTCTCTCTCACCCCCCTTTCTCTCTGTCCATCTGTCTCTTTCTCTTCCCCTGCTTCCCCTCTCCTCTCCCCCCTTCCCCTCTCCTCTCCCCCTTCCCCTCTCCTCTCCCCCTTCCCCTCTCCTCTCCCCCTTCCCCTCTCCTCTCCCCCTTCCCCTCTCCTCTTTCCCCCTTCCCCTCTCCTCTTTCCCCCTTCCCCTCTCCTCACCCCACTTCCCCTCTCCTCACCCCACTTCCCCTCTCCTCACCCCACTTCCCCTCTCCTCACCCCACTTCCCCTCTTTCTTTCTTTCTTTCTTTCTTTCTTTCTTTCTTTCTTTCTTTCTCTCTCTCTCTCTCTCTCCATTTCTCTCTGTCCATCCTTCTCTTTCTCTCCCTATCCTTCTCTTCCTCTCCTCGCCTTCGTTCTCCCCCTTACTTTGACATAATTGTCTCCTGCTCCCAATTGCCATTGATATCCCCAATTACCCTCAGGAGGGGGTAAGATAAATTGCAGGATGATTTTCTTTAATTGCATATTGGGGCACATGCCGTAAAATTAGGTACATTTTAAAAAAATACATAAAAATATATTTTAAGAGGAAGGGGATATCCCCCCTCACAACACCCCCAACATATGAGGATCACTCCCCAGTACCGCGTTGGAGCTGTCTATCATAAATATACCTGCATCTTAAATAAATGTACTTGACACACTGGGGGTTAAGGTATGCATGAAATAAGCAATCAAGGAGCGACATGTAGAGACAGGGGAGAGTCATAAAAAAAAATAAAAAAAAAAAAATATATATATATATATATATATATACTGCACTTAAACTTCTTCATTGCATCTGAGTTTTGTCTTTCAGTAGATGATTTTTGCTAACACCAAGCAATTGCAGAAATGCTTCTCTTAACATATATTTAAAATTTATAGCAATAAATGTTCCTTTAAATTGGTTTCTTTATCTACCACAGATGTCTGCAACATATTGCACTAATAGGACCCCCTTGTCTTAACGTGTTAGTGGGACATAAACACATTTTTTTTTTGCAATGGTAAGCCAAAAAGTTTCAGTCTCATCAATGTGTATGTCTATAACTTAAAACATACTGATGAAAAAGTTTAGATTTTAGGGTGTTGTGGCTTTTAACACAAATACCGTATACATACCCTGAGAACAAAGGCTTAAACAAAATGTGCGCATAAAATAACCTGTTGTGCGCATGTTATGTTTATACCACTGAACCACAATATTCATGTGCTTTATGTAATGAATGAAGACTATTGTACTGTATTACAAGACATCCAGGGTCTAATAAGGATAAAATAAGACAGATTTCATACATTTTATCTGTACAGCTGTTTTTGTTTTAAAGGAAGCTTATGTAAACTGATCTAAACAACCACCCACTTAGGCCTATTTTATTTTAGTTTTTTTTTCTGTGCCTCGCTAAACCGGCAACGATACTCAAACTGCTATGGCAATCTTCTTAATCTAAAATCAGTGTGCATATTTTAATTAGTGGTGGCAGTTATTTTGAAGCCTATTTTAAGAGTCCCTTGGAGATATTCTTTGAATTCAATTTCCATGGAGAGAAATTGGATTAAGGTGATTGCACTACCACATAATGTAGTCATGCACCAGGGCTATGATCGCTGTTGAGTCATCAAGGATTTGGCGAGAATCCCTTGCACGTTGCAGGCACCCTTCCTCTGCAGAGGAATTAAGCCACTTATGAGAAACATATCTTGTTTGTTCATCCTTCCATGTGCACTATGTAATCATAGCTCAAGTTACTGAAGATGGTAAAGTGATAGGATGTTAGATGCATTAAATATAGTTTTTCTTCAATTAACATTGCATCCTGGATTGCTTACAGCGTAATGTACTAATACTTTAGATCTTGTTTATATTAGACTAAACTTTTTTCGTTTTTCCGTATTCAGCTCATTGTTAAAAGGTTATACATCCTGTGTGCTTTGAAACTAGCCATTAGCATGCTAATATGCAACCTGCATAATGATTTCCTATTTAAACCAGTATTAATTTCCATGATGGTGGTGGTTCATTCTTAAAGGGCTACTGTAGCCCTAAATATTTTTGCATACATTTATTAGAGTGCATTTGAAAATTACAAAAAAGTCTTATTTTTTTGCTATACAAATATTATATTAGGAAAATGAAGAAGCAGACAAAAAGCAATGTGATTGTTCTTTCTTAACCCATTAGTTAATTGATGGAAACTTGGGAGGACTTTTTTTGTTGCTTAGATTGCTTTTGTGTGCACAAGAATGGTAATAAAAAGGCAAGCGTGCCTCTGTCCAGAAATTCAAAAGACTGTGCTACTCTATATGAAGTGGTGAAGACTTAAAGAGACAGTAACCCCGGCACAGTGTTGTTTGGGGTGACATATGTATACACTGTAAATAACTCATTTTTCGTATAAATCTAACTTGCTTATGTTTCAACATGGCATTATAAGTGTATGGTGATAAAATGCATACATTATTAAGTTATACATTGGACAGCTTGTCATGTAGGAAGGATTTTCCTTGTTAAGCGGCCTTCAAGTGCTGAAAACCTTCTTAATCAATAAAGAGACACCCAAGCTATTTTAAAAATAAGGCAATAGTGAGTGTACATTTTGTAAACTTTATGAACATTATGTTTAAACAACATTTAAGTAGTAGGATGATTGTATATTGTCCTTTAATTGTCCTCATGTTTCTCAAACGTTCTTCATGTTCTCAAGTGGATTCATATCTTCCCTGCAGTGACAGTGTCCAGTGTTTAGCCAAGACAAACATCCATTCGGGAGTAGTGTTTACCAAAGATTAAGAAGCTGCAGTAAAAATATAATTGTATTTTAATTACAATTTTTATTACAATGCCTAAGTGTTACATATCTGGCTTATCATATGCAATTGTAGTAATTAAGCCATAGTTGAGTAAGTATACTATAATAATTAACATTTTAGCAAGCTTTCTTGAGTATGTCTTTACAGCATTCTTATTCAGAAATTGTTTTATTTATCAATGTAAAATACATTGTTTTGTCAATGTATTCGCTGTATACATTTACCGACATCAAGGGCAATGTGTCCAAGTCCTGTATGTAGCATATCCTTTTAAATGAGACCACCAGAGAATACACAAACTGGAAATAGTTTTTAAAGAGTTATCCCAGACACTGCACAGTCTAAACCAACTGAACACAATGAATTTCTCATTTCCACATTGTTACGCCATTTATTTTGTAATCTCATACTATAGCTACTGCAATTAATCATGTAAAGTATTTGATCACTGGATACTGTAATTGAGGCACATGTGTGTTCTATTCCTGGTTTTATTTGTATTTCTATTACTATTGTTTACCTTGTAATAGCATACTTTAATTACCTTGCTTAACGCTCACTTCCTTTTCTTGCATCTTACCAGACCTTTGTTGCTATTGCATGTATGATTTGATTTATTTATTATTGAAATATGTAAGGTTGATATTTATGGCATGTACATGTTCTCATATTTTTATCTAATAACATTTAAAAGGCGCATAAAGAGGTTGTGGTCATTTTTACTTGATCTGGAACATTGGGCAATTGACTTTATTTTAACCCTTTTTTGTTCTAGAAATTAACATTATTTGTCGATATTTACATTCCCAAGAAAAGAAGATATGTTTTTTTGTTTTGTTTTTTATATTTATATAGGTTTAATTATATATTACTGCTTCCAAGCTCCAGTCCTCATGAGATACATTGGGATTTATAGATATCTCTGCTTGAAAACAGGTGGTTACTCAGTCCTTTGATTTATCAAACTGTCCTTAAGCAGCAATATCCTAAGTCCTGTGTCTTGATAACTGAAGGGGAGAAATGGTTGTTTAGACAAGCTAGCAGATTCCAGCTAAGTTTTATATGTGTCTTTTGGACCTACTTAGCAACCTTAATGGCACATTGAGCCTATGTGAAATAAATATGCAAATATTTTGTTTCAAGACCTGCTTTTGTTCAATAAATGTTGGAAAACACACATTGACATCAAAGGTTACTCTGAGTCGGCTAGCAGGGTCTACAGAAACACTTGTGTCCATTTCCGACCCAAGCCTTGCCGGATCATTTACAGGCACACTGTGATGTCAGCCCTCCATGTGCTTATTCCATTCGATTACTGGATTAACAAGAGCTCTTCCTGCAGCCCAGTGTGATGTGGGAAGTGTGGAAAAGATTGGTCACAAATTACACTCTCATAGAAGTAAAGTGTCTTAAGGTGTTAGTTTTCCTTTAAAAAATTAGCCAAGGATATGCTCTACAACAAAGCTTCTTATACGATCTAAACAGGGCTTATTCAGTAGGTGGTCTGATTCCAAGTCCTTTTTTTTTTGGACCTCTGCATCCTTATTACTTTTACTATTCATCCTGAGGTTTTCAGATAAATGAAATAGAATTGTATTCGCTCTCATTTACTATATTGCCGTCTTCCCTATAACTTTTTATATATTTGTATATTAAAGTATATGAGATTACTCATTAAAACATAAAAATCTGTACTTTTTCACAAATACAGTTAGTCCTTGGGGAATTTGCCACAAACAAAAGTAAACTGACTACCCCTTGTCTTTGTTTATGATTTACTTCTAACATTCCTATCCCAGGTTAACAAGAACTACTCTGGTTTCTGTGTTTTTTTTCTCCGTACTATGCCAGGGAGCTACTAAAGCTTCATTAAAGGGATACTGAAACCTCTACATAATGATTTTTGCTGACTTTTGTGATTAGCATTCCTTATAATGCCCGCTCCTCCCTATTGGCGCAGCACAGAATTTCAGAAGACGC
Organism: Discoglossus pictus; assembly: GCA_027410445.1. Taxonomy (NCBI): domain Eukaryota; kingdom Metazoa; phylum Chordata; class Amphibia; order Anura; family Alytidae; genus Discoglossus; species Discoglossus pictus. Next base: position 394,947,110 of record CM050166.1, on the reverse strand, counting down.
TTTTCACCAATGTGAAACTGATGTGTTAAAACGTCCTTGCTTCTCTCTCTCTCTCCATTTAAATGCTTTGCAGTGGTGTATAGACCACTTCTGACAAGCGTCACCCACAAAAATGTCGCACAGGTTTTTATTTGCACTTACGAAGTGTAAAGAAACCGCTCCTGGTTCAGCAACTGGATTTTGTTTTATAATCTTTGCAAATATTTAAGAAATTGAGACATTTTATGCCGAGAATATTCAAGTCTACCGAAATGGGCATTAAATTGCATGGCAGTTAATGGCATGAGACTCAAGTTCCGTACCCCTTATTGAATGCTGCTCTGTGATCCAGATCCAACACGTTGCTCTGGTGTCATTGGCACAGAGTTCTTGCGACTTAACACCGCTTAGTGAAAATATTCTAACGTCCATATGCCAACATAAGAATGTGTGTTTTATTAATTTAAAGATGTATGTCTGCATTGAAATTAATAGTTCTGTTCATTTAAAAAAAACAATATCTTTTTCTTTTTGGCTGTTCTAAGATGAGGAAACTGTTGAGTATGGTAGGTTGATCTTTTTATTAAAAAATATAACATTATCTTTTCCCCATCTATGTTTTTAGCACATTTAATCATTTCCTTTCCCTTTTTTCTTTGTGCTTCTCAGAGGAAATTGAAGGTACATGTACAAACGTTTCTTTGCTTTGCCAAAATAGCTTTATTTAGACAACATGTGTTTAGAATTTAATGGAATGTAGCTCAGAACAAGCCTAGAATACAATCGTTATAGAATTTCCATACTTTACTACAGCAAGAAACATTGTGTTTTATATTGTCTGTGTACTTTATTTGTAATAACACAGCTCCAGTATAAAAAAAAAAAATTAAAACCATTTAGTTCAGCCTTTTTACGTTTTTATACGTTTTTATACGTTATTTCTTGTTATGCTGGCTTCCTTTATTGTAGTCTAGTCTGTATTTTTTTGTATGCATCATGTGTTGCAGTTATTAATTTGAAAGCTTACCAAGAGTGCTTTATTCTTTTCAGTCCGTAATGGAAATCCAACAGACACGCAAGAAATTAAAGTTGCCAATATCCCAAACCATAGGAAAATATCCTATTTATTTTCTCTAACTAAATTACAAAACATAATAGTCTTGTCTGGGATTTTAGCTATATAGCAAATTGCCTCTTTTAACTTGAAATTGAGTTACAGCAATATAAAAAATCATGTTGAACTATATACATATATATCTTCAATCTGTTTTCTGCTTGTCTCCTGTTATGTGAAAAGGGTAAAGCACTTAAAGCTTTTTTTCTGTACTTAAATTTGTAGTTTGGGTTACAAAAGGGCCATTTCAGACATTAAGAAAATATTTCTTAATGACAAATGTGATGATGGTTAAAATGGAAGCTTAAATGTAAGAAAACCCATACAGCCTAAAAGCTTTTAATGTCACTTTATTGCAATTATCCGTACAATTCTAGCTTTGTGTACTGTAATAAAATCATTCAGGGGGCTATTTAAGAAGCACATGGACTGTGTGTTTACAAAATCTGAGGTAAAAATCTGCCCGTAAAGCTATTATCTGGTGTGGGGCTATTTTACCTCCGGTTTGGTGGCCATATTGGATTCTTTACTATTATATTAAAGGGGGCTGATATCTCAAAAATACATGACTACATTTTGAAGTCGAAAATAATTAGGTCTGAGGATCTGGAGCTTTCTCCACGGTCATCTATCTATCAGTCTTTAGCTTCCAGATATAGTGTAATGTAAACTTATAGGTAATATGTACATATTTACCTTATAATAAAGTTTGTAATGTTTATCTGTCACTCAGCCTTTCTGATCCCACTCATTAGGACATATATTGCTAATGGGAAATCATTTCCAATATTGACTAATTACTCCCTGCACCTCTGTTTTTGATATAAAGCCACGTAAAAAAAGAAAATACTGGACATGCTTAGACTACAGAGAATAATGTATCAAATCAGCCTGGTTACTCCCAGGAGTCTGACCGAGCACAATCTTATTTTTTTCATATGAATTTATAATGAAGACCACATATTCAGAGGCCCAGCAGTTATTAGCAGCCATTGACAGTGTCCATCCACCCAATTGTAAAATACATTAGTCTGTACAGTTTACTGTAGGAAAATGCATTAAAAAATAAAATAATCCAATTGATAGTACCTATCCATTACGTTCTTATTACCTATAGATTTAATTCATACCATATCTGGAAACCCTGCTATGTCCTTTTAAACAGGATAATGCAGATGAAAATATATGCTTAACTCTTTCAGTGACAAGTGAGCCATCAACTAATTGCTTTGCAATGTGTTTCAGGCCACTCTGCCACTGAAAGGGTTAAATAATGCCAAGTGGTCCGCCTCAAGGTTTGGGTTATGATATCATTATTGTTGCAAGCACAACTAAAACAGCAAGGTGTCACACACCTGTAAAAGTTATATTACACTTTATGGGATGCACATATTAAATTTACTTTACAGCAAATGATCTTCATACATAGCCCTCTGAGTATCAGTAAGGTTCCTAACTTTATTAACATGTGATTTTACCCAGCTTCTCTCTCCAGCTTGACAGACCGTTTTGGACATTAAACGCCTGCTCTTCTGCTTTTAGAAATCCAAAATCTGAGCCTACATACATTTAACAGTTTTTGCTATATTATACCTCGTGTCTGGTAGACATGTTACAGACTATTGACCTGGGTAGGCCTGTAAAGTGTCTACCAGCTATTGAAGGGGCTTTGCAGCCGAAGACATAAAGCTATTAATCTTCTTTTTCATGTTTTTACTATATTATTAAATTTGTGTTGCACACTGTGCACGCACTTCAGTTAAAAAACAGATTGTTAAGGAAAGATATAGCATACCATTTTCTTATGATCGGTTACACAGGTGTTTGTATTGATATTTTTTCAAGTAATAGAAGAACATTTTAATAGCACCTTTAAAATACTAGTGTAGTCCCTTTTCTTCAAGAACTTCACCTAACAAGGGGTAAAATGTTTCTGAAATTACTAAATAAATATATATTTTATATGCAATTATACTGTTAAAGGAGACATTGAGCACCTGTATTCGCCGATATTGGCATTTTCCAGTATCTGTGTTAAATGACCATTGTAATGCCTTAATTAGGCATGGTTAATTAATAAGCACCCTATTTAAAAAAGCAATAGTTAGTGTAAAACTTATTTTAAAGTATCCTAATTAAGCTGCTTATGTCCACCCCAATAAGGTCATGAAGAGGATAAGAGTGGCTTTGGATGAGAGGGAGTGCCATATATTTGGACACAAGCTTGTATGTAGTCAGGAATAGCTGGCATTTGCTGGCCAAATACTTGTTGTCTTAAAGGGGACTCCCTTTGTGACTGGGTGGAGTCCCCACCTCCTTGGTGCCCCTAAAGGTTTAAAGACCAGTAATGCAGAGTAGTCCCCACCTCCTTGATGACCCTAAAGGGTTAGAGCAGGGGTTCGTAAACTGTGGGCTGCGGCCCCTTTGGGTGTCGAATGACAATTGGCCAGGGTCAACTAAAGCCATCACAAATTTGTTTTTTTTGTTTATTCTAATCTGTAATTTTAATGTTAGGGGTCACCACAACATGGAACATTTTATCAAAGGGTCGCTCCACTACAAAGGTTGAGAACCGCTGGGTTAGAGACATGTAACGCAGAGTAGTCCCCACCTCCTTGATAACCCTAAAGGGTTAGACATAAGTAATGTTACAGTAGGCTTAGAATCTGATGTATTGTAAATATGTTATATATTGAATATTGTTTTTTAGTTTTAAACAACTAGATTTTATTATCCATACCTAATTAAAACGTGTATCTTCTTCTATTAGGGTATGAAAGTGGTAATTTTAATAAGACTGATGAAAATCTCATAATTGTATTTACAGTAATATGTAATAAATTAAAATAGCTTTTATATATTTTTTTCTTTCTAAAAAAAATGTCCATTATTAGTCTAGTTCTTCAAAAGAGACTACTGTAAATATGGTACTTCTGTTCTCTTTAATTAAATGTGATGTCCATTACAAATATGCTTCCTTTTCTGAAGTAATTGTGTAGAGATGGAATATTTTAAGAATTTAAGCATAACCTGTAAATCATATTACTAAAGGGGAGTCAGCCGATGTTTGAGCCATAAAACTGCGGCATTAACAGATAAACATATAAAATCTCAAATAGAGACATTTTCCATTTATGTAGAAACAACGCAAAAATTACAGAGCTCCCAAAACGAGAAAAAAAAACTCCCTCAAAAACACAATTAACCTCAATTTACTTTAAGCACTGAGGTCATATTTGTCCTAAACAATTAAATAAACCACTTCCTCTCAAGTAAAATTGGTAACTGTGCACTGTCTTTCAGACATCAGAAAATTGCTATTTTCTGTTTGCTAATTTGTGTAATGGATCCTTTTTTTTTTTTTTATGACCATTTTGCCTATTCCTGGAAAAATTATAGAGTGGAAATTATGAAAGAAGATTGTTAAATATATAATAATAATAATAACAATAGCTTTTTTCTGAGATGAAAACAGGTTGCAAAATAAAATGAGCGCATTGTATATTCTGACCCCATTTTGCAGTCCAGATGCTATCCAGATCTACAAAGGGCTCAACAGCAACCTACGAACATAATTTCAAACAGGAAAGTCTGTTGAGCTGAATTTAAACTTTGGCAACAAAGATCTCCAAATCATATGCAAACATTGCATTTGGGGAATTATTACACTTATTGCAGACAGAAAAAACAGATTTCTGGTATTTTTATGCTGTGCTTAATGTCCTTTAAAATGTCATTTTTTAAGTAACTTTTCTTTTGCATTTGTGGCTGGCCTTCTAACTGTTCTGCTTTATTTCTTGGCTTTGGTTCTGTGCGCTTTAATACTTCATCCAGAAGATGCAGAGTTTGCCGCTCATAACACTGGAACCTATTTAGGTGAGCAACCGGACCCTACAGACATTTTCCTTTACCATTCATTTAAATCTTTCTTTGGTTTCTGTCTTTTGTTCTTTTTTCCTTTTCTTTTTAGTGTTTCTCATTTCAAAATATTTTAGGAGCAGACGTGAGCGTGAAAGGTAGGAACTGTAATTTAGACAACCACATCTTATGGTATGGTGTGAATAAATATTTTATTGAGATATTTTCTTCCTCTTCTCATTTATTTAGTAAAACACTTGCTTATTAATTGTATTAAATTCATGTTATCAAAACATACCACATTCCATGCTGTTTGTCTGTTGATCCTTCAATTAAATTGAAATTTGGAGATTACTGGCAATCTCCAACAGATTTCAGATGGTAAAATGATTGTATTATTTTAAGTTTGGCTGGGGCCTATGCCATAAGAACTTGAAGGTTCATTTCTGCGCGTTGCCTTATGATGTCGTCTTGTGTCAAAATTTGTCTCAACATATGGTATGAAATTTTAAACATAACATAATCTCGTATCAGTGAATAGGTATGTAGCATCTATGATCCTTGACTCTCTTGGGCATGGGTGTAGGGGCCAAAGAAAATCTGGGGGATACCACATATAGTATAAAAATACCACACAACTGCTTCTCCACTCATAAATATACGTATTGAAAAATCTGGGGGGGGGATTTGTTCTCTTCCCCCCCCCCCCCCCCAGCTGTATGCAATTAATCCCTATAAAAACAAGTACCAACACAACAAACCATAAAAGAATTGGGTTTTAAGAATCCTATGAAGTTCTTAAAGCCTAGCAGTAACACCGGAGTGATGCAAACTGTACAGGCGTAACTCACATAGGGAGGGGGACATAGAGGTAGAGGAGGCAGGCAGCCAGGGGGGAGGCAGAGAAGGAGCCATTAAGAGGGAAAGGGAGAGAGACAGATATTACACAGAGCGCAGAGAGAGGACACCGATAGAGACAGAGGGCAGAGAGAGGCAGCACAGACAATTGAACATAATATATGACGGGGAAGTTACTAGTTATTATATTTTACTAGGAAATTGCCCGTCAAAAATTATAGGAGTAAAATTGTAAGGCTAGCAATGCTGTTTGTCACACAATGCAAGGCTATGGGCCCTCTGAGAACTTTTGGCGCTTATCGCGTGGCTCGCCAAGTGAGCAAATACTTTTACAGTTGTGACGCTAAGCAAAGTAAACACATTTTGGGTAAATTGTAATTCTAGTGAGGACAAAATTAAAGTTTCTTAAGTTAAATGATATATATGGTGTTAAGAGGAATAATACATTTCACTTTTTTCTCTTGGCGATTACAATTTCTAAAGAGCCCAAAGGAACAAGTTTACATGTTTTGGTTGCAGTAATACGGTTTATTGCCAGTTGTAGAGGGCGTGTGGCCTTCTTTTTACAATTATTTTGCACCAACCCTGTAAGATCTCATTGTGGATAAGTAAATACTTTCTATCACTATATAAAACTGTAATAATAATCCTTGCCATAGTAATATATTATTTAAGCCTTATATGTCAGAACTGTTATCTTCACACTATTACCCTAGAGCCCAATGGTCAATGACACCTCCTTTTCAGGCTTCCTAGTTCTGTCTTGGTCGTTCCTTTAAAAAAATGATTTCACATGTAACACTGTTAGTTAATGTGGCGTCACCCACTGCTTATTCACCTTTGTGTGAACTGCGTGTCTCTGAGTTGCTTTTGTATGTGCCAAAGAGTACTTTATTGTGTGAGCTGAACCTCTCATCCCAACCTCAAGCTCTTCTTCAACAATTCCAAGTCAATCTGCCAAGGTATTTCACTTCTTTTTTTCCAGCACAAGATACAGCACAATTTTGGATGAGTGTACTATAAGCAGGCTATTTTAGGGCCAGATAAAAACTCATACCTGTATGAAAGAAATCTACACCTATCTCTTTTGTAGTATGTTAGTTCCTACAAAATTAGAAAGCAAGACCCTAAAAAGTATTAACGAGAAATACAATTTTCCAGTAATTGATTCAAACTTATTTCTACTTCTTGATGTATAAATCAAAGGCGATGAATTGATGACATTTTTGTTTTTTACATGTCTTGATTTATTTATTTTTTTTGCTCTATATATATTTATTTTATCAGTATAATGTTGGCAGAGACAGATGCTTTGTACTTAGGATATATTCCTCAATGTTGACTATTCATAAAATAAATAAGCATTATTGAATTTTAGCAATAATTCTTCAAGTACATAATGGTTGATGTAATGAATGGGAAACTATATGTGGCTTAATCATTAATACATACAATTTAAAGGGATACAAAAAAAAAGTGCCATATTTGATCAAATGTAAAACTATAGGTAGTAGAAAATATAGATAAGTCATATATATATATAGATAGTCGAGTGTTATTTCAAATAAATGGCATTAACTTTACATTGAAGTTTGTGTATTGTGTCAGTCACTTTTTCTGATTGCCCTGTAGCTTTGTTTTTTCCTTTTATTACTAATCACTCTGTGGTTACTCATGCGTGATTGAAGCAAGTGCATATGAGGCTGTGAAGGCAATCCCGCTCAATCACTCTATCACTAGGATGCAAACATGCTTAAAGGCCTATCTAAGTTTCGTGGATTATTAATGCATTTTATAGAGGAGAATTAGAAAATACAAAATAAACATTTACAAACTCACCCTGATGTTTGCTAAATCTTTTCAGTTTGCTAGCAGTAGCTTTTGTTAGTTGACACCCATGAACATCCCTGCTAAAATTAGCATAAAATGAATACTTTGTTTTGGCCAATCAGGAGAAAGCAGAGGTTAGCTGAAACATTTGTATCAAACCCCTGGATTCCTGTGTTGCAAAGCCATATGGGATATGTAGTCTCTCCCTCCCCTTGTGCTCTGATTCAGCTGTGAGCTCAGACCCCACCCAACCATGTGATTCCATCCAGCAGCAGTACTTTCCTTTGGTCTCTACCAGAAAGGTCAAACTCTGTACCTGACTGCATTGCTGTCTGTATTTGGTTATGTAAGCTCCCTGAGGGTGTGCAAAGCTGGATTTTACTTTTATGCATTTAACTTTGTAAGTACACTGAACTTTTCTATATAACATATTTTTATCTGATAATCACTGCCTGTTTCTTACCAAACATTTGAAACGCAGGAAACTTATATATACCTTTATTGAAAAATGATTAGACTGCAACATATAGATATGAAGCAAAGCTTGAGTGGATCAGCCAGACTTATTGACCTGAACCTTTTCAACCCCAATGTTACTTAACTGCAAAAAAAATATTTTTTAGAATGTTCAGTTGATACATTTATTTTAATGTTATACTTTTTATTTTTTTTTTGATATAGTACTCCTAACCTTGTGCCTAGCACATACCCTTGGCCACATTTAAGAGAGTCCAGCACAGCAATACATTTAAAGTACTAAGTGTTACAGAATATGTTTAAGAGCCCTGCTAAAATTCTTCAGTCAAAGCTTTCCATACATAAATTTGGATTAAAGGTTAAATATTAAGCAATTACAATGCAATTAACAATCTTCAATGTATTGAATATCTGTCATTTTAAGAGTTTTCCAGAAAATGGATATGTGCAATTCTGCTCCTGGTTATGCTGTCATGATATATTGTTAGACTTGGAACTTTCCTCCAAGTCATCCTCGTATATCTTTAAGGATGGATACATAAAAATAAATAACAACAAAAATGAAATTCATAGTGTAAAATGTAAGTTTTTTTTATTAACCCCAAATGGTAAATGCTCATACTTAATGTATTGAGTGTTCAGCCAAGCTCTCATAAGCAGGGCATTGATAGACTGAGTGGAAATTGTTTATCATTATTAGCAAATTATAGACTCCTAATTGTAACCGTTTAATATTTTACTTTTGATGCTTTGATTTAATTTTTTACAATCACAACATACCTTTTAGGGATTTTAAAATCCATTGGTTGAACACTTTTTTATATTCTTAAATTTGCATACATTTAATTAGTATCCTTCAGTTTTAGCAGACATTTATAATTAGTGATATAGTGCAAGTCACACATCATTAGTTAAAATCTACTATTGTTAGTACAATATATTAAAAAGTTACTTTATTTTTAATTTAAATACAGTGCTCAATGTATATTTGATCATCAAAACAGAGGATGAACCATCTGATTAGGCAGCAGCATACCTGCCCCTATATTTCCATAAATTAAGCCTTTTGTTTTAACATAATGATAAATAATAGGCTAACAAGATGAGAATATTTTATTGCCTAAAAATAAATAGCAATGCCTAGTAACTGATTAAGTTGGACTGTATGCTGCCCTCCATCTGTGTATTGGATATATCCATGTTTAACAGCAACTGACATTCAAAATGTAAAAAAGAACATGAAAAGGTAGACTGATTGGAAGGAATGCAGTGTAACATTTATTTCTGCTAGCATTTTTTCCAATGCTATTTATATAAACTCATCCGGAGACATATACCGTTCATACATTCCTCTATTCTCAGACGTAAATTTAACCTGGAACTGACATATTCTGTTCACACCAAATTAAAGGAATAAATATGGAATGGACATAATGCCACAAAACGTTATGCAGACAAATATTGTAAATGCAGTTTACTAGCTATGCAGGTAAATGGCCTAGTTTCTGAATTTTCTTACTCCATGATTGTGATTTAAAGGACCACTGTTCTGCCACAGCTTTCAGTATTTAGTATAAACAGAGTTTTAAATTCATGCCAAGGAAAAAAATTAAGTGAAAACAAAAACTGGAATTGCCTATTTTCCTGCCATCTTTGTGTTTGAGCTCGTCCCATCTTTTTCAAACATGGGCAGCTGACTTCTTTGCAGCTGCCACTTACGAGTGGCACACCTTTAAGTGAAAGAAAAGAAAAAGGCATCCAGAATACACTTACATGTGTCAAGCAGTCCAGAAGACCTACTTTATTTTTCTCCTAGAACTTCTTCACAAAAATTGCAAACCACTTTAACAAACTTAGTGTCATACTTGTTGAAAATAGCTGCACACTCAAACATAATTTGAAAAAGACTGCAGAGGCACCAGGGTAAACACCAGAGATTTTCAGTGTATTTTTTCCACATAAGCTCATCTTTTATATAATCACAACCAAGTGAAATTGTATACATACTGATCTTTTCTGCACATAATTCATGAATGAACCATTATGTTACATTCACAATTACAGTGAACATTCCAGTTATTTGAAGAGTATTCATGTGGTGTGTCTGAACTATCAAAATGAGATTTTACCCTTCAGTTGAATACGTAGAAAAATCTACTGTGGGAGAGATGTTGTTTTAAGGGGGGTGTAGTAATATCTGCAGAGATCTTCGATCCTAGGAAAATAACATTTGTCACTGCCTCCACTTCTCCCCATTAATTTGCCAGGAACTGAGGCTGCAGTTTGCTATGATCTTCGTATTTATAACGTTGAACAGCAGACCAGCTTTTGCACTCTCTTCTTTTACCCTCATTAATAGGCCCTTTAGTTCCCCCTCACTTTCAGCCAAGAGAGTAGCATCATCCGCACATCTGAGATTGTTGTAATTTCACCCAGCAATATTGATTCCTGCTTTGGATTCATCCAGCCCGGTTTGACTCCTCATAAAATGTGAATAAATAAAGTGATAAAATGCAACCTGGTCTCACTCCTTTTCCGATCTTGAACCATTCTGTTGTTCCGTGTTCTGACCTGGGATTTTCAGTCCACATACAAATTCCTCAGGAGGAGGGTAAGGTAATCTGGTACTTCCATCTCTAAAGCAGAACTAAATGTTTTTCTGAAACTCTTTATTTCTCTGTTATCCAGCGAACATTAGATATTTGATCGATTCTGCCTCTGCGGAACCTGGCTTGCACATCTGGTCGTTCCCGTTCCATATATTGTCGGAGCTGATCTTGTAAGATATTAAGCATTACCTTCATGACGTAAAATTAGTGCAATTGTTCGATAACTGGAGCTTTATTTGGCACTGCCTTTTTTGGGGTTTGTGATGTAGACTGATCTTTTCCATTCTACTGGCCACTGTTTTCCAAATGTATTGGCATAAGGCAAGCTACACTTTCACGGCATCATCTTGTAGAATTTTAAATAGTTTAACTGGGATTCCATCAACTCCTGCAGCCTTGTTATTAGCAAGGCTTCCTAGGGCCCATCTCACTTCAATTTCCAAGATGTCTAACTCCAGCTCATTGGAAAACTATTGAGTTTATTAACGCTGTTAAAGGTTCTTCCTGTATAAATTGTATGCGTCTTCCTGCCACCTCTTCTTTATTTGATCTGCTTCTGTTAAGTCTGTACCATCAAAAGTTCACTTGAGATCCCCAATTTTCTCAGAGAGATATCTTGACTTTCCCATTCTGTTATCTTCTTATATCTCTTTACATCGCTTGTTCTAGAATGTCTCCTTGTCTCTTCTTGTTATCTGCTGGAATTCTGCATTCAGTTGGACAAATCTTTTCCTATCTCCACTACCTTTTTATTGCCTTCTTTCCTGGGCTACTTTCAAAGCCTCATCAAATAGCCAGTTTGGCTTCTTAATTTCTTCCTTTTGGAATATTCTTTGTTGCAATTTCCTGGATAATGTCACAAACTTCTGTCCAAAGTTCTTCAGATATTCTTTCTACCATGTCCAGTCCCTTAAATCTATTTTTTTACTTTATATCCACTGCATATTCACTGGGTATAATATTTATTTAATATATTCTTGGTCTGATGATTGTCCCTCTTTTCTTCAGTTAAATGCTGCATTTTGCAATAAGAAGCATGATCTGAATCAGTCAGCTGCAGGTCTTGTTTTTTCTGACTGTATAGAGCTCCTCCATCTTTGCCTACAAAGTATATAGTCAATCTGATTTCTATGTTGTCTACCTAGTGATGTCCATGAATAGAGTCATGTCTGAGGCTGTTGGAAGAGGGTGTTTAGCAGAATTCCACTAATCTCTGACCAGCTTCATTTTGTACTTCAAGGCCATTCCAATCTCCTTTAATGAGAGTAACATCATCTTTTGGTGTTATATCTATGAGGTATTAAATATCTTTGTAGAATTCGAGAAATTCAGTTCATTTTGTTATTTATTGGGTTGTGTAACCAAGATCTGCTTTGGCTACCCTTTTATTGATAATGAGGGTTCTCTATTTCTTCTGCAGGATTCTTGACCACATTAGAAGATCCTGTGGCTGTCTGATATAAAATGTCCAATTCCAGTCCATTTGAGTTCACTAATTCCCAGCTTATCAATGTTTAATCTTGCCATCTCATGTTTGACCACGTCCAGTTTACCTTGGTTCATAGTTCTAATAATCCAGGTTCCTATGCTGAATTGTTCTTTGTAGCAGCAGACATTCCTTTCCCTTCAAGACACCTCTGCAGCTGGGTGTCCTCTCAACTTTGGCCAAACCACTTCATTAGATCTGGTGCTATTCGTACTGTACCCACCCTCTTCTCTTCCCCAGTAATGTGGTAGGCACCTTCTGACCCGAGGGGCTCATCTACCAGTGCCATATTGTTATGTCTCTGGTTGTGCTTTTCTATAAGGTTATCTTGGCAAAGATACTGGAGTGGGTTGCCAGTTCCTTCTCCAGTGGACCGCATTTTGTCTGACTTGTCTGGTAAGACTTGCCCATCTTGGGTGACCCTACATGATATAGCACACAGCTTCATTGAAGTACACAAGCCCCTTGACAAAGACAAGGTAGCGATCCAGGAGTAGCGATCAATAGTTTTATTTAAATTACAGTTTTGTGTGCTTTCAAAGCTTCTGCCATTTGAAGGGCACAAGGCGTAATCAGTTTCTCACCAGTTGTGAGGGTTTTTGTTCTTTGCAATAAGGTATGCCACTTTGTAGGAATGATTTTTGAGTAGATAAAAAACCCAACAGTATCTGATGAATGACATTTAGGGGTTTTTTTCTGCTTCAGTGACTCCAGCACGTGTCTAGGATTTCCATTTTGAGGGAACACATAACTGTAATTTTAACTAAACTGCGATTGATAGCTTTGTTTAAATTATCGTTTATAAGATAATTTATTTACAGAGCAAAGCTTGAATAGATATTGACACTTGTGCAAGCAAACAGTCACAATGCCAGCATCTCACAAAATCAGTGTTAAATATGTGATGAGTAAAACTTTTTTTTTTTTTCATTTGAGATATACATACACGTACTGTATTTATTTTATTATATTTTCCAAAATTTGCTGTGTTGCCCTCTTGTTTCACAAAGTTCCATTGGTGATAGAAGGTTTGGGAGAAACCTATACGGCTTCATGTTGCCTACTGATGCTTTAACTGCTGCAAACTATATATAAACTAGCGAAATGACGGCAATGAAATTGTAAGTGAGCTAATGCTATTTGGTGTATAATAATCAAATAACGAATAGATTAATAAAGTAATATACTTTACCTATTTTGAAGTAATATATGCAGGAAGCATTGTGTTGAAGAGCTGGCAATCTGTTTTGATGTTGCTACAGCATAAGTGGTGTCGAGCTGCTGTGTAAGCGTCATGAATGTGTGCAGTGTAATAGTGTGCGTGCGCATTAAAATGGCGGCAAATGTGTGGTATGCGTCTGTAGCCGAATATCCGTAGGTGTTTTGTGGTGCTTTGCGAGTTTCTTGTGGTGTTTTGCATGTTTAGAGACCTGTAGCCTCGTTTTCGTTTTGTTCGGCGGCCATTTTTTCTCTCGCTTAGAGAATTTTTTAGTGTCTAAACTCTTTTATTTTGAGTTAAATTAAGGTGTAAGTTGCTTTTTTGAGGTCCTGGATGCTCCCTCTTGCTGTAGGTAAGCTTTTTATGTATGTGTTGTGTGTATTTATTGTGTTTTTCATTTTTTCCTGTCCACGGCTTGCGGCTTATTTTTGCGAGGTCGTAAGGAGTGGTAATGTCTCGTATGTTGTTTGCGTTGCGACATAAATTTTGCGAGATTCGCAGTTGCTGTGTCGTGTTGTTTGCATTGCGACGTAAAGTTTGCGAGGGTCGCAGTTGCTGGCAAGGAGCGCCTTTAGCGCTCCATGCCAGCAACTGCCACCCACGCTTCGCGAGCCCGCAAGCGTTAGCAACAACTCGTATGTTCACAACTATATATGTGATAACTGTATATATTGTAAGGAGCAAAATAATCCGTTCTCTATTTTTTATGCGAAGTTCAGACATTGTTTGAACGTTACCATTGAGCATGATTGTATAATAATTATATAGTTTATGGAAGATATTACTTTGCATACTATTTCAGACCCATTCCTTTTGCGCTACAAAAAAGGCAAAGTAAAATGAACAGTGTTATACATGCCTGCTTATGCAGTATTCTATGCATAGTTGAGATTGGGTTGAAAATGCTGGGTTTGAGTTTTTGCTAGCTTGGAAAACAGAAAATCGGTACTATTTTTGTTTTTATTCCTAAAATCTTTAATTTTGGCCCCAAATCTCCAAACTGCCATCTTTCTCTTGTACAAAGTACTATTGAGTCTCCATTGACAACCATTGCTTCTCATACAGCGTCTTGTTCATGTTTTTGTTGTACAAATAAGACCTACGCACATCCTCCATTATTAAACTACAAGAAAAATCAGAAAAACAAGAAGCTGAAATATGTTAATTTCCACTTCATATAGCATCAAAGGGGCTATGTTATTTTTCCTTTATACTATATATAATTAGATTAATTATTAAAAATTATCTTCGGAATGATTTAAAAGGTTCTTTGCATGCCACATGGTCTCATTAGCCAAGTCGTTTGCATAGCAGCCCTACAAGAGTCTTTTGTGAGCATATGGTATACACAGATGAATATCATCTGTTTACTGTTCTCAACTATGTTTTCTTATACGCAGAAGACATATCCAGAGATTTTATTAACCTAGGCTAAATCTACAAACTGGGAGCTACTCCAGAAACAAGTGGAGTCTGCTGTGTGTTTGTGCAGACTAATTGGGAACAGTAGACATGTACAGCACACGTATATTTCTATGCTGGCATATTACTTCGACATAGTTCAGCCACTAGATTTACTGAATTGAATTTTTATAATGTATGTTAATCCTTTGCGGATTTAGTTATTTGATGTGTGTTTATATGGAAGGCACGCTACGTGTGGGCCAAAAGATGAAGCTGAAAGATAAGGAATATTTTCTGAGTACAGTACAAGCAAGTTGGTATATTCAATCCAGAGTGTATCACAATAAGGTTTTGTAATGAAAGATACTTTTTATGTATAATTAGATATTAATACAGAAATAAAAGTAGTATGCATTAAATTAATTGTATGGTAAGCAATTAAATAATGATGCACTGTTCACCAACATTGCCTATTAATTTTAGACACTGTACAGTTAATTTCATAGGTTGTTTGTTTCCTCTGGAAGAAAGGTAATGCTGCATTTTTTTTAGCTTAATGTAAAGCTGTACTGAGTAATTGCGAGTAATTTATGTTGGTGGTGTAAAAGGTTTGGCTTGCACAGACCACTTTTCTAAATACATCATGTCTCTGACTGGGCATTTTGGGAATATCTGTTTTCCGGCATTGCTGCTTGAAATATAAACAGTAAGTGATATGCAATGTATTAAACAGTGTAAAAATACATTTTCACGTTTCGCATTAAACAGAATTTTAAGAAAAAGTAGCAATTAACTTTACATTCTTTTTAAGGCACACCTTTTAAGGGCAACATCAAGTTTCAATATGCAGGGCTTATATCCTTGTAAAGGGAAACCAAATTAACTATATATACAGTAAACTCCCGGTTATCCGGCACCATACCAACCGGCACTCTCAAGCAACCAGCACCGGCATCGATGCCCCATTTACAAAAAACTCCAGCTAAACCGGCATAACCGTCACTATCCGGAGTTCGATACTGCAAACAAAAACAAAAAAATGCAAACTTTTTTCTAATTATTTTTTCTGGGCTTAAGTGGCTTAGTTTTAGGTGCTAATGCATTTTTAAAGGCATTTTGATGGGGTTTTGGGTGTTTAAGGGTCGTTTAGACACTTAAATTGGGGGATTCATGATTAACCGGCAACTACACTTATCCGGCAATAGGAAGTCCCCATGGTTGCTTAACCGTGCATATTCCCTAGGATACAGGAGAGGAAGACAGAGTTTTTTCACTACAATGAATCCCAACCTGGAATGCTTGGTCTGAATAGAAATATTCCCTGACTACCCAATTATATAAATTAATTGGAATGTGCCCTACCATATCTCAATCACTGTAGCATAAATGTTTTTGTAACTAATGGGTATGGATGGATATGAATAGTACTGTACAGGAAATGTCCTTAATATAAATATATGTGTATTTATATATATATATATATATATATATATATATATATATATATGTATATATATAAAAAGACGTGCTGCTTCATGTTGTGAAGATAGAATGTGGCCATAACCCTTAGGATTCTCGCTTAAATTGGGATTTTATACCTTAAAATTGATTATGCTTGTATTCTAGCACTGTATTTCAAGTTTAATTTGGAGTGAGAAAGCTGCATACCCATACAGTATTCACAAAGAATGAACATGAGACTTAAAACACTTCCTTTAAGGCTTATTTTGGGTTATGATTCCTTACTGGAGTCGTACAGAAATGTTCATAGACACTTTGATTATGTTACAAGGCCAGAACTATCCACGTTCTCTAGCCTCCATAAAATTATCTGTTTGCTAAGGTATATTGGGTGCTAAGCTATCCAGATATGACTTTTTCTGAGTAATTAGCAATGTGGTCACTACCTTAAAAATTCTTGTTAAAACGACTCATTCGAACAACAAGTTGGTTTCATCTGAAAGAGCATTGAAAACTGACTATATTAGCTGTTTTCACCATAATAACTAATTCCTAAGATAACATTACTTGTTGGTAGCTCAGAATGTTTGATAAGAGTAGGAGGGGGTCTAACTGCATGGCACTATGGAGTTACATTGTTTTTGCCACCACAGAAACAAACATTCAGAATTAGCTCACAAAACCAGTTAATTCATATTCAGTAACCACTCATTTGTTTACTATTACCTCATTAAAAATTATAACTATCTTAGTTTTGATTTACCTAAGAAATGCCTTGTGCAAAGTCTGTATTTCATGCTGAATAATTAAAAAAAACTTGATTTTTGGGTTGCAGAGTATCTTTATCACCTCCATATTAATGTGCTGATCAAGCTTCTACTAAACAAATGTAATTTCTAAGCACAATGTGCCATGTTACTGTGCTAGTTTTCATGCAAGTATGTAAAGTACAGGGATTAAGTTAGAAAAATGTGGGTTCTGGTTTCCAGATCATAACAGGAAGGATGATTTATTAAGCCTCCTGTATCTAAATGTCCCAAGTGGGAAAACCTGACTGCTGTATACGTTTATGGATGTCAAAATATGGTTACGTGTCTGCTTAAAACTTATGACATCATTAAGATGACTTTAAAGTTGAGCCAGGCTTCATTTGAAAGAACTTGTCTCTAACTACATGTAGCTCTAAATGACATCCAGCAAAATATTAGTATGTCACTGGTGTAATAAGTGTGTATTTAATTTATTTTATTTGCTTAATAGTCATTAGCTGCCTGGCTTAAAAATAAATAAATAAATACAATTTATATGTAAAATACTTTTAAAATAAAATGTGCGTCTTTATTTATAGTGATCTTTCAGAAGTATGTGCTACATTTTTTAATTGCCCAGGACAACACAGCTGAAGTAAAACTGAATTGGTAACAGAGTATAGAAATCAATTTATAATATTTAAAAAGACCAAAAAAAACAACAAATGGTGATATTGCAATATTTTGCAGACAAATTAAACCACCAAACATAAAACAATTAAACAATTAAAGTGGTTCTATCATATTTAGGGTTTTTGTTGTGAGAATTAATTATCGACTAACCTTCGCATAAGTCATTTTTCGGATATCTATATTGTTACGATCTGCTTTTTGCAGTCAGGCTTGATAAGGCTGTTATGGCCAAACCTCTTTCAGGTTCTTTTAATCCCTTCACCAAGGCAGCAGATGTCTCTAAAATGTGAGCACACAGGATACTACATCTAGATATGTGGTGCTGGAACTACTGTTACTGTGGTGGAGACTTCATAGCAGATACACCTTTTACTAACTTTACTAACTGACAACATAACGGTTACAGATTACATCAATACATTCCAAATCCGCTAACTCTTCATGAACAGAACATGCAACATACAGAATCTAACATCATAAGTTAAACATACATAGGGTAATATCAACATAACATAAAAACATTTTCAATAAATAAAACAACTACTGAGCCCAAAGAGTGGTCAGGGGAATCATGGCAAATATATATATATATATGTATATATATATATATATATATATATATATATATATATATATATATATATATATAGTAAATCAATAGTACATCTGTGTTCACAACTGAATGTCTAAAGCAAGTTAAAAAAACCTGCTTCCAGCTCAGAATTCTGAGAAAAACAGTTATTACACTGCATTCTGGGAAGCTGAGCTGGGTCATTCAAATGTGCCCACAAATGCCTCACTCTTCAATCCATAGCCATTATCAAAGATGTCTTCCTTTTAAGCTTATGCATGCTGTATTACACCGCTTTAATGCAAAGCCAAGGTTGGATTACACACAAGCGGAGTATCCTATCCATGTACAGCTGTTTCAAGCTTACTGGCTATCATCAGCATGGAATTAGTATTAAGGTCAAAGTCTGTAGGTTTTTTCTTAACCTATCTTTCGGAGTCTAATAAAGTAATGCATAATTTTGAGGTACAATTTTGTACAGAACTTTTTGTTATTTTTTGTAAACAGATGAATAAAATAATTTGCATTCTATATCGGACCTGTTTTATTAGTGAGCTCAAACGTCATCAGTTAATGTGTGGTGTTCTGTCAAATAATGAAGAGGCTCTGTAGATTTGAATATGTTTCACCATATTAGTGATAAATGTATTACTTTTGATTATAACCCATTGTTTTATCAACTACAGTTCAATATGCTTTAGAGAAAGCCTTTATGAGATCTGTGCTGCCGTACAAGAGTCTACCCTCCTTACTATTGAGCAAGTGTTTTCCACAATGAACATCATACTCTTTTGGCAGTGAAAGCAAATGATCTGACTGCATCTATTTCCTTATTGCTCTCCAGAAGTCACTGCTATATGTTATGTCATTATACATTTAAACAGTATATTTAAGAAATTGGATATGGTTTGTGTAAATCATCAAATGCATTGGAAACCATTTGAAATATTCAAAACATCAGATTATCCATTGAAACGTTCTAAATGTTTTGTTTTTTTTGTTAAGATGTTTGATCAGTAGAATTGTGAGTTGACTTGTGGCATTTAATAATGGCAAACCACAGTGAAGTATACCATAGGTCTTGTGGAACATTGCCGCTGTCTGTAATATTCCAGCTGTCAATCAGGAAGAATCATTTTTCATTGCAATTCTAACCATTTCCTGTATTTGCCAGATGGTGCAGTCAGTAGAGTATACACATGGTAATGTTAACATTGTTTATTTGTGTCAGTCTTAGATTCTTATGAATACATGAGTAGGAAGAATACTGTAAGGCAGTAGTAAGCAAATTTGGTCCTGGATATCCTTGCCGCAGGTATTCTGATTACCTCACGTATGGATAATAGGTAAATACTGAAATCCAGACCAATATTGCCTATCCTAAAGTAGATTAACTACTGCAGACCTAATGACATAGGTGTTGCAGTCCTAAGCGCAAAACTATAATAAAGTAGTGTCTCAAGGTATTGGAAACACACAAGTAATTATGATATAAGAATGCTCCTTGGGATGTGGATCCATAGTGGACAAAGGAGATAAATTAATTTCTTAGTATAGGGCACACCTTTGTATGACCTAATCTCCAAAAAAGAATAAAGACCCCTATATAGACTCCAACTTTTTATGACCTGATCTCCAAATGAGAACGAGTAATAAAACATAACTTATATTTATAAATTATTAATTTAAAATAAAAATTCTAAACAAAAAATACAATAAAAACAATTCTGGCAAATAGGAGCTAGAAAGTTTTATGTGATATTAGCCAATTTGGCGGGTATTATATACTCAATTGTGCTCAAAGGTTTGCATACCCTGGCAGAAATTGTGGAGTTTTGGCTTTTTTTTGTGAAAATGACTGATCATGCAAAAAAAAAGTGTTTTGTTGAAGGATAGTGATCATATGAAGCCATTTATTATCACATAGTTGTTTGGCTCCTTTTTAAATCATAATGATTATAGAAATCACCCAAATGGCCCTGATCAAAAGTTTGCATATCGTTGAATATTTGGCCTTGTTACAGACACACAAGGTAACCCACACAGGTTAAAATGGCAATTACAGTTTTATTTCCCACACCTTTGGCTTTTTAAATAGCAATTAGTGTCTGTGTATAAATAGTCAATGAGTTTGTTAGTTCTCACGTGGATGTACTGAGCAGTCTAGATACTGAGCCATGGGGAGCAGAAAAGAACTGTCAAAAGACATGTATAACAAGGTAATAGAACTTCATAAAGATGGAAAAAGATATAAAAAGATACCCAAAGCCTGGAAAATGCCAGTCAATACTGTTATAACACTTATTAAGAAGTGGAAAATTCAGGGATCTCTTGATACCAAGCCAAGGTCAGGTAGGCCAAGAAAGATAACTGCCAGAAGAATTGTTCGGAATACAAAAAAAAATCGACAGGTAACCTCAGGAGAAACACAGGCTGTTCTGGATAAAGACGGTGTGGTTGTTTTAAGGAGCACAATACCAAAAAATGAACAAAGGTGAGCTGCATGGACGATTTGCCAGAAAGAAGCCTTTACTGCGCCAATGCCACAAAAAAGCCTGGTTACAATATGCCCGACAACACCTTGACACGCTTCACAGATTCTGGCACACTGTGATTTGGAGTGACGAGACCAAAGTAGAGCTTTATGGTCACAACCATAAGCACTATGCTTAGAGAGGGGTCAAAAAGGCCTATAGTGTAAAGAATATCATCCCCGCTGTGGATTATGGTGGCGGCTCACTGATGTTTTGAGGGGGTGTGTGAGTTGTAAAGGCACGGGGAATCTTCTGAAAAATGATGGCAAGATGAAAGCAGCATGTTAGCAGAAAATAGTGGCAGACCATTTGCATTCTTCTGCACAAAGGCTGCTCATGGGACGCTCTTGGACTTTCCAGCATGACAATGACCCTAAGCACAAGGCCAAGTTGACCCTCCAGTAGTTACAGCAGAAAAAGGTGGAAGTTCTGGAGTGTCCATCACAGTTTCCTGACCTTAATATCATCGAGCCACTCTGGGGAGATCTCAAGCGAGCTGTTCATGCAAGTCGACCGAAGACTGCATGACCTGGAGGTGTTCTGCCAAGACAAATGGGCAGCTATACCACCTGCAAGAATTAGGGGCCTCATAGACAACTATTACAAAAGAGTGCAGGCTGTCATTAATGCTAAAGGGGGCAATACACAGTATTAAGAACTAAGGGTGCGTAAACTTTTGAACAGGGTCATTTAATTTTTTTCTCTGTTGCCATGTTTTGTTTTATGATTGTGCCATTCTGTTATAACTTACAGTTGAATATGAATCCCATAAAAAATAAAATAAATGTATTTAGCCTGCTCATTGTTTTCTTTAAAAGTGGTACATCTATTACCAATTTGCCAAGGAAATGCCAACTTTTGACCACAATTGTAGATATAAATATAAATTACAGCCCTAAGCGCTTAGTTGCCATTGTACTTGGTCTTAACGATGCACCCTCAGTTTACTTATTGTTTTCAGTAAAAGTATTTTGTAATATGTAAGGACTGCAATGTATTATGATTTTAGAGTATTGAAGAGGGATTTATCCCACAGTACTCACACTCTTGGTGCACATGCATCACCACCACCTTGGTCAGCAGTGTACAGCTGGACAAAGATTTTGTCAAGAGTGTACAGTTATTGGGCCCAATACAAACGTTGATTATTGGGCTTTATATATTCATATTCAGTACAAGAATAAGATTTAATAATGGTATAACCTTTTAATGCATGACATTTTTTATGTAAATTTTATAAAAACATAAGGATTTCCAATAGAATATGTCTCTATCTAAGGTGGCTTAGTCTTGTCAAGGATAGGTGACGAGTAGAATTCTCATTAATTCTTATTGAAGGCGCCTTTAAAGATACATAGGTAAGGATTTTTTTCATTACATTGAACATAATATAAAAAAATATACTGAATCTTTCTAATTTTCTTAAATTTTACACCTATTGGTTACATCTTCGTAGTTAATCACAGAAGACATTCCAGGATATACTTTCCATGATGATATTTTTTTTTTTTCCATTATAAGAAACCATCTCAACTGCAATTAACTCAAATCATGTAATTAGGGAAAAAATAGGGTTTATTAGGTTAGGAAAGGCAGAAGAACCATGACACAAGTAATTTATTAAAGTTTTTGTAAGTTTTTTTTTTCTACTATATTTAACAATTATATTTTGAAATATTATTTTTACGTGAGACTATGGCACTGCATGAGACAGCTGTATCAACCCATTGGCTAGTAGTTAGAAAATGGTCATCTATAGTGTCCTCATGGTAGTAGTGGATGGGAACATTATGAAAGACTCATTCATTATTGTTACTTAAATTAACAGATAATGTCTTTCCTGTGTCAAGGTTCAATGAAGTGCATGATCTGTGTCAAAATTAGCAAACGTGTATTTATTGTAGCACAGCTGATTGTTTTACCCCTTCCTTAGTTGGAGTCTGGGATTTCTTATTGTCTAGCCAATTGGGATCTGCATTCTTATACTAGAGGACAGCATGTCAGTTGCTAAATATTATATTACTCACAACAAAAATGTGATGTATAAAACATGCTAATATACAAGAAAATCAATGTCAGAACATCTAGGCATTCCATGTCCCTTTTATAGGGTGTCTGTTTGTCATTATAGTAAACATATTTCCAGATTATGACCCCAGACAGGTCCTCTTGAACCTGCGTGTCATCTTTACTTGAGTGTTTATTCATGTGGGAAATCTTCACCTACATTTTATGTTGTTTTTCCTAAAATCGTAAATATTTCTTCGCTTTATAAGGGTCATTCTAAGGAGAGCTGCTCAAAAGCTTTATTTTAAAAGACCCAAGGAACAAAGTGATCTAAGCCATCACCTCCAGAGTAGGAACACAAGAAGAACACAATGTGTATTCAAGCAATGACATATTCCGTGTAAGACCAGTGCTGTCTTTAAAGGGACACTGGAATATTGTAAATATTTAATAAAAAATACTTACATTTATTGCCATAAAAATGTTCTGTGCTTTATAAATTAGCCTGTCAATTGTATGTTCCTTTTTTTTTATTTATATACATTTCTATGCTAATATATTATATAAACAACAGACAAATAACCATAAGTGTTACACTAAATTATTTGGCCATGCTTAAGTGGCCAGAAAAGTCCTTCAGCAATTTTTAAGTAGGTATTGAGAAAAATGTTTTGGAAATCACAAATTGTTAAACATTATTAGAATTATTATGATATTGCAGATTTATTCCAAGTAGGGAAAATCTGTTTGCTATGGAGGTTTATTTTCCTTATCTGAAAGTTATTTTCCAAGAAATGTCTTATTATTAACACTTTCCTCATAGTAGTACACTCTCATCTGCCATTATTCTCCTACCAAGATCTCACTTTTCTCTTTATTAGTGTGTTTCTAATTTCTAGATTGCTCAGATTGTAGGGCCATTTACCTCACTGTAAGTGATCTTCATGGTGTGAAAGAGCACAAGATTGTATGTTAAAATTATCTTTTTTTTTCAATATTACGCTAATAACAATAAAAAAATCAAAAATTTTAAGTGTTTACATACAAAGTGCAGCCTGCTTACTGGCTGTTGCTTCGTAATATCAGATAGCCAAAGCGAAGACAGTGATTGATGGCAGTTTGCCCCTAAACTCAGGACTGCACTAACCAGTTAACCCCTAACTGACCTGTTTTTATGTAATTTCAGCATTCTGCACGGATAGATTTGAGTTAACTCCTCCCCCCCCCTTCCCCCTATTTTCAAAACATGTAGCTGTAGCCTTGGGTCTGGGAGTGGGCAGTGAATGACACATGTAAACACAGATTTGACTTTATTTGATTTCTCATTGAAAAGTCCACATCTTTCAAAAATTCTAAAAGTATTTCAACATGCTTTTAGGAAATATTTGCTGTGATGTTGTCCAAATTAAGTGGCCCTTTAAGAGCAGCACATTGCATTTCAATTCTTTTCCATTCATTTCATCATCTTGAGTAAAATGCCAACACAAAGATAAAAGGAGTGTCATAAACCGACATCAATGTATGTTTATTGTAACCCATTGCTAACTTACTACTACCCATATTTTCAAATTGATAACATATTTGGAGCATTTGCTGTGTTTCTTTCATTTTGCTTAAGCTGTATTACCTGTGTCTTATTACATAAAGTCCATGCTGAGTGTGTCATTGTTCAGTACATTGGTGAACTAGTACAAAGATGTCCAGTGTTGCAGAACAGCATTAAATACCCCCATGGGATTCAATGTGTCATTTAGATTAATGCATTCAGCTTCTAATAACTGTTTTTTATAGTTTTATTTCCAGTGTAGTAATAGCTTGAGACTTTTTTTGCCCCCACCTTGTAAATGATTGATATGTAATCTGTCTAAAACCTCCTAATGATATTATATCAACTGCTTTCAGTTAGCTAATGAATTCCCCTGTCACTTTTCAGTCTAAAAACCTTGTGAAATTGGATTATTATGATACAGCCGAGTATAATTTACTTTGTTCCAGGGACACTGAATTTACCAATGATGCTCTACATTAGCAAAGCACTGAAAACCAAATGGAAAAGCATTTACAATTTTTAATATTGATGCATATTTTGCTGTTTTATAAGGGGTTTTATATAGTCTAGTTATTCCTTCCTTCTGCAATAACTACACTGAAATAGACGAGGAGCAGAGTGTTTCATTAATCTTAGACAGTCTTTTGAATTGAAACTGATTTTTAGAAATGTGCCCTCTGATTTATATTCTGGCCTTGCATTCTCATTCACGTGTTTTGCTTGTATAGAAATGTTGATTTATTAGAGGATTTTCCACCTACTCACCTTACTAGTTTATATCTAACTATAGCATCAACATGTCCCTACCTTGGCCACAAATATTTTTTATAGCCTTACAATTCGGCCAAACTTTCAATGCCCTGTAACTTTAGCTTGCAATGAAGTCACATAACAAGATACTTTCTACGGTGGCGTGATATATTACCAAAATATAGCCCAAGGTGATTTTCATTTTATGGTATTAGGAAACTTGAAAGATAAAAGATCTTGTTTTTCCTTAACCTGCATTTGTCCTTTTAAAGGGACATGGAAGATTTCTGGATTTCTCTAGGAATATAATATACCTATGTAGTTTCTAACTGCTTTCTCCCCTCTACAGCTCATGAAGACAGTGTAATTCCAATTACAGGGGTTGCACTGTCTTATTCTCACCAGTCAGTGGTAATTTTCTGCAATATGCTACTTGAGAGAGATCATTGGTAGGCTAATTTGAAACACTGCACTTCACAGCCTGTGTATTCATGAGCTGCATGAGCTACAGTGGCCAGACCGAAACAGTTACAAATTCTGTTGTTTTAGACTAAAAACTATGCTTTTAAGTACTTCTTCTTAAAATAAAATACATAAAAGTATAAAAAGTATATATTTACATAAAAGTAAATAGATGCATATTATATTCCTTGTGAAATATGGAATCATTCCATGTCTCTTTAATTATGCACATAACTCTTAAAGGAGAATTACTAAAAAATATCTGTTTTAAACGGTAGTCTGTACGGCATATTTTTTGCTATAACAATCTAAAAATGCATAAAGAAATACATTTAAAGAGTTTAGGAGAATGTAAGGGAGGAAGAAAGAACTGGTGAAGAGAGAGGTCAAGGAGGAAGTAAGAGGAGACCATTTGCTTCAGAGAAAGAAGAGAAGAAAGAGAACATAGTTTTTTTTTTTCATGTATGTATGAGGGTAAGGTTGGACACTTAATGACAGGTCACATCAATTAAATAATTTGCACCAGTTTAAGTGATATGTTTTGCGTCTTTGCTTTGCTATTTTATTTCTCATTATGATATTATTGCAGTTGCAACTGAGAAGAAAAAAAATAACATTTTTAACAGCACACACATTGGTTGGAACATGAGGAATATGATATTATTGCCGACCATGTTGCTGTAAAATTGACTAAGTTTGGCAATTTGTATCTTTGCCCTACAAACAAACTGTTTATACATGCATTTATTTTTTAATAGCTTAACATTTTGTTAAGCACTTTTCTTGAATGCCAGGCCCTCTTGTGTTGTTCAAACTGGTATTTCCATTCTTTCTGGGATTGTTTGTTTTTCAAAATGATGAATAGGAGGCATATCACACAAAGTGCTGTGTGTCCTCATATTACATTAAACAAGCCAATGCTGATATTACTTCACAGCTATAATCTGATTCTTTAAAAAGTTTGATAGGCGCGCTCTCTGTATTTGGTTCTCCAGTTGTGAGAAATCTGTTCTTTGTAGTCGCTCTATTTTTCCAGCAGACTTCCTGCCTCCACATTTGGGGTTAATGACAGAGCTAATGACACAACCGTCCACATTGCTATGTTGTTCTGAGCAACACATAACATGTTTTCACCTACTCTGGCTCAAGTAGTTTTCACGTTGATGTTTTTTGGTTAGAAATTGAATACACCAGAGTTGTCTTTTGTATCTGATATACATATAGAAAGTGAGAGTTGTTGCAGAACCATTGGCGTATGTAATTTTCTTGGTGACCAGACTAAATTAAACGTTTTGTATTGGGCCACTGTGCTATCTGGTCCATTAGATAGAACAGTAGTTCCCAAACCCCTCCTTAAGACCCATCAGACAGGCCATGATTTAGCTCTAAAATTGTAGTATTCAGTGAGACTGTGGAGCTTCAAATTGCTTGACATGTGTATTCACACAAAGCTTTGACCTAAATCATGGCCTGTCTGGTGGGTATTGCGGTAGTGGTTTGAAGGTATGTTTACTAGAGTGAATAATATTGCACTTTCAAGCTCGTTTACCTTCATTATTAGACTAAAAATGTATTTCTTTACATGCTTTCTAATCTGCACCTGCTTGTGTATAGGAGCTGTCATTTTTATTTATTTGGTTTAATTGTGGAAGCAAATGTCCATCTGCGCAGCTCTCCCTAACATAGTAGTTGCGCACTTTGCAGCACACATGCTCGTTCACTGAAAATGACTGTTTCTCCCCTGACAAATAAATGCTTCAGTAGATTTTTTTTAATTGTCATTTTCTGGAGTAGTATGCACAGCGAGGAAATGTGGGTCCCCTCATGCATTTTAGAGAAAATAAATTAAAATGACATATATGTAGAGGGTGTTTTAAAAAGTAAGTAATCATATTATAAAGAGCAGTGTCTGTCACGCTGGTGCGACCATGACATTATTGAGGGGGCATGGTCATGACATCATCAAGGGAAGGACTTGAGACTAACTCATGGGGGTGGGTCTGTGACATCATCAAGGAGCTTTCACACTCACCAGAAGTCTCTCACACACAGGCAGTCACACTGATTTGGATCAGACCACAACAGTCTGAATTAGATATCTGCTCCTTCTCCCAATTAGTTTTGGATGTGCACATTCCAGAGAAATAAGACACAGTGTTTCTGTATAATAATTCTCAAAGCGCTCTATTCCAAAATGGCAATGTACAAGTTTATATATAAAAACGTTATCTGATCAAACGTCACATGATTCCTTTGTCTAGGAATTAATAGCTTTATTGATTGGTTCAAAATTGCTGCAGTGTGTTGTCATCATAGTGGTCAGTAGAGGGAGGATCTGTTCATTTGTCCTTATTTGGTCACGGATGTTTGCATCATCAGGCCACTCCCAGTTGTAGTTCTTTAACCATACTGTTATGTAGTCCATCCTCCATCTTAGGTAACCTCCATTATTAGTAATCTTCTTCTCATTTATACATATATAAGTGAGTAATGAATAATACAGACAAACATAATAACATGAAAAGACATTTTCCTAATTATCATCCATAACAACACAAACGTACACACAGGAGGGGCAGGGACATAGAGGAGGGACAGGGGCAATTATACCATCATTTATGATGTAATATTGTACACAATTTCATTTAAAGAAGCTAAATTAATTTCTAACAAGCAATTTTTCTATTAACATTACAGTCTCTTGCAGTATTTCACAAAGTTATTTCTCATATTGCTTTATTTCCACTCTTACATTAAATTTACAGAACTTAATCCACATTCCCATGAGCTCCTTGGGGTTTATTCTCAAAGGTCCACTGCAAATAACCTCATTAGTTGCTATTGACTTGATTGTCTATTAGTGCTGAGTTGATTGTGGTAGCTGCATGAATCCTAAACTAGCTAAACCAATATCTGTAATTGTAGATTTGGGAATAAGTAGTATTTCCTTTTCTCTGCACTACATATATAGTGCTATTTAATGTAATTTAACAATCGTGTACATTTAGACACAGTCACGCACATCTATGGTGATTGACCCTGAATACTTTTGCTGCTGAATCCTCGTCTTCTCACTAACGTCTAACTATTCTGTGCCTGTCTTTAATATTTGATGCAGAGCTATTCAGAGTTAAATGTCCATGACTAAATGTTACATTATTGAGCCGGCAAATGTTATAAAAAGAACATTAAAAAAAAGGTAGCTTAGTAGGTTCACATTATGACTATACCATTAACTTGCTTTACAGCAACTAAATAAATATTGCTTTAAAAATGTTAGCAGTTTGAGAGCAGATTAGCTTTCTATCCATCTCCGGCAGTCTATATATGAATCCCCACCTAATACTGCAGACTTCCTAGCAATTCCATAAGACCTGCTTTTCAATCGCTGTCTGGGATTTATAGCCAGCTTTTCAAAGATCGGTACATGAATAAGTAATAGCTCAGCGGGTGCCTTTAAACTGTACATAAGTAAAAGCAGTCATGGCTATGTTTTTTGGGTTCGCCTATAATGATTTCTGTGCTGTTACATTTGCTAAAATATTTATGAATATTATATTTATGAAATGGCGTTGCCTGGAGAAGGTAAAGACATCCAGTATTCTTGAGTTTTGATCTGAAAAATGTGTTTTTGTTTCAGCTGGGTTTAGAAGAAGTTTTCGTCTCAGCAGGAAAGATCGAAAAACAAATAAATTTATGTATGAATGTAAGAAGAGCGATCAATATGATACGGCAGATGTTCCGACGTATGAAGAAGTGGCATTGTATCAACGACAGACTAATGAGAAATACAGACTGATAGTCTTGGTTGGTGAGTATGTATCTTTGTATGAGAGATGTTTTGTTGAAAAATGTAAGTTTTGAAGTTCAGTTGCTCCGAACTCTTGCTATGATGTCAAAAATTGTGTAGCCGCATCTGCTAATAATTTTCCAGCATTTTTCAGTTTTTTTAGCAAAGTATTTCATGTTGGATCACTTCAAGTTTGGGTGTTAACAAAGCCAATATAATGTCACATTGTAGTTTGGAAACTATTGACTAAACCACAAATAATAAAGCTGCCACTGATAAGGGGTAATACTATCTGAACCTTGTTTCTTCTACTTAAAAATATGATTAGGTGTTGAAATCTAATCTTGAAATAATAGAAGTAAATTTCTTTCACAACAGCATTAGTTATCTTTAGAAAGATTTTTTTTTTGTTTAAGCTGAATATAAGGAATTCTCACAGCAACACTCCACTGCAGTAATCTCTTCAATAACATTCACATGGAAAAGGCAATAATGGGTAAAATGGAAAAAATTAGATCTCCTCCTTCCAAACTTGCATTTCTTGGGTTTGAAAGAAAATATAGCAAATGAACAAGGAATGAGAGATTAAAATGATTTGTTTTAATATTTGTGCGAGACCGTGAACTTGATAATGACTCAAGCCATGTCTTGGCCGAGCATTACATTTTGTTTTTTATCCATGAGGTAATCGGACATTTTTAAACTTTTCCACTTGTGTAATTGACTTGCTCAACTAATCAATTTGTAATCGAAAGCCACGCTTTTCCATTGTATATAAGGTTGTGTCTGATCCATTTCATTTTTTTGTATTTTGCTTAATATTAGGAGTTATTTTTCTTCTATTTTTGCTGTAAGTTTGAGTACAACATATGATATGTTTTTAGATGGATGACATTGAATTGCATAAGTAATAGAATATGGCAGGTGTTGCGGTAACAAAAAAAAAGCAAATTTTGGCAGTCGCAAGAGCATATCCATTCCATTTTCAAGTGCAATAATGATTTTTTTGGGGGGCATTAATTATACTTCCTGGAATATTGTTTGCAAATTGTAGGTCTGACCTTCTGTACAGTTTTTAGAAATATAAGATCAAGATAGTATATCATTTATAGTGGGACAGTGCATTAGATTTTAACAGTTTCCTAAAATTAATATACGTCTTATTGAGAACATCAGATAATGAGACTCAGTATTTTTATATCATTCTAATCCTTTTGCATTTTAGGAATGGGCACAAGAGAATACATGAAGATTTAAGCTCTAATGTTCCTTACAAGGTATAGATATAGCTATAGTAACCCACACCAGTTCATATTATGGAGAAAAACTAGGATTTCCTGTGTCTTTACATTTTGATGATCTTATGGTTTCCACCTTTCCGTTACAGCAAATCTCAGAACCTGAGCAATGAGTCCAGCTCCAGATTTTAAAATACCCATATAACATTTTGCAAATAAATGGGCTTCAATAAAGAGATTGAAGTAATTATAGATCTAAACACTAATTACTAGTATAAAATCAATAAGCAGTACTTCTGTTCTCTACAAGTCTCTTAAGAGACACTCTAAAAAGAAACCAGTTCATTAGCCGTCTTTTAAAGACACTGCATGCTAAAAACACTGTTTGGGCCACTGAAAACTGAACAAGAAGTCAATAAAATTATTGAAGTATTTCAGCACACTAGACCGGCATGCAGGCAGGAAAGACTGTGGTACTATAGGGCTATTACCAACTCTCTATTAATTGACATCTTCATCTCTCTTAAAGCTATGATGAACATCATCAATGTTTCTCCAGTCTGTCAGGGTGTCCTCAGTCTTTTTTTTCTTTTTAATTGAGTGAAACCTCAGTTTTTGCTCTATACAAAAGTAGGATTGAATAACCAATCCTTGTATCTACACTGTGCTTTGTCTATAAATATTAAGAGGTTATATCTCCTGCACAATACATTCTCTGATGTGATGTTACTATTTGATAAGTAGTAAGTATTCCATATTGCTCACATTTATGCCTCTGACTTGTAATGCAGAACATCTGAGTAATTTCAAAACCAAACTTAAAAAAAAAAAATATATATATATATATATATATATATATATATATATATATATATATAGCTTAAAGAGGTCACATGAGCCCTAGCTAGTTTTGTTTTGTGAAATTAATCTTTATAGAACTGAATATAGTTATCCGTAATAACCATGGCCGGGCTGCCCATTAGGCCAACTAGGCAACTGCCCATGGGAGCATCCCTGTGAGGGGCGCCATTTCTTAACAAAAAATTGGTTCCTGGCTTAAAAAGAAATACAATTTTGCAGTTCATAGACCGGCTACTATGGGGTAACCACCTATAACAAGACCGTTTTAACAAAAAAGGGAGCTTTCACAAACAAAAAAGGGAAAAATGGGTCCATGCATATCTTGCGTACTCACTTGAAGGGTTCCTCCACCTCACTGCCTAGGGGCTCCAAAAAGGTAGATACAGACCTGGTAATAACAATATATGGATACAAGCTGATGACATTCTATGTGTATCTACAGCGTGCAGTTAGCAATGGAAAGCCCCAATGGGAATTAGTAGAAAAGCAAGTTTTAGAGACTTCAGGCCTATGTATTTAGTCACTTAACAAATGAACTGTCCGTTGAGTGTTGTCACATATCAGAAACAACAACTGTATTAAAATATATATAACTGTGCAATTAGTTGGTGATATTGAATATGCTCTCATTACTCTTGCCAGAAGACAATATATATATATATATAACACACAGCCACATTAATCTCAGAATATTTGTATTGCCATCGTAGCCCCTGAATGACTATAATAAATACATTGAGTAAAGTAGGAATCCTTTTTGTTTAAATAAAACAAACTGACATCCATGTTTACAACATTAACAGCATTTTTTAGTATTGGTGGTAATTGTGTACACTGATAAAACATGTCACTTATATAAAATTACATTAAAATAATTTAGATAAATTACACAGGTTCAGAGCTCCAAGATCAACTGGGATCTAATCTCTCAACACTGACATTTAAACCTCCATGTAGGCTGAAATGTAAATATTGCTGTCACTACAAAATCAAACTATAACCACTTGGAGATGTATTTGAAGCTTGAAATCTAGCTTTTGAGTGTCAATAACATTTGTGGGCTTTGCTGTATTACTCCAAGTGTGAAAAGACTGCTATTTTAGAATAGCATATTATACCCATTCAAATAAGCTTGCAGCAGGAATGAAAAAGATTGATGGATCCTCCGTTAAATGCACAAAGTAAAGTAAAGTTCACTTCATAACAGGGGGTGCAGTTATTACACATTACATTAATCATTTACTGCCAGTACTCCAGGCTACAATTTCAGTTAGACCCTTCTCTTTACCATATTACATTTTGTATTTTACTCTTTATTGTAGAAGCTAGTGATATGGCAATAACAGGTGTAATGACATTTAGATAAGGTTTCATTTGGAAGCTAATACATTACGGCATGTTGGTACAGACAAGTCTATACTGTAAAATAGCTGAACAGTATGACTAATTTCAATTTATAAAGCATATATGGTATTTTACTTTCACTATAGTACTGATGTAGATCGCCCAGTTATTCATTATAAGAGGTGAAGTGTATGTTCTGTGTAAGTTTTAATGGATTCTTCAGCCTTCAAAAAAACAACAATCAGTGTTAAGTGCTTTTATAAGATGGTATAGTAAGGCATTTAAAACAATTAGATAAATTATGTTTTTTCAGCAACAAATCCGTCTATGCTTAACAAGGTAATTTGTCCACTTTTAATCTCTTTTGAAGACTGCCATACCCCACTATCCATGGTTCATAGCAGCACCCTTTACAATAGTTTACAGCAATTCTTTCAGGCTCTATTTTTTTTGTTTTAACATAGGGTGGAAATTTGAGCATTTATGGTAAACTTTACTTATACCACTCTCTAGATCCTACTTTTGGATATTTCAAAGCCATCTCTGACATGTTGTGGGACATTACGAACATCTTTTCTGCAAGTTCTTTTTGTAATAATCAATATGTATTTCCAAACCAAATAAAGTTTAAATATGACATATTTGTAATTTAATGTGTACAAATATATTGATGGAAAAATAGATAAATTAACATAAAATGTATACAAAAAAGCAGCAGATGAAACTTGTAAAAAGATGTCAGAATATCAATTATTATGATCAGAAACAACCATGTTTAATTTGCATACTCTGAAGTTGAAGGGTCTATTTGTACCTTTGTTATACATATTATGGCTTGGATAGCTCCAAGGAGAGTGATTGCCAGCCCCAGCTAGGTACAGCAACACTATGTTTGGAGAAGCCTCTGTTCTGTAAAAAGTTACATTTATTTTAGTAGAATAAGCTTGCCTAGAAATGGCATCACGTCGCTCCTTCCCAGTTACCAGCCTGGCATTTCTTCCTGCTGTAGTAATATACGCACTGTGTGTTTATAGTACAAGCTAGTTTGTTAAACAAGGCCATTTGGCCATAACCGATGATGGCACCAAATACTGGTATTTAGCTCCAACAATGGTTGCCAAATTACTCAGACTTCTTATGTACATATTATTTTCAGTTTCTATCTATCCAGAATCAAAATAGTAGAAAAAAAACCTGAGAAGGGCAATTTGCCAGCTGAGTTACCAGGCATAGACATAAAAATATTTTCAGGAGGCTGCTACTGCAACTAATTAGCTGTTTTTATGTCTCAATTCTTCTTACCTAAATAAATTGTATTTGCTAATCAGAGATTCCTTCTTAATAAGTATCACCAAATAGAATTGTTTTGTATTGAAATAGTTTTCAGGAAAAAGTAAGAAAACCTTATTAAGAGACAAGCAATGTAATATATATATATATATATATATATATATATATATATATATATATATATATATATATATATATATTTATATTGGACTGGTATTATCTAAATACAAAAGAAAGAAGTGG
The DNA here is from genome assembly GCA_027410445.1 of Discoglossus pictus. Lineage (NCBI taxonomy): Eukaryota > Metazoa > Chordata > Amphibia > Anura > Alytidae > Discoglossus > Discoglossus pictus. The sequence goes on along the minus strand of CM050166.1, from coordinate 394,912,734 downwards.
GCTTAATGTGTGCACTTTTTGGAAAAAACTTTTCGTCTGAGGATTTTAGGGATCAAAAAGGGTTCCATGGTGAAACACTGCTTGATCGTATTATTTTCGAAGGGACTGGCTTTTGCTATATAATTGCTATATAATTATGAACACTCCATGGTTAGATGCAAAAGGTTCTCAGAATAGTCTATAATGGAGGATAGTCTGCAAACACAAGGTTACCGTATTTTTCCGCCTATAAGATGCCCTCATGTATAAGACGACCCCTATTTTTGGAGCCCAACCTTCAGAAATAAATACATATGCAAATATGTATTTTAGACATTTTTATTGTGTAACACATATATTTAAGGACATGTATAGTCATGATTTTTACTGATTTCCATTCCATATCCTTGTGATCACTTATTAGTTATTAGTCGCGATGTGCAATTGAATTTTTACAGTTTACACAGGGATCACAAAGATATTGAGCCAGAATAAAAATCAGTGACAATCATGACAGAAAGTGCCTTTAAATATATGTGCAACACAATAAAAACCTATAAAATACACTTTTATATGCACACAAGCAGAACACATAGGCCACACACAAGCTATACAGCTCATTCGCTATGTGTAAGTTTAACACAGGGATCACACTGTAATGCTGGCCACTAGGTGGCGCTGTTTTAAGGCAAGAGAAAAGACCCACGTATTGGAAATGCAATTAGATTGCATTACACTGCAAGTGTGCATAGAAATGTTGTATTTTATATGTTTTTATTATGTTACACATATATTTAAGAGCACTAAATTGCACATCGCGAGTAATAAGTGATGTGATCTCAAGGATATTGAGCTGGAATAAAAATCATGATAGAATGTGCCCTTAAATATATGTGTAACGCACTAAAAGCGTATAAAATACACATTTCTATGCACCCTTGCAGTGTAATGCACTGTAATTGGAACCAAATGCATTTCCAAATGTCTGTCTTTTCTCCTGCCTTAAATCTAGTGGCCAGATGCAGCATTACAGTACCAGACCAGGGTATGCAATTGCAACATTCCGGATATAAGACGACCCCCCTAATTTACTTGTCTTATAAACTGAAAAATACGGTATATGTGTTTGAGACCATATTAGCATTTAGAGATAATGATTCTACTCCAGTTGCATTTAATAAATATCTATATTTCTTGCATTAATTCAGTGCATTATACCATGAACATTCTTTAAGAAGCAGTGTAATTCCTGATTTGTTTAACTCAAAAGTCGTTTTGCCTATAAATAAATGAAAAAACTACTGTTTTGTAGAATCTGGCCTTTTTGCAAAAGTAACATGTAGAAGCAGAAAAATATATTACATCATCTTCTATAATGTTCTTTCCTTGAGATATTCATGCTAGATGCAAAAGAACCATGTTTGTCTTGTTATAAAATACTAGTTTATATATATTTATATAATTACCCTTAAGAATGCAAATCACTTTATAATCACCTCATTATTCATGCATTTTTGTTTTTCCTTTTACTAAGACCCACGTTTTCGGGATAGTTTTATATTCAGGGAATATAGTGTTTTAAATAATTTTCAGGTTAGAAAATTAAATGTTTTTATGTGGTTTTGTATATTTTTACCCCAGACTTCATTTCTTAACGCTGGAGTATTAGTAATGTTGGATTATGCATATGCATTTTTTTCTTAATCCTCAAAATAGTGTTTACTGCACAATCTAAATCCACCATTAGCTGTTTTTACCCAGTATGTACAGCATTAGGAATCATAGTAGTATTGTTTGCACAAATACTCTGGGGCTACACCATTCTGACCAAAAATGGGACCGCGGACAGATGTCAATAACACTTCATACATCATTTTATATTCTTGATCATCCATGAAGGAAAACTTCCAAAGTGTCAGTGAGGTCAGTTTAAAGCAACAGCCAAAGCCGGGTAAACTGCTGGTATAACATTACTTTTCAGTTCGTATCTGATGAGCATCATGTTCACATTCTTACAAGCCCAAAATTTCATGGAATGTTGATATTGTTTCTACTTTATGAATTAAACGTAGAAGTTGCTGAGGTTTGGTATTTAAATTGTGAATTATTATTCTCTTTATTCTCTTTATTTTTAACGCGCCAACATGTTCTGTAGCGCTGTACAGAGCTTAAGTACATGACAAAAAATTAACACCTTACAAAGAATGGAGGGTCCTGTTTTGGAGCTTAAAATCAAATATACATAGAGCTTGTTTCCAAAGCACTGACGCATGACTGAAAACTCACAAACTTTCAATCCAAAGGGTTTGGGTGTGATAATAGAGGGTGATAGATGCAAGATGGCAGTGAGAATGCAATTTGTTCAATCAGGTGGAGGTGTCTGTGTGTTGTACTGTAGATTGTGGGGGTAAGCGTTATTAAGGTTGAAGGGAAGTCAGTGGAGTGATTGACAGAGAGGAGCTGCAGACACTGTGCGTTTAGTATGGAAGATGAGTCTAGAGGAGAGGGGTTCATTATGGAGTGGAGACAGACGAGAGATAGGGAGGCCAGTAAGGAGTGAATTGCAGTAGTTGAGTCGAGATATGATGAGAGAGTGTATTAGAATTTTAGTTGTGTCTTCTGTAAGGAGGTGACACATTTTTTAGACATTTTTTTTAGGTGAAACTGACAAGATTTTGTTATTGATTGTATGTGAGGAATAAAACAGAGGGAAGGGTCCAGTAGAACCTCAAGACAACGGGCCTGGGATCTGGGACTGATGATGGCATTGTCAGCAGTGAGAGATATTTGTGTTTGAATCATGTTTTACCTACCTAGATTTATTCTGTTCAGGTTTATTCAGGGTTTGTTCTTTTTTTTCCATTTTTATCTTTTAAGTTTGCCATGGAAAAAAATTATGGTTGCATTTTTTGTAAGCAAATTAAAAGGACTCTGTAATGCAAAAACATTGTAGCATGTTAGGCAAAACAAAGACATTATCTTTTAAAGGTACTAACCAATTGGAAAACCTCATTCGAGTACATTTTTTAACTCTATACTAACCTTATAACCAGTAGCAGCACAGTGCAGCGATCCAGAGCAGCACTGCCTGAGTTGCATCATTCAAGGGAACAAAATATGGCAAATCCCATGATGCTTTGCTGCAGACTGTATTCCCATACTGCTACAATGTTATAGCTGCCTCTGATTGGCCACAACGAACTATGAATTTTATGCTAATTAGTTTGGAGTTTCAGTGGCATTCCTTCTCAAAATCAACTGCCAGAAAACTAAAGAAATTTAGCAATTTTCTAGGGTGAGTTTATTAATGTTTATTTTGGGATTTTTGCATGCAAAATATGTTTGCATACACTACCGATTCTCCTCTATCAGATACATTCATAATCCATGAATCTTCTATAGACCTTTAAGAAGTAATTTCAGAACTACCAAAGCAAGGAAGCTAGAATTAAATGTTTTATCCACCACCCCACCCTTACCAGTTTACCTTAAAATGGGGAAGACTTGTCTGTAAAATTAGACGGATCATGGAGGAAAATAACATCCCAAGAAATTACCGTATATACTCCAGTATAAGCCCAGGCACCCATTTTACCACAAAATACTGGGTAAAATGAGTGACTCGAGTATAAGCCGACGGTGGGAAATATGCGGCCCCCTGTGTCCCTCTTGTGCCCTCTGTGTCCCCCTCTCCCTTCCCTGTGTCTCTTCTCCCCTCCCTTATCACCCTCCTCAACCCCACTCCTCAAGCTCCCTCTTCATCCTCAACCTCCCTCCTCATCCTCAACCTCCTCATCCTCAACCTCCTCAACCTCAACCCCCTCCTCAACCTCCCTCCTCATCCTCAACCTCCCTCCTCATCCTCAACCTCCCTCCTCATCCTCAACCTCCCTCCTCATCCTCAGCCCCCTCCTCAACCCCCCATCCTCATCCTCTCTCCTCAACCCCCCATCCTCAACCCACCTCCTCAACCTCAACCCCCCTCCTCAACCCCTCCTCCTCATCCTCAACCACCCTCCTCAACCCCCCCATCCTCAACCCCCCCATCCTCATCCTCCCTCCTCAACCCCCCATCCTCATCCTCTCCTGAACCCCTCTCCTGAACCCCCCTCCTCCTCATCCTCAACCCCTCCTCCTCATCCTCAACCCCCCCTCCTCATCCTCAACCCCCCCTCCTCATCCTCAACCCCCCCTCCTCATCCTCAACCCACCCTCCTCATCCTCAACCCACCCTCCTCATCCTCAACCCACCCTCCTCATCCTCAACCCACCCTCCTCATCCTCAACCCACCCTCCTCATCCTCAACCCCCCTCCTCATCCTCAACCCCCCTCCTCATCCTCAACCCACCCTCCTCAACTCCCCCCTCCTCAACCTCCCTCCTCAACCTCAACCCCCCTCAACCCCAACCCACCTCCTCAACCTCAACCCCCCTCAACCTCAATCCCCCCCAACCCCCCTCCTCCACCTAAACCCCCCTAAATACCTCTCCCCTCACTTACCTGCTTGTGCTCTGGCCTCCGCTCCTTGACGCGGCGCGCATGTGACGTCACTTGCGCGCCGGCGCTGGGTCAAGGAGCGGAGGCCAGAGCACAAGCAGGTAAGTGAGGGGAGAGGGGGGAGGTATTTAGAGGGGTTTAGGTGGATGAGGGGGGTTGAGGGGGGTTTAGGTTGAGACGGGGGGGTTAGAGACACACGGGGGGAGTTAGAGACACACGGGGGGGGTTAGAGACACACGGGGGGGGGTTAGAGACACACGGGGGGGGGGTTAGAGACACACGGGGGGGGGGTTAGAGACACACGGGGGGGGTTAGAGACACACGGGGGGGTTAGAGACACACGGGGGGGGGAGTGACTAGAGTATAAGCCGAGGGGGCCCTTTTTTGCCTTAAAAAAAAGGGCTCAAAAACTCGGCTTATACTCGAGTATATACAGTACCTATAATTGTTTGAGAAGCCTGCAGAAGATTGTGAAGGCGATCGGACAGAAGGAAGTTGTTTCACTGTTGTCTCTATGAGGGCATCCCTGCACAGGTCTCACTAGGGTCAGAAAGCACTGGCAGATCCTTATTTGAAAAACTTTTTAAAATCATCTTAAGCAAATTCAGTTTTAGGTGCATGATCGTGTGCCTTTAGATTGTATATACTTTTTGCGAATCATGCACAAACATGTAAATCATTTCACATATAAATGCAATTTATATTCTTTGCTGCTGCTGCTGTATAGTGAATTATATATTTAACAGGAATATTTGTAGTGTGAAGTGCTGAGATAGAGCTCTCCCGCAGGACCACGGAGGAGGTTAAGGATCGATTTAAGATTTAAGACTTACGTGCTAAATTCCTGCATGCTGGATTTTACTTTCAAGCTCACATGCAATTGCAGTGTTTATATTAAGCTGAGATCTATTTTCGTATCATTTGAATTCGTTTTCGACAAGTAATGTTGTACGTTGACAAGAAGAAATGGTGATTCGTGGTATTGGAAATATTTATTTTTATGTGTTGAGACACTTTTAATGATGCTTCTTGAGAGAAGTTTCCTGTGGCTTCTACTTGGACTTTTTTTTTATATAAGCCATGCAGTTGAAAAAAATATACTCAGGTTCTGCTTTTTTTTTTTATATAGAGCTATTAGCTAGATATCAAAAAGGGTTGAATGCTTTACAGTACCTTGGGGAAGGCTATGTTTTGCTATTAACATCTCCTACCCTCTTCTTTTTGAATTCTTGGATCTGGAAAACCACAGGGGCTGTTATATGGAAATATATAGTCTAAGAGCAGAGTGAGGAGTCTACAATTCAGGGTGCATGACTCGGCATCATCTATTATGAGAAGATACCCTTCCGTTTTATCTCCTTCCTACCTTAATCAGTGTTTTCTACCTCTTGCTCTCACACTAGCCATTTTCTTTGCTCTCTTTTCTAGTTCAGTGTTTCTCATAAGTTGCAACAGGGACCACTACTTGTCCCTCAGGCCTTATCTGCTGTAAAGGAGGGCGGAGGAGTTGGGTTGAAAAAGGATGAGGAGGAGATAACTGAAACACTTGTTGTGGGTTGCATTATGATAGGCAAATTTTAGGTGAAAAAGTTAATATAAGTAATTTCAATTAACTTAAAGACAAGCAGACACAGCAAAAGATCAATTTTCGTATATACAAATTAAAAATGTAATGAGGTTTGAAAATAAAGTGTAGAATAATTTGATAATTTCAAGAATACATAGGCTTATGTTTGGTAATTACGGTAAGTTACAAATAAACTTGGGGATATGAACCAGTGGAAAAAATATATTAAGTGAGCCAAGAAATCATCGGTTTTCACCAGAATACCATAGGATAACCATCATGGGGGCTAAGCCAAGCCTTTTAGTTAGATAGAATAACCAGACTGACCTCTATTTTTTTATCTGCCACCAAAACTTTTTCTGTTACCGTTTTTAAATGTCACAAATGCAAGAAAATCATAACCTTCAAATTCTGATTTAAAACCTCCGACTTTATAGCTGTTTCTGTTTCTCCAGAATCTAATACAACTTTGACTTAAACATTTTTATAAGCTTATTCTTCTCAGCAGCAAGCTAAGTAAAGTCAGACCTCTGTGTAGCTGTAAGTGCTATACTAAAGAACACCTTCCAATGCTGGAAGATATTTTACAGCCCGTTAAAAAAGACGTGTCTTCTGAAACGGAGCCAGGTAGTTCCTAACACAACCTATCCAAACACATGATCTTATTAAACAGAAACTTGCTATATCTATAAATTGAGGAATGAGAAATCCTGGCACACTCCGCTGCAAGCTCATTTATATTCACAAAATATCACTTGGTGTCTTCTGTGTTTTTCCATATATTTATATAACTAATTACAAGTGACCATATTATATCTCTGGTCATATCAGGCTACCATGTTTTGTGGGGACAGCATTACAACCCATGGGCATTGAAATTGACTAACCATTTTCTTAGGTTTAACAGCATAAATTGATTTACATAAAAAAATCCAATAAAATGAGGTAATTTTTATTTAATAATCTACTTTTTCCTACACATTAAATTATGTGACAACTCCAAGTGATCTAATCTATTTTATCTACAGTAAAAAAGGCAAATAGTGACTGTGGCCCACATTCATATTTTATATAACAGTTAATATGCCAATATGATTGGTCTCCACTATAATTAAACAAAAAATAGTATATAGATTAGATTGTCTACATTACACTTTATGGAAATACTCACACAGAGAACTGAAGTATTTCCTTAATCAGAAATACAGTGCCTTGCAAAAGTATTCACCCCCTTAACTTTTTACCTATTTTGTTACATTCAAGCCTTAAGTTCAATATTTTGTTAATCTGAATTGTATGTGATAGATCAGAACACAATAGTCTAAGTTGGTGAAGTGAAATAGAAAGCAGTAAATTGGCATGTGCGTATGTATTCACCCTCTTTGTTATGAAGCCCATAAATAACTCTGGTGCAACCAATTGCCTTCAGATAATTAGTGAAATGATGTCCACCTGTGTGCAATCTAAGTGTCACATTATCCGTCATTACATATACACACCTTTTTTGAAAGGCACCAGAGGCTGCAACACCTAAGCAAGAGGCACCACTAACCAAACACTGCCTTGAAGACCAAGGAACTCTCCAAACAAGTAAGGGACAATGTTATTGAGAAGTACAAGTCAGGGTAAGTTATAAAAAAATATCCAAATCTTTGATGATCACCAGGAGCACCATCAAATCTATCATAACCAAATGGAAAGAACATGACACAACAGCAAACCTGCCAAGAGACGTCCGCCCACCAAAACTCACAGACCGGGTAATGAGGGCATTAATCGGAGAGGCAGCACAGAGACCTAAGGTAACCCTTGAGGAGCTGCAGAGTTCAACAGCAGAGACCGGAGTATCTGTACATAGGACAAGAATAAGCCGTACACTCCATAGAGTTGGGCTTTATGGCAGAGTGGCCAGAAGAAAGCCATTACTTTCAGCAAAAAACAAAATGGCACATTTTGAGTTTGCGAAAAAAACATATGGGAGACTCCCAAAATGTATGGAGGAAGGTGCTTTGGTCTGATGAGACAAAAATTGAGCTTTTTTCCATCAAAGAAAATGCTATGTCTGGCGCAAACCCAACACATCACCCAATGAACACCATCCCCACAGTGAAACATGGTGGTGGCAGCACCATGCTGTGGGGATGTTTTTCAGCAGCTGGGACTGGGAAACTGGTCAGAGTTGAGGGAAAGATGGATGGTGCTAAATACAGGGATATTCTTGAGCAAAACCTGTACCACTCTGTTGCGTGATTTTGTGGCTAGGACGGAGGCTCACCTTCCGGCAGGACAATGACCCCAAACACACTGCTAAAGCCCAGACCTCAATCCAATAGAAAATCTGTGGTCAGACTTAAAGATTGTTGTTCACAAGAGCAAACCATCCAACTTGGAGGAGCTGGAGCAAATTTGCAAGGATAATTGGGCAAAAATCCCAGTGGTAAGATGCGGCAGGCTCCGAGACTTAGCCAAGCGACTTGGAGCTGTGATTGCCACAAAAGGTGGCTCTACAAAGTATTGACTTTAGGGGAGTGAATAGTTATGCACATTGACTTTTTCTGTTATTTTGTCCTATTTGTTGTTTGCTTTAAAAAAAAACATCTTCAAAGTTGTGGGCATGTTCTGTAAAGTAAATTATGCAAATTTTCAAACAATCCATGTTAATTCCAAGTCGTGAGGTACCAAAAAACAAAAAATGCCAAATGGGGTGAATACTTTTGTAAGGCACTGTATCTAAACCAAAAAAATGGGAGCTTTAAATTTTCGGCTACATAATAATGTCCCCTATAAGCACAGTAACTCCAAATTTAAGCTTATGGAGATCATGCAGGGAATTCTTAGTTACTGCTAAGCAAGATATGATATGTTACTTGAGATGCAAATCACAACTTGCACTGTAAACGCCAAGCACCAACTCTAAGTCAATGTTAACAACACTTTGTTTCATTTTTTTTTTAGAATTGGCACAAATACTCCCTTCTGATGTTTTTTGTCACTTTAATGTGTTCTGAAAACTGATCCATTAATTGTTAAACCTAAAACATACTTTAAAAAAAAGTGTGATAGGAAATGGAGTTTTGTTTCGTTTGAATGTTATTTGAATTGACATTATAATCCAGAAATATCATGCTCAACCACACAATCAGCTTGAAACTACAGGAGCTCACTTAATACGACTGAAACAACTACCCTTAAATACTCATTCTTATATTTGTTTATTGCACATTTGTAAACACAGCAATGTTTAAGAAACCGCAAGATACAATACAGAAATGTGCCAAAACATTATTGTCTTAATTGTAAAAGTAGTTGATAAAGTTACCAAAACCGCAAGAACAATAAGGTCCTGTCATTTACATGAGAATGTTTGTTTGTTGTTTCCGTAAATTACTGGATTTAGCAAAGAAGTTATCTTTGAAAATAATATTGTAATCACAAACTCATTATATAAAGCCAAGGTGATGTCCAAAATGGACCTGTGAGGCTGTGTGCCTCAAAAGACTAATTTAGTCAGAATGTAGTTGTCATTTAGTTTATTTGATGCCTTTTCTTTTTTTTTTATTCAATAATTTTTAGCGACTCACCAAGATTGGAAAATTACAACAGTGTATATAAAGTGCAGTAACAAGTCAAAGAAAAATTAAAGAAAGGAAATATATAATGCACCTCCAATGAAATTAGACCTTAATAATGGCTGCCCTATTGCAATCTCTTTGTGAGCCACACCAACAACAATTGTCCGTTTTTCAATAACAAGTTAAAACAAGAAAGGCCAAGAAAAAGAAAGGAAAAAAGAACAACAAACAAGTTTACGTTAGTAATAATTTAAAGACTAAAACGAACCTAGAACAGAACGATAAAATTCAGGCTTAGAATTTCTCTTTTTCAAAAACATCTCCACCCCAATATGGAGCAAGGTAGGCTATATCAGAATCCAACAGTATTGGATTCCCGTGTCCCTCTAAGACAACCCCCTGCGCCCCCGAAGGTGTTGCCCCCGTCAACTTACGTTTATACCGGGTCTCCAGGCCATGCGCCATCCAGCCACAACCGCTCCAGACCCCCCTCCCCCTTGCCTGCCTAGTGTTACTCTATCCCGGATCAATGCTGTGGTTGGAAGCTATCCAGGGTTCCCAGATAGTCAGGAAGCTGGCGTAAGTGTCTGAAACCAGGTATATACATTTTTCGTTATTGATGCCTTTTCTGAAGTTCACTTCACATGGATAGCCCAATAACCCAAAATATGACCATGACAGAAGCCCACAACTTCTTCACAGTCCCACAAAACTTGCCCTTGGAACTACTAATCAAAATGCCAAACTGACCCAAATGGTCCTCACTGGGAAAATATAAATCCGTCCTAAAGTCCTGTTAAGCACAACACAAAGCAATCCACACAGACAAACATTTTGGGATAATGTATTGTGGTTAGAGATGCCTGATTTATTGGAGAAGTGAGCCTCTTTATATTCACTTGTATCGCTGAATCGTCATGTCCCAGTCACTACCAGTAAGCATCAGGGGCACCTTCCAGGTTTGTGTACGTATAAAACTGTATCCGAGATTGGTCTTTTTCTGCCCACTGAAAAGGAACGTGAGAATCTCTCTAAATATCGAATAATACTGAACTGCATGTCACACATTTGTATATGGAATACGTTTATGTACCGTTTTTGTTGTTAGAGAAGCCAAACTGTAAAGTAGAATAACTTGATTCTGTATAAGAAATTTAAATTTGCAGCTTTTAATTACAAATCACTGGTGGGATGACATTTATACTCAGAAGTATGCCGCAGACTTGTGATTTTCATTGTAATGTAATGCAGATCTATAATGAACATTAGTACTTTTACATTGAAGTCCTGATGATGCTTGCTGTCCTTGGTGTATCTCACTATAATAACACAATTTTAAGGGAATATAGTGGTAGCCAGCAAGCCTCGTAGTTAAACCCAGGCCATAGACTTCTCAGATAAAGAAAACATCTAGGCTTCTATAAATGGTATGAACATATTTGAACTTCTCTTGGTGTAATGTTTCATAGAAATATTTAGGCAGATTTTCCCCTTTAAGAAAAAATAGAATTAAATATAATTTTCAGGAGTGGCAAAGTTGATGAGAAAAATATGTTTCTTTATGTATTATGTGGCATTATTAAAATGTTTAAAAGAACATTGCAGGTTTCATTAAACTGTGCTTGAAATAATATTTGAACAGTGTGGCTTACATATTATACATTCATTTTGCTAGGGTCCATTTAATAGTGTAAATATGTGTTAGGTGAAATTTCTTACGTCTTGCACAGAATAGACACTTTGGATTTGTATGTTATAGTGCCTACAGCACATCTTCACATTCACTTTTCCAGTAAAAGTGTCCGTCAAAGTAATGCGTCTTACATGAACGGCTAAGCATGAGTGGTATTCCTTGCTACCTGGGGGAGTTTAAGAGGTGCCCTTAGTAATTATTTAATTTAAAACTACTGTGTAAAGAAAATATTCCAGTATTAAAAAACAGCCCCTGTGGAAATCCTGTCATATCTTGGTATGTTACTAAAAGTTCTAACTTGCTTTACTTCTAGAAATTGGTGTTCAGCCATTCTGCATATCAAGAACATATAAGTAACATTCAATGCAAAAATGAAATGTACAATACAAGACCAATCTGTCAGCTATTGAAGAAAAAGTAAAAAAAAACAGTAGTTTTAGTTTTGTTTGCACAAGAAATGGATGAAAAAATGCCCAAGTTAGTCATTTGAATCACATAGGCTGTTTGAATATACAACCTCATTTGATGACAATAGTTAGTGAAAAGTGATAAGATCCTGATTACCAACAATGTTCCATAGTATTGAAAAGTGGTACTTGCCACTTAAAAATGAATGGTGTCATGCCATTTAATAAGTAAATACTTACATACGTGGTATAAAACACTAATGGTGCCTCCCATAGTGCAAGGAACATTGTCTGAAGTGATTTCATCCCACAGACGGACGCCAAGAAACACTGCAGATTATGAGTCAAGATGGCCTGAGAATATTTGTTTTTTTAATACAAGTTTTATTAAAATGCTACTTACAGTTGACATCACAAATAAGTCATGACATAAGTAAGCCCTAACACTACTTTTAATGTGTGTGTGTATATATATATATATATATATATATATATATATATATATATATATATATATATATATATATATATATATATATATATTTATGCATCATAGCAAGGTTTACTTAGCTGTGATGTTGAGTGTGCTCACAAACGATATGTTGTGATTTTACAGGACCGGTGGGAGTTGGTTTAAATGAACTGAAGAGAAAGGTGTTGATCAGCGATACCCAACACTATGGCGTGACTGTACCTCGTAAGTATTTTACAGAGCCAATTATATGTACTAGTGATGATGGTCTGTATATTAGCACAGTCCTTGTTCACCAACAACAGAATTAGAGTTGCACTCATATGTATTACGTTACTAGGATTTATCACACATTGGGGAACAATATAAAAATGTGCACTTGTGTTACATAGTTAGCCTTCATTTCATTTTGCTCATTTCCCACTGCAATATTGCTATTTCCCTGATATTTCTAAATCCTCAACTGCCTTTTCTTCCAGCATTGTATATTCTGTTCCCTTCTGTAGAGTTGAAGGCACTTAGAAATATTGTCAATTCAAAGCAGGTTAAGTCATACATTTTATAAGAAATGCTTTTGTTTTGTGATTGACTTATCAAGTAACACACATTGACGATCTTTACAAACTGAAAATATAAAGAGGTTTGCCAAATATTATCACCAATTTTATTTGATGGGGTGGAACCATACAGGTGGTTTACAAATGCTGCTACTGTCCGCACAACATGATAAGCTATAGCATTTATCAGTAAGAAAAGAGAGACTAGAGTCCGCTACATTGTCACTCATCTCAAAATGTACCAAAGTATGTGAAATCAGTTTTGTAAATTCACACTTTGGTGCCCAAAGATGTTTTTGAGAGAGAAAAGATATTTCTGTGTAAAGCAAATGTCCTGTATTACATGTATATGGATTTCTCATTATGCAAGACAATGTTCAGCGAAACGCACGTAGCCCAGTTTACAATTCTCCAAGGCTCAGCATTGAATGGTTATATCTAGTGTCTTAGAGCATACAAAAACAAATATAACAATCATTTAACACACTATAAAAAAGGTTTGCTTTACACTTAGACTGTAAATGTGTATCCTTTATTCAAAAACACAGCTGTCCTGATAACCGTTTTCTGAAATGAAGTGTCTATAGCCCATTGGGAGACATTTTTTGTGACTTCTATTGGGTTGCCTTCCTCACAGTTAAAGGGCAATCCAGATGTCTGAGCCCAGAGAAGACTGGCTGTAGGGGGTTGTAAGTATTCTTGTGCAGAGTTGAAGGAGACCAGTCTGGAAAATCCTTTTGGACTGGGTCAACCTCTGTAACCGCACAAGACCACTAAAATATCTTAGCTATCAGAAACCATATTTCCTGGCTTCATATAGTCAATATATTTATATGAACACAGTAGTACTTTGATTAATAACATTTAATGTTAAGCTGCCAGTTTCACAATAACAAGTTTTAAAGGGCCACTGCTGCCCCAGATTACAATTTTGTACATGAAAAATAAAATATATTAAGAAAACTAAGACAGAAACAGATTTAAAAAGTGTGCTTGGTCAACGTTACGCTGCATAGTGAATACTATCTGTTTCGGAGGCTGTTTTATTTAATGTCCCAGTAAACACTTTATCATTGTTCAATTAGCTAGTTTTATATTCAGAAGGATAGTCATTAAATCCCGGGAAAACTGTGTCCGTTAAATAGATTTCCAAGGTTTCCTGGTCTTTTGTATCATTTAAGAGCTTAGGATACAGGTGTAATAAATCCTCCCACTTAAGTGTCACATTTATAGTATAGTACTTTTCAAGAACTTTACTGATAATGGGAAAAAATTACACAGTTTAACATAAGTAATTATAACCTTTAATGCTTGCTTGTAAAAGGATTAGATACACAGGGAGTGGGAGGAACAGTAGACTCTGATAAGATCTATATTTAACTCTGTAAAAGATGTCCTCTTCAAATAGCACATTGACAGTGGAATAGAATGGCCCCATTGGATAATCCTTCTCTCATACTATAGACTTATTAGCAATCCAAGATAGACTCTCACGCATGATACAGTCAGTCATCTAAATATAAGTATTTTATTTTCCTGTATTGTATACTTACAAAGGGCCTCATTCTATTAGCGGCCGCAGCGGCTGCGGGGCCGCAAGGACCGGCCGCAAGCTTTCCGGCTATTCTATTCCCCTCCGGCCGGGAACTCCGGCAGGCTTGCGGCTGGCGCCTTGCTATCTCTTGCGGCCGATCGCGCCGGAGGAAAGCCTTTGATCTAAAACGGCCGCAAGGAAATCGGCCGTAAGAAAAGCCTGCCTGCGATTCTGTTCCTCCGGGAAACCTCTCTGCAAGGCTAAAAACGAGCCGCAGCTTACTTGCAGCAAACAGGTCCCGCTAGCACCAATTAAGCACATAAAATAGCTCAAATAAAGCCATCCTGCACTTTGCAGAGTCTATAAAGTGATATTCGGTGTTAGCAAAATTAGCACATAATTACCCTATACTCAAATCCGTAAAATATTTTATTTTTAATATCCGTAAAATATACATGTAAAAAGTCCAGAGTGCTTGGAGCACCTCAGACCCGCCCGCGCTGCGGCCGGAAAATAAACAGTTAATTTGAACTCGGGTTTGGGCTGATGTGCAAGCTTGAGAGTTGGTTACTTTTAATCCTCGTGTCCCCCAATATGATCCCTAGCATTTACAGAGCTGTACAGTGCAGGCTTGAATTTATTTTTGCGTTTTTAGATTTCAGAGGTTACGGCCGGTTTCAAGATATGCGGCCGGCCGTAAGAGGAGATCCTTGCGGGGCCGTATAATAGACGAGGTAACAGAACCCCCGCAAGGAATCGCAGCCTTACGGCCGATTTATGGCCGATAATAGAATGAGGCCCATAGTAATTAAGGTTGAAAAAAGACTTTGTCCATCAAGTTCAACCTTTTTAGATCTCCTCTGATCTGCAATATATGGGTTAGTCAGTAATTGGTAGTTGCTAATGTTAATTTGTTACACACTTCACCATCAAACTACAGTGGTCCTTTAATGTAATTTTTATAAACTGTAGACCAACTTTTTTATAAAAACGCTAAAATATGATGTGTTTAAATAAGTCTTAGTGTCCTGTTAACCGCCAGTGGCCCTTCATATGATACTTTTTCACTTCTGAAAGCTTTCATTTGACTCTGAGCTTTTTTTGTCCTTTAAAAATACACTAGATGTTCACTATGATGCCTCATAAATCAAATCTATATTTTTATAGTCCATGCACAGTACATGCTCTGCAAACTAAATATCACTCAGTCCTAGGTTACACTGAAACATCTCAACCTGTATTCATCATTCTAAAAAATGGGACCCTTGTTTCTTTGGATACAATAGTAAAAGGATGTTTAACGTAAAGGATAAACCATGCTGAGTTCACAGAACATCACTAAATGCTCTATTGAGTTGGCTGTTTTATTTTTTTTAAACATTTATTTTACAGCTTTAAATAATTACAGATTATGTAGTTCTGATATATTTAAAGTGAGACAGCCGAGTTCCGAGTATGCTATATTTTAAAAGTAAAGTAGACTCACAGTTAACCAGGACTCTCAAGCAACCAGAACTCTCAAGCAACCAGAAAAAAATTGAATTCTGTACTTTAAATAAAAATTTAATTTTACAGGGCTCAACAAATGCCAGGAGCCATGTTGTCATGCCACAAAATGCTTACAGGCACCTAGATTGCATGCACTTACGTCTCTGTCAATTCAGTTTTACCTGGAATCAGACAGACATGAGTGACTGAGCCAGTGCAGTGCTGGCGCTACATTCCCCGGGTTCAGCACCGCACCCTCCAGCTGAACGTACCTGTGTGTAAGTGAGGAGTGAAAGCTGCTGCTGATAGAATAGCCCTCACTGACACATATACTTAGCAGAGCATCCTATCTAATCTAGGCCTCTTTTAATAGTGACTCTCAAGCAACCAGAAACTACATTTATTCGGCATCTTCCAATCCCCATTAGTGCCAGTTAACTGAAAGTCTACTGTAGTAAGAAGTATTGAATGCAGTTAGCAATGTGTTTTCCTAGATTAAATGTACATTGAATTTGTATTTTGTTCCTTTCATTCAGCCTTTTGGGTCCACCCACTAGGTCTCTCTGTAGGTCTGCCTGCATCGTTTTCATCCTAAAAGTGATTACTAGAAAGTATCTGAGTATGTGCAGACCCCATGAAGTAATGATTATTGTAATTGGAGCTACTCATTGCTTCTTACTCCTTCAGGCCTACACATACTTCTTCTCTTTCTAGCAGTCACTTTTTGACTGCAAGCAATGCATGCAGACCCCAGGAAGTAAATTGCAACACTAAAGGACTATGATTAAAACACAAAAGCCTTGGTGATTGATTAAAAAAATCTGACTTGGCAGGTAAACATTACAAATTTATTTTTTACTGTAAGTAAATGCATTTTAAATAGTATTCTGCTAATAAATACTTTTTACTACATGTAAATAAAAAAAAAATACCAAGTTTGAAACTTTAGCTTTGTCCTTTTAATCCAGATGGATGATATTATCCTAATATCTCCATCCTTGAGAATGATTTCATCTGTAGATTTAGGTCATATTTCCAAATTTTGTTCATATCGTGAGCTTTAATTTAAATGTTGTTGAAGCTGACACTCCCAAAAAAAACCTGTTTATATCTAACAAAACATATGTCTGACACAGCAAGCCTTTTTTAGTGAGCTGTCTGACAGACAAGAACATCTTTAACAGACTGTGTTGATTTCGCTCCCATTAGGCTACATGTGTTAAACTGTTCTATTTGAGACATACTTATAAAGATGATTTTCTCTAAGGGATTTTAACCTTTCAGTGCTCCACAGGAGGTTGAGAGTTTAACACGGGTTAACATATGTTACCCCACTGGGACTTCAGCCTCTGCTGTCAATTAGCCACCATCAGCAGACACAGTTAGTGTCGGAGATCAGTATGACCAAGCAGTGGAAAAACATAGACATTATGACAAAAACAGATTAAAATGATTCCATAAACACAGTTCCTACTTTCCAACAAGTATACATTAAAATATCTTCATCTCGTAGAAGCTGTTCCAACAACAATAAAAGCATGTCATGCACAATATAAATGCATTTAGTGTCAGGTGGCTGAATCCGTTCTAACACACTTCAGTATCACTGGTGATGAAGACGCTTTTAAAATAGAAAAATATTATGCTTATAATTTGCAATTTGGAGGAATTTGATTGTTTTAATCATGAGTACTATATCAGAGGTGTTCCAAGGACAAACATTTTTTTTTTAATTTTTATTAACATTATCCAAATGTACATTAATTGTTGGAATCTTATTTTAAAGTACAAAAATTAACTAGTAAAATATATATAGAACTTACTGGGAATTTTCCCCTAGACAGACAATGAACCTAAGCTTCTTCCCATGAGCTAGATATTTTAATTAGGCACTAGTCATTACTAAAATGTATATTCAATTATTTAGTAATAATTGAATATAACTATCATTCAAGGTTGAGTCTCTGCTTCTGCTGGTTTCCACCTACTCTATAAGTTACTGGGAATTTTCACTTAGAGAGACAATGAACCTAACCTTCTTCCCATGAGCTAGATATTTTAATTAGGCACTAGTCATTACTAAAATGTATATTCAATTATTTAATAATAATTGAATATAACCATCATTCAAGGTTGAGACTCCGCTGGTTTCCACCTACTCTACAAGTTACTGGGAATTTTCCCCTAGAGAGACAATGAACCTAAGCTTCTTCCCATGAACTAGATATTTTAATTAGGTACTAGTCATTACTAAAATGTATATTCAATTATTTAGTAATAATTGAATATAACCACCATTCAAGGTTCAGACTCCGCTTCTGCTGGTTTCCACCTACTCTAAGGTCAAATGGGACAGAGTTCTACCAACATGGTTCTACCAACATGGTTCTACCAACATGGTGATGCACATTAGATGGAGCCTTGTGTTAAAATGATTTATTTTGGTTACCAACTTTTTTTGGTGCGAGGGTAGTGTAGGAATTTTTTGTTGGCCTCCTATCGAATACTAAGATTATAGCTAAACTGCTTCAGACAAAACCCAAAACTCAAATTGATTGCCTTATCAGAGTTTAGACAAACACTCAATTTCAGTGAATTTTATATTGAATGTTTGTGATTTTTGCTTCTTTGCCAATCACAGGGCATATACTGGGATGCATTTTTCCTATCATCCTCAGTATTTATCTTAGAACTGATCGTGGGAGGAGGCAAGTGGAGTTTATAGATAATCAGCACTGCATATAGTATGCAATACTTTAAAAGCAATTTTAAATTTCTAAAAAGACTCCTATTTTTTTTAAATTTAAATTGTACTTTCGTTGTCTTTTTATTAATATTATAACGTAACGTGAAAATAATTTCTATTCCAACTTTGCAAGTTCATAAAGCAAACCAGTGTGAAAATATGAGCACATGTTTGGGACTATTTATACATAATGTTGATGTTAGCACCAGTCCTGACTGCATGTAACTCCTGTCAGCTGAAAGGAATCGGCTTTTTAGTCTGTTTTTGGATGTTGTTGCTTCTCCTAACAGTTTATTTTATCCCAATTAAATTACAGATACAACAAGGGGAAGGAGAAACCAGGAATGTGATGGTGTTGAATACATATTTATTTCTAAGCACTTGTTTGAGACCGACATACAAAATAACAAGTAAGTTGGAAGCTGCAAATTACATTTTTGCCAGATAATTTTATAGTACAAATTAGTGCCAAATTTTATTCAACAGTTTCTTTTATGCATCAGCCTAGCATTTGTACACACACTGAGTACTGGTCTTCAGAATACCAAGGAGGTTTTAAAGGCCTTGTGAGAGCACCAGCCTCAGTAAGAGTTGGTTTTGTTCCACTCTAAGACGCAGCCAGGGATTTAGTGTCTGAATGATTATTTTTTTAGTTTAATGCTGCATTTAAGTAAATTTTATAAATATACTACTGTAAGTTTCTTGTTTAATGGGCTAAACGAACTTGGGTTTTTTTCTGCCCTGGAGGGAAAGGTATTTAAGGATATGGGCAGAGGGCTGATTTGGTGTTATTTTTCAGATTAATTGCACATCTCAAAGGCTTGAAGTTGACCCTGGCAGCAGAATTTCAGGGCACAAATGAGGTTCATTATACGAAACACAAACACAGGTCGGAGTGGCTGTCAGCAGGACATCAATGTTCAAGTTTTTATTTTTTTATAAATACCCTGTTGGCCACAGTACTTCTTTAAGTAAAACTCTTGGAAGCTGGATATTTTTGCACAAAGAACTTTAAAACAGATTCCATGAAAAGTTATATTTTTATTTACATTTTATTAAAGTACGGTATGTCTGGAATCTGCATATCGTACAAAGGAGCACCGTACAAATGCATATCTCTAAATAAATACATAAATAAATATATATATATATATATATATATATATATATATATATATATATATATATATATATATACAGCAACTAAGAGTGATAGAAGCCCTCCACCGTACAAAGTACAGTAGTACAAACAAGGAATAGTACATTAGTGATTCTATTTGAATGTCTAAAAATAAGTTGATAAAAACTTATTTCCTGCTCAAATTCCTCAGAAATACAGTATATGCACTGCAGTCTGGGAAAACTGGGCAGGACATGCAAATGAGGCCACATAATGCACCATCACTCTGTCTATACACAAACACATTACTAAGTACAGGGTATGTTTGGAAGTTAATATAGTATGACACTGATAAAAAAAAATAAACGTTTACAATTATTAAGATAAATGATGGCCAGCTTTTATCAACCATCCTAGACACCGCACTTAGTCATTTAAAATGTGGTCATTTCAATACAATCAGAAGCAGTTGCCGTGTCTCGGCTGTATCAGGTGTGACTTGAGTTTTGCAGACAAACAAAATTATTTAAAATGATTTTTTAATTTAAGAACACACTGTATGAGATTGCAGAAGCTTTCCATTTCAATTCAATGGTTTATAAAGTCTCGAGTTAAGCTGTTTATCTCCAATATACAAAAATATTATCAATAAGGATGCAAGATAGATAGAGGCCCACACAGCATCCAGCCAAACCATCTAAAGTGGTTATGTGCACTATGTAGACAAAAGCCGACTTCTCTCTTTCTTTTTTGCCTCTAAAACCCCTCAACCTAATATTGATTTTTTTTTTAAATAACTGAATAGAAGTTTTATTAATGATCAATGGCTAATTAAAACATCTAGTTTTTGTTGTTCGGGCATTACACTGTCCCTGTAACCCATTTACTATTCATCTATAGTAATCACAAAGTTATGTTTTATTTTTTTTGTTATACTTGGAAAAAAAGTTAATGGCTTAGGTGTGTGTATATTTTATTTTATCTTGTTTTGGTTTTTAAGCAGCAGATAAGCGTTTATGGCAGATAATCTACCATCTTTTTTCTGTCAACAGTTCCAAAGCTTCCCGCTCCAGTTATTGGCAGCCCGAGTCAGATTTACCTCAGTGCACAATGAACTTTCAGTAGTTTCAATTGTTTAACTTCTCCAGTGTTTTATTGCATAGCATATGCTCAGACAAAGAGGTGATGGAAAACATTAGTGTGCTCTTAGGCTGAAGTGTTTTTTCTTTGCTGGTTAGCTGTAACACTAGCAGGTGTTACTGATTTGGAAATGTAAAATACAAAGTTTAGGAAAAAAAAAAAAAATGACACGCTAAGGACTTGGCAGAAGTTCTTCTCTAAAACATGGTAAAGATAACATGTTGCATATAAAAACTTCTGCTTTTAATTTAGCTGTATGAAAAGGCTACCAAAGTTCTCTGTCTCCATAGAAATTAACAGGACATTTTCTTTTCATTCCCATAAGGTTTATTGAGTACGGCGAATATAAAAACAATTACTACGGTACAAGCCTAGACTCGGTTCGGTCTGTTATGGCGAAGAATAAAATATGTTTGCTGGATGTACAGCCGCATGTAAGTAAATCACCTAAATTCCTGCACCTACACATTTATTATAGAGCTGTATCTTCAGTTGGGCAACTTATAAATATTACTTAATTGATGAAAATATACTACAATTATTTTCTTTGTTGAAAAGCTCTTCCAAGGAATGTTTCATCTCAAAGAACACAGTAGATGTCCTAAGTATCGGATAATTGTATATTGTAGGTAAAAGCAAGCACTTTTAAAACATACGTTTTCTTATAGAAACCAGTCAAACAAAGACAATATTTAATAACTAAGCATCAGTGTTGGCTTTTCAGTTTTCTGTAATATCTAAAAGTTTCATAAGTTAACTCCTATTTTGTAATGCTTTGAGTGGCGTGTATATAGGTTTTTAGTACCTCACAGTGAGCTTGGTGAAGCTAACAATCTAATAACACCCTTTCCTGTATCCTAATTTCACATTGCACAAGGTTTCATCCTCCTAATGTGATATCCTTGAGAAGTTAGTGAAGTCCATTACACTGTGGCTACACATTGGGTATCATTAGTGCTGTCACCTATTAATGGTCAAAAAATAGAACAATTATGTCCATTAAAATAAATGCTTGTGTCATCTAATTGTATAACCACATTACCTGCTTGCTGCACAAAAGGGTTAATTATATATATGTATTATGTATAATGTATGATCAGAGGGATCTTAAGGACCCTTTCTCCACATGCCTTGTGTGTTAGGGTGGGGGTAATGATAGAATTGGCATGGTTACAAAGAACCCTACAAGATATCACGCTGTAGAGTTCTTTGGAACCATGCTAGTTCTATAGGGAAATTAATCCCTTCTCCCCTGTCCTCTGCGATGGGAAGAACCCTGTCTGTGCTCCCATACTCCTTCTGAAATCAGTTTTGTGTGCTGAAATTAGGCACAAAATGGAACCGTATTCTCATCCACCCTAAATTTTGTGTTTGAACTGGAACCCATATCAATGATTGTCAGTGATTTTTTGTATTTAGTATAGAAGGGGTTAAGCTTAGATAGGATTTGTGTGTCGAAATGGTGGAAATTACTTGATAATGCAGCAATATTTTGATAGTTTTTTATATGAGCTTCGTTAGTATCTGCCATTTTGGTTTCTGCTGATCTCCTACCTCAGATCGGAGGAGGCTTTGAATGCAGATGAATATTCTATCTTCCAGAATGGAAATACCAGCAAAAAATGCCAGTGTTTAAATAAGACTAACATAATGCTCATTAGTTTACCAGGACACACCCTTCTGAGACTGCATCCATAATAAGCAGCACGGTAAAGAATAATTACATATAAAAGTTAAATATATCAATAATATGTTTATGTTTTGTTTTATAAAAATGTTAACCCATTATATGAATTATTTGTTTATTATTCCATGGCTCCACACTTTTTATAAAGCAGCAGCTTGCCATTGTTTTATTTATTTGATGCACTCCAGTGCAGACAATAAAGTTTGCATGGTGACATCAGGAATTAGAGGTTAAGAAATCCGTTGTGCATAACATAAAATGATCATATAATCCAGACGTGGACGGTCCAAACACTACGGGGGTTACACCCATATAGGTGTCTTGGGTCTGTTATAAGCTACATCTCAGGTTCATTCTTGTTACTCTAAATCTATTTTGTGTCTGTTCTATTTAAATCATACCGTGACTTGAAGTGCTCCCTACTGTGGCCAAATACTTTTGAAATGGCAAGAAAACGTCTTTTTCATCTTGAAATGTAATAAAGGATGTTTTCAGCACTTTAACTGCAGGTGATGTATTTTAGTGGGATTCATTTACCATGTATATTTGACAAAAGCTTTCAAAGTCTATGAGCGCTTCTTCAGATCCGAGAAACAATGAACCTTCTCGGAATGGAATGACTCAAACTGTCCAATGTTTCTTTCTCCTGCTTAACATTTTGCAGACATTGCTGATAATAGCAAGTTGTTGTCCTCCAAATTCCTTTGTATTACTTCACCCTTTAAGTGATCTGTTGCGTGAGAGCATCCCATGCCCAAATGCACTAAAGGCAATGAACGATTAGGGTGGATACTGTGACCTGGCCTTTCCGACTTTCTTTTCATCCAACATTTCTCATTGTCTGAGGGAGAACTGAACTAAAAATGGCCTTGATGGATTCTTTATAGTGTAAATAATTCAGATACCGTATTTATTTTCCCTGGCCAAGTCTACATAGCTCTAAACCATGCCCTGGTCTGTCTGCACAGCAGTCATTCCTTAGCTAATGTTGCTTGCAGTGCATTTAAGGCTATTTTACTTAACATGTTTCTTTCGTCACTACTATAAATAATGATTCATTATTTCTTAAACCTCACTACAAGGTCTTTCTACTTGACTGGCTTGTATGATCTGGACTTATCCTCTTATTCTTGTTAGTGTAGTTTTCAAATGGCAAGTTTTTAAGAACACACTTGGGACATTGTTAATTTAGTCTTAGTAAGCTTTTATTGCTATTATAGCACCATACCTCTCTTTTATGATGCCCACCTGACCTCCACTGGTGTTTGTCTTCTTTCAAACAGTCCTGCTTTCACAGCAAGAGTTTTGTTCCAGAGGGATTCCCATTTAAAGAGCAATAAAATTGCACACCTAAGAATTTTATTTTTTACATATTTCCTCTTCAGTGTGGGCTCATGATGTACTTCCTATTATAGTTTGGTTTCGTTCTTACAGATCTAGCCAACAATACTGTATCTTTAAAAAAAAAAAAGGATTTTTAATAAAAGTTAACTTTGTTTACGTCATCACAGTAACGCTGTTATTTGACTTTTGGCCTTGTACAGCTTTTTGATTATTATTATTTGGTATTGTGATACGTATTGGAAATCTGCTTTAAATGAACTTTGCATATGCATATATTTGTGATCTAGCCAAAAATACTGTATCTTAAAACATTTTTTATTGGATTTTTAATAAAAGTTAACTTTGTTTACGTCATCACAGTAACGCTGTTATTTGACTTTTGGCCTTGTACAGCTTTTTGATTATTGTACGTATTTGGTATTGTGATACGTATTGGAAATCTGCTTTAAATGAACTTTGCATATATTTGTCTTCATTTACATTAAATTTTTCTTGGCTCATTAACGCAATGAGTTAACATATCATTTTCCCTTTTGTAGATGTTGTAGCACCATTTATTGAACATTTGGAATTGCTCAGTTTAGAAAACACTCCTACTGACTCACAGTGGTTGGTAGTTACGACTAACTCATTTGTATTGTCACAAACAGGAAAGGGATATGATACAAACCTAGAGAATGCTGCCATGTTTTTAGGGTTGAGGTTTTCCCATTCAAGTTAAGCCATAAGCTGGACCCATATCCTGTGGTATTAGAATTCTTGAGCTGTATCTCAATGCATGAATCAAACCATTTATAATTAAGATGTGTAGAATGTAAAAGCTTTTATTGAGGAACATTTTCCAGAGATGTTTCAGAGTTTGAAAGACAATGAATGGCCCTAGTTTACATCTTGTATTTAATGATTTTTTGTGGTTTTGGAGCCTTGTCGATTACAGCATATCTGAAGAATTCTTCTTTTCTTCCAGTCATAGATAAGACAATCTGTAACATATTCTTGTTTTATTCAGGACCAGAAAAGCTTCATGAACTCTTCAATGAAGCCCCATTATGACAGTGAGAGGAGTAAATGAGGCCATGTGTGCTTATTGCAGGTTGTTTTCTTGACCTATTTTCATCAGAGTAACTTTCTGCCAGAAGGCAAACACTTGTAAAGCAAACCGATCCTCTCACTGAATAAACAGTTTGGGACGTGGTATATCTAGGTCCACTTGATCAAACATATTTTGACTTTTTAAGCACCGAGAGTGAAAAAATGTAGGAATTTCCAAGATTTTCATTGCTGCTTTTAATGTAACTTTCGATCCAGATATTACATCACCCTCTGTAGTTGAAAGGGGGATTATTAATAGCCAGCAATGGTGGCTGACAGTGAACAAACTGACTATGGACTTAGTGCGAAATGAAAATATCCATTCCTGATGTTTACATAGGTCTGTTAGAAATATAATTGCCACCAAATTCAAAAAGCAGAGTGTAAGCTCTGGGCATAAATATGCCTACTGGCTGTGGTAAGTGTTACACCTGCCAAACCGATCAAACTTTCCAGCCCTGGCAGTCTACGTGGAAATTAAACCTTTCTGACCATAGAAATAACAGGATTCAGTTCGTAGATACAGTAAGTGTTTTTAAAGGAAATGTTAGCATACTATGACATATTTGAAAAATGTAATGTGTTTCCTATTACTAAATTTCTCTCTTAGATTTTAATTTGAGGCGGATATCTAATTTTTATGTTTTTTTTTTTTTCTTTCTTGCAGAGCATAAAACATTTGAGGACATTTGAATTTAAGCCGTATGTGATATTTATTAAGCCTCCATCTCTTGAACGGTTGAAGGAGACAAGGACGAGTGGAAAGGTTATCTCCAGCAAGGATGAGAGAGGATCTGCAAAACCATTCACAGTAAGATTATTGTAATTGCTGTATCTTTGGAGGAGCTTATTAAACAAAAACAGGAAAATATTGTATTTTGTGTCATACATTTTAAAAGATAGACAAAGTTATATTTTTGTTTGTATTTGCTTTGCTTACAATATTGGATAACAACAACAAATCATCAAATCTAACCGTGCCATATAATGTTTGCAAAAGGGTGTGGCAAGTACAACCAATCACACACATCGTAGCTAACCCATTTATAGAAATCATTTATGTAGGCTAAGGATATAAAAGTCAATCCCTGTGTTTATTATGCATTTAAAATAAGTGTTATTTTAACAAGAAAACTTTAGAATTCACCTAAAGGTGCAGAACATTGCCACATAACACTTGCTAAAATGTTATAGTTTATTGTTATAATTTTCTGACCCTGTGATGGAATTATTAGATGAGTTAACAAAGGTCTATTAGTCATTCATTTTGTTTTTTGGTTATAAATGGCAGCTGGTGCCAGTCAAGTTATGATGTCTATTTATCAGAGATTAAATAATATCGCACTGATTGTGGTGTCTGGCTTTATACACAGATAAGGCAATGAGAAAATGCCTTACAAAATATCACATAGGGCTATTTCATAAATAAATATACCAAATAGTGTGTTATGCTTTGATTCACATGGAATGTGTCTCTGTGCTTTACAAAGTAACGTAATTTTCACCTAAACTACTGGCAGTATATTAATTTATTGACATGCTTGAGTATTTCAAACCTGGAACAGCTAACTTGCTATGTTTAAATTGAATCAATCCACTGCATAGGATGGTATAATATATTGCAAGCAAGTAGCGTATATATGTTCGTTCTACGTTTAATTTTTCCTATCTGAAATTGAGGAAAATGCATTTCATGCCATTAATTAAACGACTGCATTAATTTATAGAGCACAAAATCACATTTAAAGGGAAAGCTGATGTTTGATTTCTTAAAGGTATACAGAAGTTTCCCGCGTTTCAAAGGTTTGTTAAAAAATAGCCACTGATTTGTAGAAAAATATGTATTATACTGAAAAGTTGAATGTACTTACATATTTATACGCTGGATACTACTATCTGGAATTGCACACCTCTAGGACGCTTAGATAACACTGGTACAGGCTGCACAGCATCTGGTTACAGGTTGAGACTTCCAGAGGAAGTGATGCCAGTCACATGATTGCTGCGGTCACATCTTATTTCTCCTTGTGGGAAATGTAAACATCAGTAGCAGTGATGCAGGGAACAGGCAAGCTGCAGGTATAATCTAGTGTAAATGTGCTGCACAGATTGGCACATGTTAGAAAGTACTATTTATTTGCATATGAGTCTGACTACATATCCCAGGCTGCTTTGCAGCACAGAAAGCAACGCCAACTGTTTTAGCCTCTGCTTCCTCCTGATTGGCCAAAACATTTTTTACACTACTGATTCTCCTCTATCAGATGCATTCATAACCTAGCAAATTTAGGTATGCCTTTAATAACACTTTATTTTTTGGCTGTTTCCCTTTAATAGAAATGTTTTTTTGTTTTTTGTTTTTATCAATAGTTAATTTTTCCTCATCTAAGCTGCACAGCCTGTATTATTTTGCAGATATCTTAAGGAGCTTGTGCGAGTCACACCCAATATGATGTTAATATCTTGTCTGAGGTTTTGTGTGCTGGGAGAAGAGTCCGTGTGAGATCCAGAAGGGTTTTAGTTATTGGCAAAGCTCTTTGTCAGTTTGATTACATTTTCAGATAATTTGTTAGGTACAGTTCATACTTAACATTTATAACCTTCCTCATTCTATACTGATAAATAAACTGTTAGTAACATTCTGGATGAAGTATCTGAACACAAATACTAATATAAGGACAGGAAGTTGAGGTTTTCAGTTAGAGGCCAGAAGATTTAACGTTAATGTGCAGAAATACTACTTTACAGAGTGGGGGAAATAGACTCCCAAAAGTGATGTGGACGAGTATCAGATACACATAAGCCAGAACTGAAGATTTATTAAGCTAAAGCCTTTTAGGTTGGTTTAATAGACTAATATATATGAGCCTGGGTGTTCATCTACCATTAAAATCTGTTAAATATGTTTTTTAATTAAAATAAATAAAAATAAGTCCTCTGAGGAAAAAGGTAAAGTTATATATGTCTGTAGTTTTATTGTAAAGGAATACATTAATGTAGTTTTATTGTAAAGTAATACATGTTTCCGTAGGTCTATTGCAAAGTAATATATTTGTTAGATATATTTGTTAGATTGTTAGATTAGATTTATTGATTCTGCTTAGTAGGGTCACATTCTTATCTTTTATTACAAATATGTTTGAAAATAGAAGTTAGGTGATAAATCAGTGTGACTAATTATTTTCGGTTTTGACGGACTGAAAGTAATATAGTGATTTTTTTTATTTATTTTGCATGCTTTTTATTTCCTTTCCTTTGGATAAATATGTCCAATAAGAAAGTGTGTGAGTTCAGAGCAGGAACTCGAGAGATCCCGTCTTGCTTCAGTAAATCTTTGCATCTGCTGTAATTTCCTCTGCAGAGAGCTCGAGTCCCCTCCACTACGGGCCACCAGTTTGTCCATGTAAATCATACTTTTTATTGGTTATAGCTGTTTATAAACAAGCACGTATGCCAGAAATGTACCAATTTACCCTGGTCTGAAAGAAAAAAATGTTGACATATAAAGAGCGCATACATAGCATTAGTCTGTGGTTTCATTTGCTTCTGTTTATACATTTTAGGCTTAAATTGAATAAAACTGACTTTAAACATAGAGGAAAAAATAAAATGTGCAAACACGGGTATACTGAGTCAGCTCTGCTGAGACACAGGAAGGAGAAGGAACTCCGCTGGATCCTTCCCAAGACCTGCAGAATATAGACAGTGTTCTGAGATGCCCTATGGCCTAAGAAAGCAGATGGAGACTTTTGTACGGTTCTTACAGAAAAAATATAATACAATCGTAATCTGAAAATTGCATGTCATTAAATCTAAATTGTATTATGAACCAAAATACAATATTCTTATTTGTTTAGTGTATATGTCTTTCATATTTATTAATCTACACCTAAATAATCATAATTTGGCATTTACACAATATTTTGTACCATACTTACAAATAAATTAGTCATTTCATACCAAATTTTTTTCCCCCCATAGGAAGAAGACTTTGAAGACATGATCAGGTCGGCACAAGTCATGGAATCTCAATATAGTCACCTTTTTGACCAAGTTCTAGTAAATGATGATCTCACTACAGCGTATAATGAACTGAAATCGACATTGGACAGGCTGGAGAGTGAAGCCTTTTGGGTCCCAGTAAACTGGCTGCACTCCTGAAAATACAGAGAAAGACCCCGATCATTTTTAAATTTTTTTTAATTTTGCGTCTAAATTACACGTGTACGTGTTTTTGTTGGTGGGCTTTTTTTATTTGCTCTTGTGGAATTAATTTTATAAATTCTGGTCTTATTTTTGCTGTAGGATACTGTGTAAAACATTTCAGAAATAAGACAAACGTTTTAATGTAAAGCCTTTCGGAACGAGAAGAAACCCGTGCAGACGGAAGGTTACAAGTAAACCAATATTTAGTATTGGTTAGGATTTTAATTAGGACATTGCTTGGAAGGACTGCAATGTGTTTTAATGCACTGAATATAGTTAAAGTATTGATAATCTGAATATAGCGTTGTATTGGCACTGGCTACTGCTGTAACTTTACACTGGAAAATATTGTATGTTAAGTGAAGATAGTCCTTTAATGTGCTTCGATGAGACTATGTAAGGTGACACAAAGGTCATAAAGCTATAACTGCCTTTTTAATGACAGATATAGAGCAAATGAGGAATATTATTCTGGCATGTGGAGTTATAACACTTCACATAGGGTAAAATAAGGCTGGTTAGATGTTAAAGTCAAGTCTATCTGCTGCGAAAGATTAATTATTGCTTGATATTATTATATTTACCCAGTGATTGTTTTTTTTTCCATATGATCTAATTTTTAATAAGGTTCTGGAGCCTCTCTGCATCTTACAACCTGAACAGTGGGTTAAAGATACCACGTCTGCCTTGCATTTATTGACACTGTTATCTGGCAAAAGTTATTTCCAATATGCTGTTTTGAGGAACTTTACTTAATAATGGGAAACATATTTTTAGAAAGTAAATACAGCCTTTGATATATAAACTATTATATGCAGTTGTGCTGTGTCAGGAGTTACCATTTTTAACCATGATCTAATTCTTCAAAAAGTATTTTGTAAATAAGGGGGGATATTAGTAGTGGTTTAGAGGCTGACTACTTAACTTCGTAATTGAAACTCAAACCATTCCCTCCGTACTCTGCCGTTTGGGGAGATAGTTTGAAAAATTTACTTTGAAATTAAGTTTGTTGCCAGGATCAGTAGAAAATACCCATGTTTCTCTATGGAGAAATAGATTTGTTCTCATTGAATCTTACAAGTACATGTTCAGTTATTAGGTTAGGTCAGGTCAGCTTTAAAATAAGGTACTTTTGAGATGTTCGCCTGCCTATAACACACAAAATATCTGAATTAACAAAACATCGGGAAAATGACATTCAATTCTTAGTATTTAGTTAATTACTTTTTTTTCTGAATGATCATTGTAATATATAACTGGATCTCACAAATAATAATAATTTATATTAATAAAAAAAAGTTTTTAGAATTTTTAAAATGTATGGAAAAGGTTTAAATGCTTCTTGTGCACATGTGAAATGTTTTTTTTCATGAGGATGTAGATATTTTGTTTATGTAAATAAGCTACTGTAGAGTGGACATAGCGCCCATTATAGTGTTGGTCTTCCACACATCCATACACTTT
Source organism: Discoglossus pictus (assembly GCA_027410445.1). NCBI lineage: Eukaryota > Metazoa > Chordata > Amphibia > Anura > Alytidae > Discoglossus > Discoglossus pictus. Next base: position 394,882,168 of record CM050166.1, on the reverse strand, counting down.
ATGGAGTTCTTGTTACACAGAGGGGTGTAGCTCAGAAGATCCCCATTAGAGCACCTCTGTAGTCTGGGAACAAGTTGGGTAAGCCATGAGCATGAACTCATTTTTCAGAGAATATCTATTCTACTTTTGCCTAAGTGCTTCCATGTTGTGCGTCTTCATCATTCGCGTTTGGCTGCTACTATTCCGAGAGAAGGGAGAGCTCTTTGTATTTGGACCTCCTCTCACGCACACTCTGAGCAGTTGGACTTAAACTGTAACTGCAGCTCTTTATGGAAGGATAACTGTCATGTTATCCTCTATGTTATAGCAGTAATTCTGCTGTAATTTAGATTTTCTCTAAAAATGCTTTTATGCTAATGGCGTACACAGCCACTAATGTTTATTTTTTACATACTTCACAAACATAAAGGTTTTCTGAGACTACATTGGTCCTATTAGTCGCATTACACTTTATTGCAATATAAATGAACAACTTCAGAGCTAGAACCCAATTGCATAAAGCCAATCACAGGCCTCCAACGGTTGAGTAGGGATTTGGTAGAACATATTTTCAGGCTGGGAATAGACATGGAAATGTAACATATTAAAAAAAAAAAAACGTATTAGTTACAATAAGCATTTTTGACGTTGCTTTTTAATTAAAAATAGTGGCATAAAACTCCCATGCAGGGCTGTACATCTTTTCACAGTTCCCCCCACCCTCTCTGTATTAGTCAGCAATGGAGTTGCACCAGTAGCATACCATCATTCATGGTGATTGTACTGGTCGGTTTTGAATGCGCTACTGCAAATCTATAGCAAAAGCAACATGGACAGGGTCATTGGAAATATGTACAGCACATAATAGTCTGCATTGCATAATAGATTTATGGCATAAGCAATTGGTTGTTATGGTTTGAATTTATTTGAATTTATTTAGCAACTGAGTCTTATTCAATGTCATTTTAAGGGGTACTTTCTCAATACACTCAACATTCAGTGGGCATGAAATGGCCTACTATAATATCTTCCATCCTCATGACCCTTCACAAGGCTGCTATACGTATCATTAAAAGGCCACTATGGTCATACATTTAAAATAGTCTCTTTTGAAGAACTATACTTGAAAAACATCTACATAAACAAAATAATACAGCCTGTAACTTATTACTTTTTTATGCAATTATGCTGCTGAAGAATCTACAATTTTAGCTTCCAATTGCCTATTTTCTGTGGTGGGAGGAGACTTTGAAGAATCTGGATCAGCACAATGGGAATGCAGCAATAACTACTGCCAGTGCTTTCATAAGCACCAATGCAGGCTGCAGTAAAGAGTAATTCTATATAAATGTGATTTATGTAAAGGCTGTGTTTTCACTTTCTCAAACAATTTGACCTTAATCAAGTTTAGTTACTCAAAATACTGTATATAAAAAACATGACAACTGGTCCTTTAAGCAGATCTTGCTTCCATATATTTAAAGACGAACTGGAATCTTCCAATTTCTTCCTTAAAAAAACATAAAGAACATTTTTGAATTGGATTGAATGTTCCAGATAACATTAAGACATTCACATCATGACACTTTTTGTTGTTTTTAAGAGGAAACCATATGCACTGTCCTTAAAATGTACCTGGGTTATTTTGTATTTGTTATTTGTATAAGAAACTGTTGATGTCTTATATTAACCACTTTTTGTGCACTAAATCATATTTGTGAAGTATATGTTATTGATAAAGTTAGGAACGGCACAATTTCAACATTATACACATTTCTGATGTTACCTGTTATATATATACCACTACTTCTGCCTGGTATGGTATTACATTTGTGTTAGCGAACTGGTTACTGTGGTGTTGGAAAGTAATGTGCTAGAAATACAAAAAAAATAAGTAAAGGTAGAAAAAGGTGTAAATATATATATATATATATATATATATATATATATATATATATATATATAGCAAGAGTGGGTTTTTTAAAATTATTTTTGAATAGATCCCAGTTTGTCTTGTCTCAAAGAATTTTCTCAGGATTTTATGGTCATGTTGGCGCTGTCAAATTTTCAGCGCTCAAGCACTTGTAACTCGGGCTAATTTTGTAAGCTTAATACCCCCAAACCATGCTGGTGACCTTCCCACGGACACTTGTTTATGCATTTGTAAGTCTATTAAGCCTGTTCTGGATTCATTCTTCTTGCTGCCATTAAAATAGCTAACAATTTTACACTACAAAAAATTAGTATTTATGTAGATTAATTTAGCTCATGTATGGGGATGTATTTAGTCACCAGTTTTGGTCATCCACGCTATAATTTTGTGCGCTTACACTGACATTTGCACACATGTAATGGCAAATATGTACAATTAGCAAATATATGTATTGCTCCCCCATAACAGTCATTTTTTCTTACAATTGAAGAACATATTTGGGATATACTGAAGCGGGTGTATGAATTTATAAAGGAATGTATTTTTTCCTTGCTTGTGACTATAATATCTTCATTCCATGTAAATATTATCTCTATTTGTATGCGTTCAGTGATATTTGATGATTTTAAGTCAACATTTCACTACAGTGGAAATGTATTGGGTAAAATAGCAGTTTTGGCTTTGAAAAGCAGGTCAGAAGATCATAGAAACCAAAATACCAGAGCAATTCTATTCTTTAGGCATGTGTGGATCCTTTTGTAAATAGTATCTTATTCTTAGGATATAGGCATCAAGTATTGCATTAAAAATCTAGCTATGAAGAAGTATTGCAGTTTCCATATGAAGCCATTAACTAAGATATGTATAGCTTATTTTTCCCATTCCAATACTCTCTTAGAGGAAATGGCACTGGTATTTTAGTACAGGAATAAGTAAATAACATTTTTAAGAATTGTCAACATTTAAGGATTTTCTACTTATTCATAGTTTGGTCAATGGGAACGACTTAACCAGTTATTAATTAATTAATTAATTATCTGTCTTAACTCCAGACGGTTAATGACTGATGATGATTGGAGTTGCTTTCCTCTGAACTAGTGCATAAAAAGATTGAATCTTAATAGGAACTTACATTATAAAGTTGGCTTGTTTTATTTATTTCCAAAGGTCTATAATAAATTTAAAAAAAAGATAACTCTTCCTTATTGTTTCTTAAAAGCAATCTGTACAGCTTTGAGAAATGACATTGGAAAAACCTCTGTAGGACTTTGAGATCTTGTGGAGACCACTATGCAGTAGCAGCACTCGGCAGCTTTCTCCAAGAAATTGGTGCTAAACATTTACTGCATATTTTCAGCTTAAGGTGATTCAATATATCTTGGTAACATTATGTAAATAAATACTGCAACAACACAGCAGTTGTTAAGTGATTCCTTTTATTTGCCTTAAAATAATTTTGAACCTGTGTGATAAAAGTATAATTTTACTGGAATCTGCCTGGAACGGATAGAGAAGGTGAAACGCGTGTGGCTCTAGTAACGGGCTTCATGTCATTGTGTATGGCCGGTGCATACGGCATCGCTCTCATATTACAGTAATCTGGGTGACTGCTCATCTCTAGAAGTTTGTGTGTCAGGTGAAATGCTGTCTTTAAATACAAAGGTTTGTCGGATCGTGATATGCTGTTTCTAGATATATTCAATGTTTTTACATTTTAAGTAAAAATATTTAATTGTATTGCTGTTTGCCATGGTAGAACAATGGTTTGTTCATGTTTTGTACTATTGTCTTCACTCCATACTTGAACTTGTCATTCATTTACTAGCCAATGCTATGTTTTTAAAATCTGAATCTAACTTCTTTATACACAACAATAAATTATTGACTTTGTGTTTGTTTCAGCTGATAACTCTTTTATCTTGCAGATCTGGAGGTGGCTAAATTATTTCTAAGTACTGTTGCACAATGATAAAAACATTTGTTTTGGAAAGTATTTAAAAAAAATAAAGAGCTTCAAATGATTTCGATTGCTCTACATTAGTGGTAGTTAACCCAGTCCCTACCGCCCACTAGTAGGCTATTCAAGCTTTCATGATGGGCGGTGGGGTAATCGCTAGGTGGCGTCACTGATGAGCGACATCAGACGCAAGATACCCAGCGCACCACGCTTCGCTGGTTGAATAACTGGTGAGAGAGCCTAGGGACAGCCGTCAGGACTGGGTCTCTATCTAGTAAGTACAGGGTGATACATGGCTAGGGACAGCAGTCAGGACCGGATCACTATCTAGTAAGTACAGGGCGATACATAGCTAGGGACAGCAGTCAGAACTGGATCACTATCTAGTAAGTACAGGGTGATACATAGCTAGGGACAGCAGTCAGAACCGGGTCACTATCTAGTAAGTACATGGCGATACATAGCTAGGGACATGACAGGGTCACTATCTAGTAAGTACATGGTGATACATAGCTAGGGACAGGACAGGATCACTATCTAGTAAGTACAGGGCGATACATAGCTAGGGACAGCAGTCAGCAGCGGGTCACTATCTAGAAAGTACAGGGTGATACATAGCTAGGGAGAGCAGTCAGGACCGGATCACTATCTAGTAAGTACAGGGTGATAAATAGCTAGGGTCATATGATTTATGTAATCAGAAATGAGATGGGTAAATTGAGTTACTGCGGTACCGGTGGGCGTTAAGGAAACTTTACCATCAAAAGTGGGTGGTAGGTATTAAAAGGTTGAGGTCTACATGATGATGCAGAGTAGTTTTAAAGGACCACAGCAAAATGGGGAAAAAAAAGATGTTTCAAAACGGTCCGAGCATAATTAAGCAGGAAGGAAGGCATACAGTTAGTTTTTAATTAGGAAAAATATATGAATTGTTATAACGCTACAGGATCCTGAAGGAGTCTACTTCTGAGCCAGTGAGGGGAAAGGGGTGTGATGTCAATATAATTCTTATCCATTTAAAGAAATGGCCCTTTTCTATTACCCAGATCGTAACTTAAAGTTGTAAATAAAGTTGCCACATATTCTATTAGCTACTTGCATCCTGATTATGAGTAACCCGCCCACAATCACTACTGACAAGCCAAAGACACAACTTACAGCTAGCCTCTCTATTGCTTTTAGGACATTTCAAACATTACAAGTGCACCAAATGCTTATTCTGTTAGAGCTTAACGTTTCGCTCGCAAATTAAGTCAGACCCACAACTAAAAAATGTATTGCATTTCTGAAAAATGTATTGCAATTAGGAAATAGAAATGAGAAAATGGAAGTGAGAGGATGTATTTACATTTTATTTACATAAATTCAGGACAACGGTGCACACAAACATTTAAAAACAATTAAAATAAAGACAATGGGATAAAATCACCCTTTGTAATTTATTGAAATAGTGGCGAAGATATAGACTTTTCAAATTGCAGATGACTCTGAGTCTTTCTCTATATACACAATTTGTGTCTTTGCTACTATTTAATGAGTACATGTGGAGAGACTTAAACATAAGCTCTATGGAGAGTCTAGAGCATAAGGGGAGCAATTTGAGTTGGGGATGCACAGGACCACCCTGATCTCTATATACATATTTGTAGCAATTTAGAATATATAGGGAATAAATTCCTTACTTAGGATATCCCTATTGCAACAAGCAAACAAAAAAACAAACCTTTTAAGAATTATAAGTGTTTCGGGTGCTGGGCTACTTTCATATATACGATAAATGTCCTCACTTTCTGTGTATGTACCAGTTCGTTGCTGACCTGACAAATCAAATTCTAAGAGTTGTTTTACATAAAGCACTTGAGTGTAAGTAAATAGGAGATAATCTCCTGCACCCCTTTAACTACCGTTATAAATTGCCTGGTAGTAGGGCTATCCCACCCGTGGAGATAGCCTCCCATCTTGGTCATATGTACACCTAGACTTGCAAAGGGTCTTAATGTCAGATCTGATATCTGTAGTAGCAATTAAACACACACTACTGTACTGCATTGGAAAGCCTGGAAAGACATTACAATTAATTGCACAATAGTCTCAAACTCACAAATATGCAATAAAAAAAAAAATTATTTTTAACTGTTATTTATGTGTAATATCGATCCCAGTACTCAAGGTGTTAATATGTATCATGAAAACCACATGGACTAAACCAGATGCTCTAATGCATTGTCTAGAGTGCTAGCCTGATGGGCAAACATTACTTCTTGGCTCTCATCAATGCTTAGTCTGCAATCGCAGGTTACATCAATATTGTTATTTACGGACATCATGATGACGGTCTAATTTTCTATTAGCTGCGGCTAAGAAGTAAATTAAAGGCTAATATAATCGCGCCCCCTGAAATCTAACATATGAAGGCATGGATTACTTATGGAGGCTGAGAGACTTAAGTTGCGGGTTAGAGATAATAATACATCTAGAAGTTTAGAGAACTCCTCCACCCTCCCTAAACTGATAACTGCAAACACATATACTCCTCATCCAGCTCTCAAGATGTGATGTAGCAAACACGAAATGTATTCCTGTACTCCTAAACAGAGTCTTCAAAAAAAATCAGATTTTGCAAGAAAATATGTTATGTCCATGGCTTACACAGCTAATAATATTCTTAGTTGAGTACATACTTGATACAAGTGTCTTTTTGGTTGATCTTCAGCGGTCAAGGGTTTCTTTAGACATTTCTGTGCATGTGTACAATCTATTCTATTTCTCTGCACCAGCAAATTTTGGCAAGCTGCTGCCCTCTGGGAATGTGCTGCCCTAGGTCTTGTTGGCTCAGATAGAAACACACCACTGAATTATAATGAAATATACAGTTTAAAGGAAGAAATGTTGCATAAAGAAAATGGAAAACCTGAGCTAAAAGGGATACCTTTATTGGCCAACTAAATAGAGTAACAGCTCACACAGGTTTAAAGTTTACTGGACCAAGAGACACACAATTCTAGTCCTGAAAGCCTGTTCTGTTATCCTACTTAGTTACCCAATAAATACATCACTTTTAGCTCTGTAGTCATTCTTAGTTTATTTACCAATACAAAATTACCACCTTGACTTTGCTGTACCCAATTTATAGAATTGGGAAAAACATCAATATATGACCAAAATCAACAGATTTATTGTTATTGTGACTTTGATTGCTTATAGCTCCTATCTTGATTGGATTAATAGTTAACTGTAAAAGAGCTGGCTGATATATTACAAGAAAAAAAAAAAAGATTTCCCCAATAAAACTGACTATTCTATAAAAAATGTGAGCCTAATGAATTTATTAAAATAGGCATATCCCATCTCTTCCTGAATTCTCTTATCGCAGAGGTTCCCAGTTGAGGGCCTTGGGGGATAATTACCGGAGGTTTGCTGTGCATAATCTTATTGCTATAAAAATTATCCACATACTATGCTATATTAGAGTATAGCACGTTCACGGGAAATAATAAAATATTGCATCTTGGCAATTCTGTACTGGATATTTAGGCATTTTTATTAATTACTTTTGATTTGTGCATTTTTTGGAATACCAGTTGAATGAAGCTCATGGGCAACTTCCTGTTTTACTGTTGTTTGGCCCTTTTACTTAAATGGCTATTCCGATACCCTTTCTCTGGTACTTTGGCCAATGTTTTTGACATCAACTAGCTCCCTGGATGTTTGCTGCTTGAAGAGATGGTTATGTGTGTCTCCCCATAGTTAATTAATAAATGATTTTTGTGCAGCCAGGATCCTAAAAATAAAATGAAAATATTCAAATGGAGCCAGGAACTACATTTTATACATGCATATATATAAGGTGCCTTTGTGGGTACATTTGCATGTCCTTGCCTAGGTTCCCAGAATGCAATGGAATAACTGTATTTCTCGGAATTCTGGGCAGGAAATATTTTTTTTTTTAACTTATTTTAGATGTTTAAATGTGAAAACAAATGTATTATTTATATACTGTACTGTACTGTATCGCTCTTTTGCCCACCATAAATGAAATGATTGTTGTGGTAAACTACCTGCTCACAAAATCTACTACACAAGCAAGGAACCGTCCCCACACTGATGAGGCATTAACCTTGAAACAGCCGTCTGTGGGTAGGTTTCCTAGCTTGTGCATAGTTCATCTTGAGCTTTGCTTAAAGCTGTATAATACAGCAGGCATATGCTTAAATGAAGCAATGATTAAAATAGTATTGGATTACAAGAGTGAAATCTCTCCCTCTCTCTCACTCCCTCCCCTCTCTTTCACTTTCCCTCCCTCCCCACTCTCTCTCCCTCCCCCCCTCTCTCTCCCTCCCCCCCTCTCTCTCCCTCCCCCCTTCTCTCTCCCGATCTCTCTGTCTCCCTCCCCCTCTCTCTCTCTCTCCATCCTCATCTCTCTTTTTGCCTCCCCCTCCCTCTCTCCCTTCCTCTCTCCCTTCCCCTCCCTCCCTCTCTCCCTCTCTCCCTCTCCGCACATTTATTTCCACCTAATTGTCCTTTAATTTGTCCAATAATCTTGGTCCTCACATCAATCTATGGTAGAATATATACTTACCCATGCTTGCCACTTTTACCTAATTAAATGCTACACTGGCATCTACTGCCAGTTTAAAATTAAATAAACGAGCCAATTTGTAAGTAATGCATAGAAAATTCCAGCAATTAAAACAAAAATAACAATAATAAATTGCTGTTTAAACAAACTAAATGTTGGTGGTGCAAATCAGAATAAGGCAATTACATTTATTTAGCTTATCGGCTGTATAATATTTTTAAATAACTTCTTAAATGTAACAGAAAAATCACTTTCTGTGGTTAATATTCCTTTCTTTACTTACTAAGATCTTCAGTAATTTAAAAAACTTTATAAAAACAAATCTTAAACAATAATTGTGCCTATTCAGAAGCATTACTTGGGGTAGCCAATGTTTAAATTGTGCTTGAGGAGAGTCCAAACTTAAGGCAAACATAACTAGGTCATATTACCTTTTGTTTCTCTTTTTTCCTCTTTGATCATTTTGGGAATGAATGTTTAGCCAAAGTAAAAGGAAATTAAGTTTGAGCCTTGATTGCTCTCAGGAATCATATTTCTATTACCGTATTTTAAAAGAACAAAATAATTTTCCAGAAAGCAGCACAACTATGATAAAACTGCTGAAAGCAAAATGTTTTTATCACAGTGAAGTACTTGTATTTGTGATATATTTGCAGTGTCCAAATGTTTAAATAGAAAAAATATGTTAAAGTGAGGCAGTCGAGGTCTCAAATATGTAATGTAATAGAATATAAATAGAATTTAATTACAAATATTGCATTTTCTTCCAATACATTTATATTACTTTTTGTTATTTGCTGGTGCTATCGGTGTGATGATTACTCTGCAAATAATTGACCTAAATAATTTTAGTACAGGAACCCCCAGGACTTGTTTTGCCTGATTTAAAGCATAAACGTGTTTAAAACATGGTATTTAAAATGTATGAAATACAATTCTGAAATATCAAGTCCATTTAAACATTAAAAAATTGAAAAAAAAGGTGATGCTCTTACAAACCTCAGCCAGAACTGACCAGTATAGGATTATATATACTGTATTACGTGACTAAATTAAAACAAAATTTCCACTTTCAACCCAGATCCAAATACGTTTGCATGTTTCTAATACGCTGCAAATTATGTTGTTGTCAATTTGCATTAAATATGAAATGCCCTATACTGCAAACCGCTTGAATTTGTCTTCGTTAATTGTCCAAAGGTAAAAGGGAAATCAGGATTCATGTAAATTATTTTCAAATGTAGCATTTCAAAACATATTTGGCTTAAATTTCAGTTGTCTTGCTTTCAAAGTTCACTGAATCTTCCATACAAAATGATATATTTATTTTTCCTAATCCAACTGTAAATATACATGTCACATTATTATGAGCACTGCATACTTTTGACATCAGCAGTGCGTAGCCTATGAAATACAGCGCGTTGATGTGAGCTGGCTTAGTGGGTTTAAAAGGTGGCATGTAAGCATTCTACAATGTATGAACCATCTCTGTTGTTACAATTTGCTTTCTTCAGTCAGGCTTGATAAGGCTGTTATGGCCAAACCTACCCAGCAGATGTTTAAGGTTCTTTTGATCCCTTCACCAAGACAGCTGATGTCTCTAAAATGCCCTTACTCAGATGCAGCATCATAAATATAGTTGTTGTAATTGCGAGTTTGTGCGTAACGTTCGCAAGTTACGAGTTTTCCTGCCGCGGGCCAGCGATGAGCTCCGCAGGTCTTTGCGGGCCTCGCAGTGAGCTCCTTCGTTGCTCATTGCAGCCCTCACCCCCCCCCCCCCTACCGTGTGGGCCTATTGCTCCACGATGCTCCGCTTTGCAATAGACTCACAAGGTAGAGGAGAGGAGAGGCCCGCAATGAGCACCAAAGGCGCTCATTGCGAGGCGTGTAATGGCCGTGGGAGAGACACACAAAGGGCTTTTGAGTTACTGTCTTGAAAATATTGCGACCGTTAAAACCGTAACTTACTGACTAAGAAGCCTTTGCTGTACGGGTTGGACTGTGACATGAGAAATGGGGGTGAGGGGGGAAAAGAGACACACGGGAGGGAGTAGGGGGAAAGAGACACAGGGGAGGGAGAGGAGAGCAAAAGGAGACGGAAGGGAGAGGGGGCAAAGAGACACCGGAGAGGTAGAGCGGGGCAAAGACACAACAGGCGAGGGAGAGGAGGGGGAAAGAGACAAACAACAGATAGTATATAAACAGGTAGAAAACGCAATGTATAACACTATATTGTGCCATAAGTTTTGACGGGCAAGTCGCTAGTTTAAAAATATGAACGCAGGATCAGCATTATAAAAATCAGGCACTGCTTTTATTGCTGTGGAAACTTTGACAGGTTCAATGGGTAAATATTTAAACCTGAACTGATAACATTCTGTAACAGTCTGTATGTCTTCTGGATTTTGTATTGAAAGGCTTCATAACATCTTAACATTCACTTCAGTAGTATCTTCTCTAGGAATGCTTTCACATACATATAACTTCTAGATATGTTACCTTCCTTTTTTAGGAGCATACACACACTTCATTAATTGTACAGGACCAGGGCAGCTATTCTCTTCTCTAAAGATCTTTATACACACACATACAGGAATACCCCGTTTAGAGCTGTGCATGCATTCCTGCATGCACAAGCACTATGTGAATCAGCGCTAAACGGGGCATTTTAAAACCATAGCTCTATAGCGGGCAAAAGAGCACTAAGCGGGGATAAAAAAAAAAAAAAAAAAAAACAACACGATTTTGCAGCAAAGCCGCACTATCGTGAGGTTTAGCAATAAGCGGGAAATTTGAATTAAAAAAACGTGCTATAGCGAATCAATGCTATGCGGGGTATACCTTTATATTCATAAGGTCCACTACACAAGCTCAGATCCAGCTCCACACTGATGATAACCAGTAAGCTTGAAACAGCTGTACATGGATAGGATTCTTAGCTTGTGTATAATCCAACCATGGCTTTGCATAAAGGCTGTAATGCAGTGGGCATAAACTTAAAGGAAGCCATGTTTAAAATGGTTTATGGATTGAGGAACAAGGCATTTTTGGGCATATTTGCATGTCCCTGCTCAGCTTCCCAGAATGCAGTGTAATAACTGTTTTTCTCAGAATTCTGGGCTGGAAGCAAGTTTTTTTAACTTGTTTTAGACATTCAAATGTGAACACAGATGTACTATTTATTGACTATAAATATCTATATATATTTATGTATCTTCTAGTAGATATCTTGCTCCATATACATATTCCATCTTCTCAGAGTCACTGATAGCGGTTACCTCACTTTCTCAGAAGCATCACAGTCTGCGTTCAAAACTGTCTTTACCTCAGAGACACACATTACATAACTGACAGATCACCTAACTGAATCTAAACTGTCAGTTACAGTTTGCATCACTACAGTCTAAATTAGTTAATTGTTCATGAAACATACAGATTCTAACATCAAATACACAGATAAGCAACATAACATACAGTCATTAACATACATAATCAACTTAAGATAACATATTAAATAACTATAAAACATACTTAAAACCTCTGAGCCCAGTCCCACAACCACATATTCACAGGAGAAAGTCCTGATGGGAGTCATTATGCAGCCATATGTGCATTATGCGGATCATATGAGTCCAAAGTACTGGTATTCAGCATCTGCCATGGGTAAAACTTGCATTTTATAAAAGGGGAAGATCATTGGTTTTCGGGCCAAGGGTGACAGTATTTATGAAACAGCGCAGTTTGTGAACTGTTCGTGTGCTGCTGTGTTTAAGTGCACTAGACGAATGGTACCATTGTGAATAAACTGCGTCAAAACTGCGTGCCATTCATGTCAGAGATGAATGTGAGCTGTGACGGTATCTGAGGGCCAACCAACACACTACAGTTGAGAAACTCACCGTCTAAATGTGTGTCTAAAATCACAGTAATGCCAACCCTGCTGCGTATCAGGCTCTGAAGCAAACGGCTGGTCACTGCACCCATGCTGACGAGGGTTCATCATCAGAATTGGCTTCAATTTGCACAACCGTACTGAATTCTGTATTTGAAACTCTTCTGATTGGCAAAGGGTTGCCTTCTCTGAGGAGTTACATTTTCTGAAACATAAACTGGATGGACGTTGGTGTGTCAGGCGCGAAAATTAGAAGAACAAAGACTCTGCAATCATTGGTGATGGTAGCGTCCTTTCATACCTCTGGAAGGCACCCTCAACTGATTGGGTTATCTATTGATCCTTTGCAGACCAAGTACACCTGTACATGTTGACTGTTTCCCTGGAGTGGATGGGAACTTCCAGCAGGACAATGCAACATGTCATATGGTCAGAATTGTCCGGCAGTGGTTGAAGAAACATGATGAAGACTTCCAAGTCAATCCCTGGCCTCTGAATTCCCCGGATTTGTACCCCATCCATATGGATCCAGCAGCTGTTGGATGCACTGCGATCTGCATGGCTCCAGATACCCTTGCCAACCTTCCAGCATCTTATTAACTCACTACCACACCGTCTAGCTGCTGTCCGTGCTGCATACAGCGGTTATTCTGGATATTAGATGGCTGTTATAATAATGTGACTGGACCATGTAATATGGTTTTATGGATTATGAATGCATATGATAGAGGAGAATCAGTAGTTTATGCAACCATATTTGTATATGAAAAAAATCCCAAAGTTTGCAAATGTCTTCAGCTCTCTGGCAGTTGATTTTGAGAAGGCATGCCTCTGAAAATCCAAGCTTATAAAATCATAATTTGTTGTGGCCAAACAGAAGCCGCTACAACATTATGACAATATCTGGGGAATCGATATCTGCAGTAAAGCATAATGGGATGTGTAGTCATTTTGTTTCCACCACAAGCAAGCAGACAATAATGCTCTGGATTTCGGCACTGTGCTGCTATTGGCTTGAAGCTTAGCAAACCGTCAAAAAGACATATTTGAATGCAGTATTTCTATTGGTTAGTACAAGATGCCATTTTTAAATAAAATAAATCTGTATTTGTATAGAATTAATAAATGTAATGGGTGTTTTTGATATAAGAAGTATGTGTTAAGAAAAAGTAAAAAACACAGAAACTTCCATATACCTTTATTCCATAAGATACCTTTTTCAATAGGCAGCTGACTAGGAACGCTTCATTGACTGGGCCCATATCTGGCTAGTTACATGATCCAGATATACAATCAATGCTTCCTTGCCTTACATTCTGTGTGACGCAAACATGGCTGCCACTGCAGCTCTTCTTAAGCTGAGTAAAGTTGTGGGAGGCACTGGGCAGAAGTGGGACAAAAAGGATTTGAAAAGGGCAATGTTGAAGAACCTTGCACAACGATTATCAGTTATGTAAACTGAGGCCTGTTGGAGATGCAGGTATATAGCTGAACATGACATCTACTTACAAGGAGGCCACATCAATGCAAGATTCCAGGAGAGGAGTAGAGGCAGTTTGAGAAGTAATTTAATACAATTAGGATACGCCTATACAGATGTGATTAGTGGTGGTATGAGATGGAGCAAGGACAAGGTCCAAATCAATCTGTTATAATGGCTTAAAGTGTTTAGAGAGAGAAGAAAGTATTCCCAGGAAATTAAAACCTCATCTACTTGAGAGGCTAAAATAAAAGCAAAATAAAAGATGAGAGCTTGGATATATTGTCTCAGTCGAAAGTGGGTATTTTATGCCAACCATATGCTAAGAAAAGGGCAGAGAAGTTGATTGGAAATGTAACTGACAGGGCATGGAAGGAACTGATACCAACTGCAGGGAACGTAGAGAGAACCTTCTTTGCATCTTTGCCATTAGGGCATAAAATGAGTAAAATAGACCAGAATATGACAACAGCCTTGTGGAATCTATCCCAGACAACCCGTATTTACTTATTAAAATTACATTTAAATCATAAAAAAAATCTGAAATTGGAATGTCTGTTTCTTAACAAATTACTCTTTCCGAGGCTGCTGATATGATTGAATGCAGAGCACAAGCTTGTCCTAGTGAACCCAGCTTAATAAGAAACGTAGCAAAGATTAATTTGACAATTCCTTGAAAGGATGTTTTTATGCACATTATTAATTAAAGTAAGGTTTCAAAAAAAGAAGGTAGGTTAATTCATCATGATTTTGATGAGATGAACATAAGGGTTGGCTACAGTTTAGGCTATCAGGCTTTTTTATCTTCTTACATTAATAAATCTTTTGCACAGATTAGCAAAACTTGGCTAGTTATGCTTGTTTTCTATCCAAAATGTTTTATGTATGGATACCTTGTAAATCAACATTGCTTACAAATGACATTTTGTAGTAAGTTTTCATTGCAAATAACCCAACAGATTCCTACTACAAACTTATTTGCAGTTATTTTAGTATCATATAATGTGCTCTTGTGCCATTCATTATACATGCCAATCCTCCTTATTTAGTATGGTCTATCTTTGGGTTATAGTCTCCCACTTCTATATAACATCCACAGATACCCCTCTTTGAAACTAGAAATACATACAATTTACACCTGCCTGACAGGCGTAAAATCATTTGACCCATTATCACATTTATTAATTAACACCTAATGGACCACTAATTAATTTCTCTATGATTTTTTTGTCGTAAACAAGCCCAACATCTTTCGTGTAGCCTACTGAAAAATGCAAATTTTACTGAAGCTCAATGTATAACATCAAACGGGAAGAAACACATGGGTTTTATTGTCAAATTTAAAAGACAAATGTGTAGGTGGGTAATATTTTAAAAATGTCAATGCCAGAAAAACTATGCGTAGGGTTATTTATTGAACATGATTTATATTGCATACAACTATATTCTTTTTTACTGCCATTGGCGTCATATTGCACTTTGGATGAACATTAATTTACATTCTCGTTGGTTTTGTATGACCTCGACTGTGTCTGATGTTAAATCACTTAAATCAAGAATGGCGAAAACAGAAAAATATGTTGTAAAATTGTCAGCTACAAAAAAAAAAAAAAAAAGCAGTATTAGGATTTTGTGTTCTGTACATGTTCACGGTTTAATTATTTGGGTGGCATTATCCAACTGTTCAGATAATTCTGGAATACCGAAATGAAATGATTTATGGCAGGCAGACACATGACTACAGTACTGTGATGCCCAGAAGGACCCACTGGACAAGAACAATGACCAAATCCTAAATACCAGGACTTTGGTTGCCACGTTGGGCCAAGATGGATAATGTTACTACATATGTTTTTTGTGTTTATGGGCCATGTTTTACTGACCGCCATCCTGTTTGTGATGAGCCATGTTATACTTGTTAATATGTAATGTACAGTTAAGTGGTGTATGGGGTTAAGCATATTTATTGTATGTGTGTGTGTTATACAGGGCAGTGTGTTTTTGTGGCCTTAACTTATTGTACTGTTGTGTGAATTTATTGATGTATCATTGGCAACCAGTCATGTTTGGTATTACCAGGGTCCCTGGGGCAGAGCGGTCACCAGTTATGAGGTGCTTGGTTGTAAGAGATCCAGTACAGTGGGGGAATAGCTGGACGGCACCAATGGACAGTGTACACTTAGGTGTGAATGGGAAAGCATGCTGGGCATATGGAGGGTTCCATACATCAGAGAATGAGTATCACTACTCCTGATCTGATCCGATACCCCTGTAAAGCCAGGATCAATGGACCAAGAGGGGTGAGTAGGGGGTGACTTCACTGATGGACAGGCCTCCCCATGTGATCAGGGTCGGGCTGGAGGAGAATGGATGGACGGGGTTGTATATAAATGTGCTATGCATCAATAAAGGAGTTGATCAGTTTAAACTTACATAAGCATTGTGTATGGTTATAATAATTTTAACCAATGGAATTATTACTACATACTCTGCTCCTAACCACAGGGGGTAGTACTACTGAACTGGCTTCCAGATTTTGCTGTGTTGCTGGCATTCTGAGACACAATCTTGATATTTGGGAGAGGCAGCTGGCTGCTGATATGGATATAGAACCTCAGCACTCAGGGGTGTCCTGAAAGCAGGAGGGTTTGGGGTGCACATGGTCACCTCACCCCTGAGTCGTGACAAATACCTACCTAGACAGTGGTTAATAGGAATTCTGAAACTAGTGGACTAGTTATGGGCGACCGAAATCTAGGCTATCATATCAAAAATAATCTGTACAGAGTCCCTAATAATGAATGATACAGATAACTTGGGAAAAGGAATCTCACCGATTTACAAAGATGCACCAACCTGAGCAAATAACAGAAGGAGGCAAGATAACAAACAGAGCCATGAAGTAAAAAATACTTTCATATGAAAGTTTCAAAAGGTATGGTGTGTGCTTGTTTTATTTTAAGAAAAAAAAAAGTCACCAATTTTTATGTTTAGATATTCAAAAGCACATATTGGAAAAAATGACCACACTGGTCCTTTTACTAACTATGGTTTTAAAATAAATGAGCCTGCATTGGAAGGGTCACTGAAAACAAACAAATATTTACTTTAACTATGTTCTCTGCCAAGATGTTCTGTTCCTGAAAGAATATCCGGTAGCCTATGTTAGTACTGATAATGCAGCAGAGCAGACCCCCTTGATGCGTGTCTTAATAGTACAGTGTGATCAATAACCTTAAAGGGAGGGTCTAAAACTCTGTATTTACCCACAGATTGTGTCTTGGCAATTTAGCAAAATGCTGCTCCCACAAAGTATTTTTTTGAATATTACTTCTAGTAATATAGAAGCATTGTATGCATGAGCTATATAGGGGGAGGACCTTTGCATGAACTGTTTTTTACTCTCTGCAAACCTTCCAAAGCTTTTACGCACTTATTATTAAAATTATGTTTAAATATGCAAATAAACACTTAGGCAGCTTATTTTAATATTAAAAATAGGGAACCATCCATGTCCCTTTAATATTTAAATAGAAAAATCAATGGATGAAGCAGGAAAATCTTCCTTAGCAGTCTGCTACTCATTTTAATAGCAAATTAATAAATCTGCATCCTATATGTAGCTATGCAGTATATCAAGTACCTTACTTGCAATTAAATTGAATGAAGTTCTATACTGATACCCCCAGATATATTGTATAGTATATTTGTTCAAGGAATGCAACTCATAAATATTATATCCTTCTTCTTCCATGTTCTCCTAGCCTAGGTGATTCCATTGGTGAAATATATATATTTCTGATGCATCTGTGTCTAGTAATGAGTTGCCTTTAAAAAAAAAAAAAAAAAGACATCTCAATTTATTGAATTACAGCCAGAGTTCTGGTTTTCAGACATGTTGAATTTGCTTCTAGTCCGGATGCCCCCATAAAAATGTTAAATACAGTGCAGCTACACAGAATTTAGACAGCCCTTCAGGAATTTCCATTCCATGGTCTGCCACTTACTGGCTTCCAAAAATGTTCTAATAATCATTTGAGATCACTTTAACATGAAGCGTGTTTCTTTCACTGCTATAACTCTTTAACAATATTGGTCTCTTTTAATAGGTTAAACATTAGTATAGCTAGTATGCTAGTGACTCATGTTTAGGCATCTATTCCTGATTACGTTAGCTCAGAAATGCGGGCCATAGGACAACTCACGTTACTGTATATAGTTCACTCCGCTGGCTGTGACCTATGTTGCAGTAAGCCATGCAATTTAACTTCGCCTCTTGTTCCAAGTGATTCATCTGTGAATTTCTATAGCCTCCTGTCAGTGCTTAAGTTATGGTTACAGAGAATAAAAGAAATTCTGATTAAATTTCAAATTTGTCTGAAATCTTGATCATTGTTAAAATCCTATCCAGGAACATATTCTTGATGGAGATACAAATATTTATAGAAATGGAGCCATCTGTATGTGAAACCTAACCCCTTCTAGTTCCTCTGGTGTGCCTGGCGCTCGCTTACAAATTCACATTCTTGCAGTATGTATATAGCAGTGGAAATATTAGATGAAAGTAAAAGTTGATGACAATAAATAATTTCATGCGCCATATGGATATTTCTACATGTCTCTTTTGACCCGTTCATAAATAATATTTGACACTTCTACTTAAACTTGTAAAGTGGCTTTCGCCATTTATACTTATAGATCTTGTAATAATTCTTTTCATTGTCTGCTTTATTACATTTTACAGTCCTATAAGCACCTGGGTATACTTTTCTGCTGTTTTCTCCCTTGAGCGTTCTTTAAGCCTTTATGCATGTTTTTCTAATATACAAGACAGACTTATGAGACAGTCATATCAAAGGCTTTTACAGTCATATCAGTAGCCTTTTGATGCTTTTATTTCACAGTTCTTTTGGCAAAAATGTGAGAATTAAATAGCACTATGAATGGAAGAGAAGTTAGACTAAATAATGGTGATGTCACTTAGATGAAGAAGATTATGAACCTTGCATTCTCTGCAATAAGTAACCTCTCTGTTGCTAGAGGCAAACCATATAGTTCAGAAGATCCAGACACAAGTACTCTCTGTGCACACAAAAGCATTTTATGTTTGTTTTAGGTTTGATCAAGTTTTACTTGCTTTTTGTAATTGAAAAAAAATGTTTAAACATGCTTTTTTAAATGCATAAAAATTGGATTTTGGGTCCTCAATACGACTTTAACTCCCTGTTTCTAATCTAACACTTGCTGCTCGTATCTTAAACACACATTATATTGAGTCAATCTATATGCATACCGATTCATTTATTTAAAAATGAAAACTTGTTTTCCACACCCCAGAGCTGCTTACATAGGCACAGTGAACCGCCCAATAGAAACACTTCATTTGGGTACAGATTGTAACCCTTTACTAACATTCAAGCTAACAGCCACACAGTACAGAGATATACAGAGCAGTGTCTAGTCCCCCGGTAGTAGGAAGAAGAAAGAGCTACACATCCCATCCATCCTCCCTGCACAAACTGCCATCGCTGATTGTTACATTGTATTAAAATGTATAGCTGCCTGCGATTGGCCAAAACAAATTATGAATTTCTGATAATTTTAGCAGGGATTTTCAGGGATGTTAACTCACAAAACATACTGCTTGCAAACTTAAGAGATTTAGCAAGAGTTTGTTGATTTATATTTTGGTATTTTTTCATGCAAAAAAAATGTTTGCAAACACTACTGATTCTTCTATATCAGATGCATTTATAATCCAGGAATTTTAGATATGCCTTTAAATGGAAGCAATTACTATGCATACACATTTATACAATTTATGATGTGAGATGCCTGCTTCTGCTCATGCATGGGGGGAAAGGTGCTAGTCTAGAGATCTAACAAATCCCCATTGCCTCTCCCACTGTTCAGTAGATAAAAATTGTACTCAGACCCACGCTACCAGCAAGAACTCAAGATGACCAGAAGGAAGTGCTTTTCCTGAAAGTGTTTTTTTCTGGCTGTGACTTACACATAATGCTCAAAAAATGATCTTAGTTTGTTTTCTAGGTCTGGGTGTTATTACTTAGATGCGTACCAAAAAATTGTCCTATGGATCCTATTTAGGAATCCTTGAACAACCAACCAAGGTTGTACAGAAACACCTTTTATGCAGCCTTTATTTTGCCGTTACAGGCTTCTAATTTAATAGGGCTGTACGTCTGGTATTTGGGTGTGGCCGTTTATGGACTGTAATAGCAGTCGCAGAGGTGGTGTTTGGGCAGAAAAAATCTGAGCTAATAAGCATTTAATAAAATAAAGTAAATACAAGTAAATAGATACATTCTGTGACAGAGTGACACAAGGGATTTGTAAGAGCCACAGACATTACAAAGTTCCCTTTCCCCAGGGGGTCTGAAATTGTTAACTAACCTGAGCAGTTTGATTAGCTATAGCCAAGTACAGCTGACTTAAGTCTACCAGCTCTATTAAATTAGCTCAACGTATAAAAGCGTAGCCTGCAAGACTTACAGCTATTAAATTGGCCCCCGTAAAGCAACCCGCCAACGACTTGCGGGATAAAGGCGAGAAAAGGCTACCTGACATGGAAATTTGAACTGCACGCCCGCAAGTCCTTTGACCAATTATGCTATGGAGCCAAGAAGCCAACGGGTACAAGAGAGGACCCGCTAGATGGGTAAAGTCCAATCCGTAGCACTGTAAATGCAAAAGGGAAAGTGATGTTAGGTATTGATAATAAATGGCACAACATTCTGAAGCTCGCAAATCGGCAATATAAAATATATTTTTTTTATGTTTAAATTCTGTGTTATATTGATCATATTTACGGCTTTGGCAATATTGCATTATTTCTGGAATGTGGGTCCGATCGTAACTCGTAATTGAACCCCGTAAGACTTTGAAATCTAACCTCCATTTTTCAGTGACGTAATGATGACGATCTCTGTTTCCATTGGCTCCATCTAAACCCGCAACTACGGGTTTGACTAATTGATCATGCCCACGGCTGAGCATACTACGTTCGAAAAATGGTTTACAGGTTTCTCAAGCCCGTAACTCGTGGCCTGTTTTAATTTAATAGCGATGTAACTCGGCCAAATTTGAAGCCCGCAGCCATTGCAGGCTTGCCGATGCCGTTACAGGCTTCTAATTTAATAGGGCTGTACGTCTGGTATTTGTGTGTGGCCGTTTATGGACTGCAATAGCAGTCACAGAGGCGGTGTTTGGGCCAATAGCCTGTAAGAGGCTGTGAAAGAAATTGTGGGCACAGTTTGCTTGAAGAGGAAGACAGACAAACAGTCTATGTTGTTTATTGGAGCTGGAAAGAAGGAAACACGGGGAGAAGTGTTTTTGTCTAAAAGCTAGAAGAAAAGATGCAGAAGTGTGTACAGCTGGTCTTGGAGTTGGGAAAAGAGATACCAGAGAGATGTGAAGACCAAACCCTGCAGAAATATGAACAGTGATTTAGTACTAATAATCACAGATGCTCATATAGAAATTACTCTAAAAGTATACCTACTATTGGAATCCCAAAGTCAAGAGATATATATATGTGAGATTCAAAGAAAAATTTAAGATCTTTTTTTTTTTTTTTTAAAGATGAGAGAGATCAAAACTATATTATTAATCATATTTTTTGCGACAAAATTAAACTTTGAATGAAAATTAGTATAAAAAGATATTGAGAAATCCATTTTTTTTTTCAGGTTTAGTAATGGGACCTGATGTGGAAATTGGTAGACAATATGAAACTTAGAAGTGGACCTTACAATAAATTATAATTTAATTATGTAGACAGATTACCGTATATACTCGAGTATAAGCCGAGTTTTTCAGCCCTTTTTTAAGGCTAAAAAGGGCCCCCTTTGCTTATACTCGAGTCACTCCCCCTAGTGTCTCTCTAAGCCCCCCGTGTCTCTCTAACCCCCCGTGTCTCTTCTCTAACCCCCCGTGTCGCTCTAACCCGCCCCCCGTGTCTCTCTAACCCGCCCCCCGTGTCTCTCTAACCCACCCCCGTGTCTCTGTAACCCGCCCCCCGTGTCTCTGTAACCCGCCCCCCGTGTCTCTCTACCCCCCTATGTATCTTTCCCTCCCCCCTCCTCATCATCAACCCCCCTCCTCCTCAACCCACTCCTCACTTTCTCCCCTCTAAATACCTCCCCCTCACTTACCTGCTTCTTCTCCGGGCCTCTGCTCCGTCTTGACCTTGGCGCACATGTGACGTCACATGTGCGCTGGGGTCAAGACGGAGCAGAGGCTGGAGAAGAAGCAGGTAAGTGAGGGGGAGGTATTTAGAGGGGAGAAAGTGAGGAGGGGGTTGATGTTGAGGGGGTGGTGAGGAGGGGGTTGATGAGGAGGAGGGAGGTTGAGGAGGGGGTTTTTGGTTAAGGCGGGGGATGAGGATGGGGGGATGAGGATGGGGGGTTGAGGAGGGGGTTGATGAGGAGGAGAGAGGTTGTGGAGGGGGGTTGAGGTTGAGGGGGGGTGAGGACGGGGTTGATGAGGAAGGAGGTTGAGGAGGGGGGTTGATGAGGAGGAGGGGGGTTGAGGATGAGGATGGGGGGTTGAGGAGGGGGCTGATGAGGAGGGGGGGTGAGGAGGGGGTTGATGTTGAGGGGGGGTGAGGAGGGGGTTGATGAGGAGGAGGATTGTTGAGGTTGAGGAGGGGGTTGAGGTTGAGGGGGGGTGAGGAGGGGGTTGATGAAGAGGAGGGGGAGGAGGAGGGGGGTTGAGGTTGAGGGAGGGTGTGAGGAGGGGGGTGAGGATGGGGGGGTTGAGGAGGAGGAGGGGGTTGAGGTTGAGGGGGGGTGTGAGGAGGGGGATGAGGATGGGGGTTGAGGATGAGGAGGGGGTTGATGTTGAGGAGGGGGGATGAGGAGGGGGTTGATGTTGAGGAGGGGGGGTGAGGAGGGGGTTGATGAAGGGGAGGGGGGTTGAGGTTGAGGGGGGTGTGTGAGGAGGGGGATGAGGATGGGGGGTTGAGGATGAGGAGGGGGTTGATGTTCAGGAGGGGGGTTGAGGATGGGGGGTTGATGTTGAGGGGGGTGAGGAGGGGGTTGAGGATGGGGGGTTGATGTTGAGGGGGGTGAGGAGGGGGTTGAGGATGGGGGTTGAGGGGGGAGGATGAGGATGGGGGATTGAGGGGGGGAGGATGAGGATGGGGGGATTGAGGGGGGGAGGATGAGGATGGGGGGATTGAGGGGGGAGGATGAGGATGGGGGGGTTGAGGGGGGGGGAGGATGAGGATGGGGGGGTTGAGGAGGGAGGATGAGGAGGGGGTTGAGGATGAGGAGGGAGGATGAGGAGGGGGTTGAGGATGAGGAGGGAGGATGAGGAGGGGGTTGAGGATGAGGAGGGGGTTGAGGAGGGAGGTTAAAGGGTGAGGAGGGAGGTTGAGGATGGAGGATGAGGAGGGGGTTGAGGATGAGGAGGGGGTTGAGGATGAGGAGGGAGATTGAGGATGAGGAGGGAGGTTGAGGATGAGGAGGGAGGTTGAGGAGGGGGTTGAGGATGAGGAGGGAGGACGAGGATATGGGGGGGTTGAGGAGGGAGGTTGAGGATGAGGAGGGAGGTTGAGGATGAGGAGGGAGGTTGAGGATGAGGAGGGAGGTTAAGGATGAGGAGGGAGGTTGTGGATGAGGAGTGGGGTTGAGAATGAGGAGGGAGGTTGAGAATGAGGCGGGTGGTTGAGGATGAGGAGGGAGGACGAGGATATGGGGGGGTTGAGGTTGAGGAGGGAGGTTGAGGATGAGGAGGGAGGTTGAGGATGAGGAGGGAGGTTGAGGATGAGGAGGGAGGTTAAGGATGAGGAGTGGGGTTGAGAATGAGGAGGGAGGTTGAGAATGAGGCGGGTGGTTGAGGAGGGTGATAAGGGTGGGGGGAAGAGACACGAGAGAGAGAGGGGGACACAGGGGGCAGCACATTTCCCACCCTCGGCTTATACTCGTGTCACTCATTTTACCCAGTATTTTGTGGTAAAATAGGTGCCTCGGGTCGGCTTATACTCGAGTATATACGGTAAGCATTTCCCAGAGAAGAGTTTTAGATAGACTGAACAGTATCACAACATTGTTATAACTGGACATATCCGCATATGAGGATTTGATAATGTTCAAGAATAGGAGTAGATATCTGAAGGAAATTATATTTTGTTAATCTTCGATATTGACTTCCATCAGATGCTCCTTGGGAATCCCACCTCATTTTAAACAGTAATTGTATTTGTTATGATGCAGGGTGAAGCTTAATGGTATCAACAATAAAACAGAGACAAATTTCTCCTTCCAGAGAGTTCGAAGATCCTTCAATATACGGTATATTGTTGTTTTTTTTGTTTGTTTTTTACATCAGTGTGTGGTTGTCCAACTATGCTCGTATTTGAGGGATACTATGTATTCCCTTATTTTTTCCCCATTACATTGGTCAATTGGAATCATTTTTGTTTTGGTCACTTTGTATCTGTACATACAGATCTTAAGCTTTGATCATTTTTGAGTATTTTCAGTTATTGTAAACATGCTTTTTAACATGAAGTTTGAAAGTTTCCCTAAATTTTACGCTATAGTACCAAATTAGTAACCTCTACTATGTAGCCTGACCATATTACACATATTCTACATGGTTAAACTATGGAATCATAAGCAAGCTCTTGGAATATTTTTACAGAAAAAATAAAATATGTAACAACGGCATTCATAACTGATTAGTGTTTTCCGGTTTAGAAGCTGAGTTTTAAGAGTACCCAAGAAAAACAAGCTAAATGTCTTAGCTTTCAAATCTGATCTTGCTTCCTATTGTATTCAAGGCTGTAGGTTGAGCCACCTGGATATTAGTAGTGTTTCGCTATTAGATTTCACACATTTTCTTTGTGCAATATATACAGTGAAACGTGTTAAAATTAAATTTTGAATGAATATACACAGATGTCGTTTTATCCATCTAATAGTATCTCAGTCAATGTTGGAACCCAAATCTCCATTGGCTGTAAGGTGTGATAAGCCTGAATAAACAGTGCATGGTAACAGGTTTGCTATCAGATCTTCAGGGGAAAGGCCGACATCTGGAATAGCTTGAAGCATGGCACTCATGATTCCTCCTACATGTGTGGTCAGCTTTAGCTCTCTTAACGAAGAAAGCAGCTACTTCTAAAACTATGTATTGCATGACGCACAATTAGCAAACTGGCAGAGTGATCCAGAAAATTAAAAGCAGATGTCATCTTGCACACTGTGGGGAAGTTCAGCTCACCTTCACCATGAACAGAG
Source organism: Discoglossus pictus (assembly GCA_027410445.1). NCBI lineage: Eukaryota > Metazoa > Chordata > Amphibia > Anura > Alytidae > Discoglossus > Discoglossus pictus. The sequence continues at coordinate 394,857,081 of CM050166.1, read as the reverse complement.
AAAGAGGTGTATGCCAATATTCTCCTCATCTATAGCTTGGCTATCACACTTATTAGTAGTTTGAATTGTGTACTTCATTTGCTATGACTGTTTTGTTGACCTACTAAAATGTTATCACATACTTGTTTAATCTAAGACTAGTGTAAATCTGTAATGTAATTATTACATTGTTAAAGAGCCACTGAAGTCTCATACTCACCACATATGTCTTTTAAACAGCTAGAAAAATAGATTTGAATTAATTACCTATTATATGCAGTGCTGAGCAGCTCTACTGAGGTCCATAAGATCTCCCTTACCAGAGCACTGCCTTTATTTCTTCTGCAAGGAATTGAGCTTCTGAAAATAAAATCAATAAGCAATGTAGCTACTCAACAGAAACTGAGAATTATCATATACAAGTTTGCCATTGTTATGACTCCTACAAACAATGCTATATGGCCATCTACTAGGTTCAGCCCTCCATCTAGATTACCATATATGAAATATTGATAGAACAGTTTCAGTATCTCAGAATAAATGCAAGAACATCTACCCAGACTCTACAACAAAGAGGCTGCAGGAAAAGATTGACTGTAACGCATATATAATGGTGCTGCCCTCTAGGTAAGGACAAAGGTTTTCATTTGATTGACTTAGTACAGGGTATTCAGATGTTACTTTTGATCATTAAACCTCTTGAATAGCTCTGGGCATAAAAGGTAAGGCATACACACAATGGTTTGCTACATTTCAGGTTTTCTTGCGCATGGTGCTGTTCTCCTTTGGAAATGAGCAGTACCACTAACATTCAAAACAATCTTTCCCACAAGGGAAGTCTGTATCATAAAATCAAAGCCAACCCTTACAGAAGTAAAAATAAAAATGCAATCCATTTTACTTTTTTTACCAGTCATCTCTCCATACATTATCCAGTTTAAACAGTTTCTTTGGGTTATATTTTCCTAGGTAAATATAGGCTTGAAGCCTGACAATCTGTTGATTTCAAGACCTTTAAGTAGCATGATTGAGCTCATTCACCAGTTTCACTTCAGAAAGTTATAAAATACTGTAAAATGTCACGGAGTAGTATGATCACTATGACAGAAAGCCAGTTGGTACTGTATGTCGACAGAACCATTGAAACACATATGCTCAGGTTTGAACAAAAAGTATATCTACAAAAATGTTATCAAGATAACATTTATTTTCTTCATAAATAATTTAACAACACATATCTAAAAGTTATACAAAATTAATTAAAACATTTTAATGTCCCATAAATACATCAGTAGGGACATTCCAGTAACAATCATACATCCTCTTGAGAGACTAGCCACAAATATGTTCTTGTTCCATAACACTTAATCCTCAAAATCTCTCTGAGCCCCATTGTGCAATGTTTCTTTTTTGGTTTATTTTGCAAATATTAAAGATAAATCTGAATCTGAATTTTTTTAAAGACATTTTAAAGGTTGTCTGTCTGGCCAGTCACTACAAATTGCTTTTGCCTGACTCTTAGAAATAGGTGTTCAAATTTGAGGAGCTAGTTTGATTGATTGCTGGTGTAAGGGAAGGAATGTAAGTCTAAAAGGTGACAGCAAAATCGCATGAATTCTGCTAGACTTAAATGGCAATATTATGAGACAACAAGAAGATATTTCGTCTAAACCTTTTAAGGGTTGATATCTGTCAGATAGAACGTTCCCAGACTACCATTAAAAGGCATGCAGAATCTCTGAGTTGTAGTAATAAATATTTAATTTCAACAAAACCTCTACAGTTCTGCTTTAACAAACTATTAGTAACAAATTAGCAGGCCATTGTACTCATCAGATATGCTATTTACAAGATACAGAATTAAAGGGGGGTTGATGAGAATTGATGGGGTTCAAAACCTTTTAGTTTGTGGTTGTAGAGTGTTTGAACCTGTTCCTGAATGGGCCCAAATATAATGAGCCTGAACCAAAGAGATACATTAGAACCCACGTAGCAGAACTGAGTGATTCAATTATTGATTTAAAACTGTTTAGGCTTAGTCTGTATCTGCTGGTAGATAGCTTAAAGAGAGTGCATCTGACTTTACCACTAATCATTCACAGGATATAACCGAGAAAATGTATGGCAAGTCTATGACCTCTTCAGCATCCAGAATTTGCAAAACCGTAAAGAACACCCTTCTCTCCTGCAGAACTCTCAAAGGATAATTCACACAAATTGTCCCGAAGAGGTTGAGACACACATAAAGAGCCCTAGCTGTTTGGCCATGCAGCTGATTTTCTCTCTAAGAGCCTGACTCAACACAGTTCCATTCACATGACTGGCCATATGAAGCAACTCAACTGTTATGTCATCAGTGCTCCATCCTTGTTATTTACAGTATGTAGCTGCTTGTGAGAGGGCCATACAAGCAGTAAGTAAAATTGGTATTACAAAGTCAACTTTTGATCAATTTAAAAACATGTAAACATATTTCCATATCATTTTCTATCTGATGGTGTACACTGAGGCAAGCCCAAAATGGCTGCCTCAACTCCTGAACATCTCTCCCAAAAGCTTACTGCAAGCAAAGCTTCTAAATACAGAAAGATCCATCATCCTTTCTGCCAGCTCTATACTAACTTCTGTCCATAAAGGAACAGATTATTTTGTCCATGTGGAGATTCACATTAGATTGACTTTCAAACTTGGTCAAGATCTACAACACAAGAATACACCAAGGATACTCACCTGACCTGGACAACACAACAAAGGAAAACAACAAGATACTGTGCAAGCTGTCATACATTTTGACCTCATCTACCTGTAGATACAAGGAATTTCTGGAAATACCATCAGGATTTAGGTAAGATTTAAAGGACTTGACAGTCAAACAAACCCATTGAGATATATGGATTCTTTCAAAGACAGACCCATTAGAAATAAGCCCCAGCCATGTGGCCTTATGACTTTCAAGTGGAGATGAGACTCCTTGAAATGCAGATTTTCACAGCTTTGAGCTGGATGCTTTTCACATCCATGCATCAGGAAAAGCAGATGATTGAAAAACAAATGTTTAACTATTCCTCGGTTCTACCGGAATATCTATGAACTCCCAAGTTTGCTACACTTATTGCAGACACAAAATGTTACTTTTATAATACCTTGGAATATTCGAAAATAATCACTAGGGCTGCAGGGTTGGACAAGCCAAGAGGAAAATCAAGACTGCAAGTACCTTATTATCCAGCTCACCACCTTCTCCTGAAAATCAAAGCATATAAGAGGATAACAACCCCAATCACAGAGTAATTATGATCAGAAAAAGCTCCCCAAATGGGTTGCTTATCCACAGAAAATCTTCTCCAAATATAGAGGACATGTATTCAGGTTCAGGGAATATTGTATCTTAACTATACTGTGCAATGCAATGTCAAATATGAACAAAACAGCTATCATAGCAGACCTTGATAATTTTGGAGACATTACTTACCTTACTCAAAACTTGGCTATATGGAAAATCAGGCCCCATCTTAGAAGCAGTTATACCTGCCAATTATTCAGTGCTCCATTACTCAAAACAAAGAACGAAAGGGGCCACCAGTAGCAATGTGCTCCAAATTAAGCTTGAATTTCCAGCAGTTTTCTATTGAACAATCAAAACTTATTGAATGTGTCGAAGCAAGAAAAGCTACAGGCCTGGGGATGAGAAACCTTCTTGACTACTGTATAACTGGAGATGGAAAGCTATTATTGAAGAATTCACATAATTATCTACTGCAGTAGTGCTAGATAAGTCTATGTGGCTTATATTTGGTGATTTCAATGTCTTGATGAGTTTTACCAATGTAGGCAAATTATGCTGTTCTTTGATGCATGCTCTGGACTTTACAAACCTTGTCATCTCTGCTCCTAGAAAAGAGGTTATATATTGGTTCTTGTTTTCCATACTGATGTGACAAGAGACCTAGTCGGGGGTCAGACCACTCTGCTATCTACTAGTCTGTGCAGATGTTTAAATACTGTCCATTAAGGGTTAGCACTCCACACACCCTGATGTCTGAGTTGGATATTAAATGTGATAGAGCAGTGTGCTGTGTGCAGTGCCGGATCTACCTTTTTAGAGCCCCTAGGCAGTGAAGTGAAGGAGCCCTTGAGAGTGAGTACGCAATGTATGCACTGACTCATTTTTGCCTTTTCTGTGTGTGTAAGTTCATTTACCTGTTGTAGCTCTCTTGTTCTAGGTGGTTATCCCCTAGTAGCCACTCTATGAGCTGCAGCATTTAAATTTTTTAAGTCAGGAACCCCTTTTTTTTTTAAATGGAGCCCCTTACAGGGTAGCGCCCCTATGGGGCTGCCTAGTTGACCTAATGCATAACCCAGCCATGGCCGTGTGCCAATGCTATGTGTGCCGCCGCGCCTATACATATGGCCCGTTGTGTATAATTTTGCGGCCTGCAGCAGAACTGTAACTGTACGCTAAATGCCGATGTGACTTTTTCAATCGGCTCTGGCTGACTAAATAAGTCACAGCGCCATTTAGGAACCAGTTGCAGTTCTGAAATAACGCACAAGGTCTGGGGAAAGTTGTTTTCCATTCTTGTGAGCTGCCCCTTTTGTGCACTAGTTGAATTGCTGGTGATGGCGACCTATGTGGCCCAGGCTGGGGAGGACTGGAATCAAGTGAACTAGCAGCAGCAGCAGCTACCTCCTCTAGGCTCAGTAATAAGGGCAATCAGGGCCTCCTGCACACTCACAATCCAGCCGGGGACACATCTGCTGCAGGTAAATATGTATTTTACATTGCAGTTTTAATGCATAATAAAGATTTATTGTATACTGTCAGCGAGGGGTTAATATCTGCATTTTGTTCTGTATTGGGGCATTGTGCAGATCAGCCGAATATCAAGCCAAATATAAAGCATTTGTGTTCATTAAAACAAGTTTAGGTATCACATTAATTACTCTTTTTATATGAGTATAATTCTTAAGTTATATGTATCAAACCATACAAAAAAAAAATATATATATATATATATATATTTACTTTTGGTGTGCTGTGGGTAAGAAAAAGTTGAGGAGCACTGTGATGGGGTCTGTAAGGATATGGTGTTTCTAGTGCATCATTATAGCAGGAGTGTGACAACCACACTGGACAAGATTGCTCGAACTTGTACATGACCACTCAAACGTTACCACCAATCTCCCTGGTTTTAAGGAACAATCAGGGAAAGGAAAAAGAGAAGGTTCAGGCTTGACAAGAGTGGGAGAAAGTCTTGCACAATGGAGGACAGGCTTAAACTACAAAACCATATCCAGGAACATCAAAACGATATTGATCAAAATAAGTCAGAGTTCCTGTCGAGAGAAACTGCAGCAGCAAGCAACAGGCCATCATTGCTCTTTCGCCGAAAGGTCTATGTAATCTAATACGCCTACAATCTAGTCCAGTCTTCTCTCAGTTCAAATATGAAGAGTTTGCTACCTTCTCTGCTGATAAAGTGTCCTCCATCCATGTCAACATCTCTGTAATGACACCAGAAAAACAAAGCACCTAGGAAACCAAACAATACCTTCCTGGACAAGCTTTGACAATGTTGGTGAAGAATTAATTGTACAAATCACCAAAGAACCGCATTGCATGACTCGCAATCAGGATCCAGACTATACATGCCTTCTAATAGAGAGCATGGTCTTAATTGGCTCAGTGTTCACAAAAAATGTACAATGATCTTTGCAGACATGCTTTTTTTTTCAAGGAAGCAGTACTCGGACCTCTGCATTAAAAAAAATAAAAAACTTCCAATGGGTGATATAATAAGACAACATTGTCACGGACCAGGGATGAGGAGACCAGGTGCACCCCAAATCTTCCTGTTTCAGATACAGGTACACACCTAGATGGACATGGTTCTGATCATTTCAGTGCCCAGCTGCCAAATCCAGATCAGGAACCAGTTTAGGATACCAGGAACACAGGATCAGGAATATGTAGGTCCCTTTAGAGTAGGATCTAGCAGGAACATAAAGCAGGCTTGGAAAAATAATAAAAGATTTTCGTTAAAATTACAGATACACTTTGTTTATGTACCATCCAACCGAGCAAACTTTAGTCACTGAAACTCACATGTCAGTGACTGATTACATTACACTCTTCCAACTGGTTCTTTAACCCCTTGTGTGCTGGCCATATCAGAAGATGCAACACACACCGTGCCAGAGGGGGAAATTACACAATACTAAATAACATCACACAGTCTGAAATTCACAAAATTATTACATGAGCTAGAACCTCATAAAGATAAATACTACACACCATGGAAGATGACTTGCTTCTAAAAAGTAATCCAAATAAATACAAATTATTTTAGTTAACAGCACCCTAAAGTTTTATATGTTGCATTAAATACATTAGGAAAACACCTGTAGTATAGTAGCTATTTTATCTTAGATTATTACTGTGGTGCCAGCAATAAAAAGCAATACATCTCTTTATAGCATACAGTGAAAATAGAGATAAGTAACTTGCGTAAATTGAGGGTGGTGCTATTCTATGTGAAACTCCAAAAGGGTCCCCCTTGACCCCAAGAGACTGGTCATCACAAACATGGTCTAAGTTATAATTGCTATGCTGATCATATACCAATTTATCTATTATTTAAACCAAACATAAATGGTCCAGTGTCAGTGATCAATGATTGTCTTGCAGATCTCTTAGAGTAGATATGTGCCAGTGGCTGAAGCTAAACCTTGATAGGACAAAAGTACTCTTAGTTTGGATATCATCATGTAAACTCAACAACTACATGCTGACTTTCAAAGCTCTAAATGACCAGGGCTCCGGCTACATGAAATAATTATTGCTTCTATACTCTGACCCATTTTCAAAAAGATTAAGACTCATCTGTTTACCCAAGCCTTTGGGTAACACAATATCTGGAGAAAGCACTTTGAGCTCAACTAGGACAGAAGCGCTATATACCGTAAGTTATCATCATCATTATTATTACAGCAGTTATGGAGCACTATCTTAAATAAAGGGGAAAAAGTCAGAATAAATATACATAGATATGAACAAAGACATTTGGAAGACACTGAGTTGATTGAAATAGCAACACTTTCATGACTTTGAAATTAGTATAAACAACTTTTAAATATATTATGAATATAAAAACTATATTTTGTCAATGCAATTAGTGGTTTATATCACTATCTTTAGACTGGAGCTCCACCAATCCTTTTCAGCCGGTGGCACAGCCTTGAGACGACTTCCTCCCCTGCTGATGCGTACTTACTGCATAGCTTTACAGGCACAACCTGGGAAATGTTCTTTATTTCATTATGAAACCTGAAAAGGAAGAGTCCCAGAGTAGAGTTTAGAAAGCAACCATTACTGTAAAGTGTTCAGAGAAACATTTTGAACACAAAGTGAATGTGAATTTCTCCAAAACTATATTATGAATACTTGAAACACTCATACAAGTGAAATCTTTCTTCTTTCACATAAAATTTACAAATGTATATTGACTGCCTCACTGATATATAACTGTCATTCAACATTTTAGTTGTGAATCTACATGGATATATAATGATTTGTACAGAAGGAGACTTGCCTCCGCATTACATCTGGTATGTTCAGTGTCATTACGTTCCCTTTTCTTTATATTTAAAATACAGGAGGTGATTGCATCCAGTATCATAAAATAGGAAGTTCATTTTAATTCAAGAAACTGTAAACTGGTTTTGCGCTGCTGGCATACAGGCAAAGCACCTGATGTATAAAAAAAAAAATCAACCTTTATTTATTATAACGATTTAATACTGATAGCTTGTATTAATAATCATCTTGGAACATGGTAATGTGATTCACCAGGAAAACGGCTGTGCAATAAATTTAAGTTTCAGTAACCGGAGTGTTAACAACAAAAAGATCTTGTGTTGGGAACAATAGAATCCCATCAGAGTTTATTCTTTCCTGCAATGAATATTCACCAAACTCTCAAAGGGACAATGAACTCAAAAGCCTGAGCAGATCAAATTAATGCCTTCAGGACAAGTAATAATTTTAAAACTTTCAGTTCTAGAGTGTCCTCCTAAATTAAAGTACAAGACATATCTCTTTGTCAAATGTACAACGGCTTTATCCTTTCACAACATATATATATATATATATATATATATATATATATATATATATATATATATATATATATATAAATAAATTAAATGCATATGAAAATAGGTTTGCATTTCATCAATAAATAGGAACTAATCATGTATGATAAAAACAATTACAAATATAATACATAATAGATATGTTCATTTTAAGCCCACACGTTTTGTTGTTCTTCAGATGTTATCACCTGACTTCTTGATGTGTTCAGGGCCGTAACATATTTTGGGATTATTTATCAAGAGATATTAAGATGTGGCATGAAAATCTAACACATACTGCTTATATCAGAGACATACATTGGAAGGATCCATTCTATACACAGAGATGTATTAGCGAACTACAATTTAAAGTATAACTTGATACAAAATTACTGTAGATTACACTGTTTAATTAAAAAAAATATATATATGAATGATGTGGTCCTGCAATTTATGTTGTAGACCATAACCCATGTCTGGGCACACGTTCTGGGCACTAGCTATCATTGATTTATTTCTAATTAGGCACCAGGTAAGAAAAGTAAGCAAGCAGAATTTTAGAATTGATTAAAATAAATACTTAGAAGAAGAGAAATGGTACATATCCAAAATACAAGGAAACTTAAATATAATAGAAAAAAAATAAAAAGGAGTCTACTATAGATATTCCAGTAATTCCTCTAAAATATTTATTGGTAATATACCTGAATTCTATAACTTTACTATTAAAGCCATATTTAAGTTTGCTGGATTATGAATGCATCTGAGGAGAATCAGTAGTGTATGATTTTTTTTTTTTTTTTTGCGCATGAAAAAATACCAAAATAAACATTTACAAGTGCATTGTTTCAAATTAGCCTGACAGTAACCTCTTTCAAGTAGCATATTGACACTGATTGGTTACTATGACACTCAGAAGTGCACTGTTTTCAGGAGCTGAAAGAATAAAAACAATATAGGAAATATTTTTTAGATTTTAGGCAGAAAATAGTTTTTTGAAGCACTTCTTAATAAAATAAAGTACATGAAAGCAAAGAGAGAGACAGGTATATAATAGTCCTAGTGACATCCAGAAACATTCCATGTCCCTTTAATTATATATTCCTAAATGCACCTCTTAATATGACATACTAATGTACCAGGTGATAGTCCTTTATGCTATACGTATACCCATATATTATCTATCCTATTGCCCTAGAAGGCAGCAGAGAGTTTTAAATAGGTTATACATGAACTGTCCAACAATAAAAGGAGGTTTCTTCTGAACTCTTCGATGCCAGACACAAACAACACTCAAAATCCATAAAAAAACAGCCTTAAAGAGAACTTTTAGCATGGCAATGAAAGCATCTTCTCTAAGACATGGCTGCTTTATGGTCTATACATTATGGATGGATACATTCTTAGCTAGGTTCAGTGTGGCATATACTAAAATTATTCACGTTCATAACATTTCCTGTGAAATATCACTCTACATTAACATGCATTGTGGTGCATTCTAAATAGTGATCACACTTTAAATAAAGTTCCTATAAATATGGCTGTAAGTCCAATATTTGGTAACTGAATATTAAAGTCATAACACTGGTATGTAAAACACAGTCGCTGCACTTATAAAATTTCTATTTTTCTAATGGTACATGTAATCCTGAATTTTAAAATGGTACAATCATGCCAAATGCTACACTTAATAAATGTACATTTTAATATAAATGCATAGCTCACTTTTCATTTTATCCAATAAAAAACAACGATATTGTATAACTTTCTGGGATGTTGAATATTTCATCTTAAAGTGGATGGTTGGACTTGGCATTACCTTTTAGTGGATCAATGCAATATTTCTTAATGTCATTATTTTTTTTTTATAGTGTTCCAAGCAACATCAGCTGTACTATAATATGGGGTACAGTTACTACATAGTATATATGACACTATATTTAAAATATTGGGGAAAAGAACACACATAGGAGTTTCTAAATAATTTAGAATAAGAATCCCATATATCGCTTGCATTGCCAGGTCTTGACTACATTACACCCGTTAAAATACCTGTGTGATGTTTACGTTTAACTTCATATTTAAAAGTATGTTAAAAATGTACTTTTTTTGCTAGGCTCTTTTCTAATATTAACATTTACAGCTAACAGCAACAAATTTATATAATTCATAAAAGTATATGAATTTATATATATATATATGTATATATATATATATATATATATATATATATATTTTTTTTTTTTTTTTTTTTTTATAATTATTGATATGTACATTTTTGTATGCAGGAGGTCCCCAGGTTACAGATGATCCGTACTTAAGAACAGGCTCCCAAGGCATATTGTATGAGTTTGTTTTTACATTTTGTTTCTTTTAATTAAAAAAGAGAGCACGATCATTCTTGAACTTATTATTACAGTACAGGGGTATTATTATTAGTACAGTATTATACTATATTGCTATTATTATAGCCCGAGCCATTATAGTATTGTTATTATTTGTATTATTATTCATCATCAGTGATCCGACCTACAGATGTTCTCAGGAACGTAACTTGTTCATAACCCGGGAACATCTGTATTATGTATATTACTTATGCATACTAAATCTGAAAAGTGTATTCAAGTTCAAAAATCTATCTGACTTTTGTAAAATTTTGATTATTTTTAGGTTTTGTAGGCTTTTTAGATATCATAAGTCATCATAGTGCTTTGCATTTGTTTAATTTAACAGGCGAATGGTGTGGGGGGGGGGGGGGCATACACGTCCATGTACATATAGTTGCATGTAATCTCATGCAAATGCTCTTTCATACGTGTTCATCATCAGGCATGCACTCATAAAATCAAGTATATACTCTCAGGCACACTCAATTTTGGGAAAAACATCCAAAAAGTCAATTATCAATTTAAATAATATTTTTGAGAGCCAGATTAAACAGAGCACACAGTCTTAGGCTTTCCATTTGTCTGCCCATTATTTTAATGAGGGAAAAATGCTAGCAGATAATATTGATAAAAATATTTCCATAAATAATAGTTACTATAATGTTTATATATATTCCTGTCTTAAACCGGATAAATATTGATACAGGTTATATGGCAGGCACTTTTTTTTTAATTAATTACACCTAAAAGCTATCCATATTTCCACGTTCAAGTGTGCCACAGTAATAAGTAACTGCTAAACTAGTATGAATTATAATTCTTGAAACGGTGGCATCATAATTGGAACAGACGATGAGTGAGTAAAGGAAAAAGTCTTAGACACAATGCAATAAAAGGAACACATTTTGGAAATACCTGTGTAAAATGCCAAGCCTGAATAATTACAACTGTAAGGGCCATTGCTTGTTTTGGGGAAGGTAGAGGAATTTTAATTCCACTTACCAGAAAATGAATATTAAAAATTGTATTAAATTTCATTTAATCATATAATTTTAGTGGCACAAAAGCCACTTTGGAAAATGGACGGAGCTAATATTATTAACAATACAATGATTGGATGAATTTAAAAAAAATATATTGAGTTAATATCAGGGTTATGGAATGTAAATAGTGTGATTGGTATCAAAGAATGGGAAGGAGTAATGTTATGGACAAGACCATGGTTAAATTGGAAGGCAAATGGAAATTATAAAAAGAAAAGAAGCATACAAAATACTAATCATTGTCTGTACTATTTTATTTATGTTCTGCAAGTCACAGATGCATATATTATTACATATATTTACATTTATAATTCTTTAATTATTACTTACAAAATATAGAAATATTTTAATAATTCTACCTAGTTGAGTTCCCTGGTGGTCCAGTGGCTAGGATTGGCTGCTTTCAACGCTGCGGACTGGGTTTGATTCCAAGTCAAGGAACTAAGAGGCCACACCATCCTGAGGCTGAGCAGGGTTAGGCCATAAAGATGTCCTGGTGTGTTCTGGTCCGTGAAGTCACTGAGAGTCAGAAATTATTATTATTATTATTTTTATCTTTTATTTGTATGGCGCCAACATATTCTGTAGCGCTGTACAGGGGATAAGAACAAGGGAAATACACGTTTAACAAAATTCAGAAGTTGAAGAGCCCTGTTTTGAGTTTAGAATCTTAGCAGAAAGTGCTTTATCCCAAAGCACCCTACAAGACTGGAAACTCGCTACTTACAATCTAAAGGGAATTAAAGGGCAGAAAACTGGGGAAGAGTAACAATAAGGAATAGCAAGGGCCAGGAAGAAAGTGAAAGATAGAAAGAGTTTTATTTTAGAGGGAGAGGGGAGGGATCTGAGGTGAAAGACTAGTATGTTGGCTGACCCCTAGTGTTGAGATGATATATCTGCAAGTAGGAAGTCAGGTGTTTTCTATGGCTCTATAAATTTAATCGGAGTTGGGGTGGGTGACTGAAATGACTTAATAACACAACCCCCCCCCCCCCCCCCCAAAAAAAATACACCCAGTGGAACTACAGCTGAATGCAAATGTTAAAACATCTTCAAGTAAGGCCTATTTAAACATCATTGAGATTAAAAGGAAGTGCATAGACTGTATGTATAGATCTATACTATATGTATACTATAGGTCTATAGATTTAATTTGCACACAAGCATAACTCATACATATACATGACTACTCATTGGCTGACAAGGGCAAGTTCCCAAATCATTTAAACATTTGAATATTTTTTTTTCTGTTTTGAGAGCTTAATTTGAAGAAAGAATACACACAGTGTCACATTATAAAGCAATCTCTTTCAGATTCAACAAAGAAAATCATGCTTCCAATGTCCCTTTAATTCTCACAACTGAATGTAATAAATTTAAGATGATCTAAGATTGTCAATGATTAAGATATGAAGCTTGAAGAACTGTTTGAGAATATGTGCAGTTCTAAGTTATCGTTTATTAGGATCTGGAGGCAGGCTTCCTATTTTTCAACATATGAACCAATATCTTATAGTGGACACATAACTTGGTATTGCATCATATATCTATTTTACAATATTAAAACTGATAAAGGATTGTATTGGTATTAATATTTATATTATACTTGTGATAAGAACATCAAAGACTTATACAAATTAAAGTGACAAAGAAAAAGTTCCTAAAGGGCATAATTTAAAATTATAGATTATAAGTACTTTACCAAAAGAATGCTATTTTTTACAAAAATGCATTTTTACCTGTTAATTCGCCTTTCTGATCCACTCACAAGCAAAACATCACTTATCTTGTTAATGTAAGATCATTACCAATAATTGCTAATTGCCTAATGGAACTCTGAGTCTATTGTTTTAAGTGTCGCTCATCCACAAAACAAAATCCTGGGCATGCTTTGGCCACTAGAGCTAGTCTCTCATAAAGAGTGAGAAGGCCAGAGGCCCTATACCAAGATGTTACAATTTGTATAGTAATGAGATGAAAAATCAAAAGAAACAATTATAATTTACACCACTTTCTTCTACAGTGAGACAGTGGGTGATGTGGACAAACATGTGTTTTATGCTATTTAATATAATACTAGAACCATTGGTCAAAATTCATCAAGTTTCTTTGAAATTGCAAAGATTTCTCCCTGAATGGCAACTTCAGCCTCCACAGAATCTATGGTTGGAGCACAAACTTGGATCACTTTGGTGTTAAATCGCTTGCCTTAAATTTGAATTGAAATAATTTTGTCATTTATTGGGTTGTAACTGAGAACTGCTTTGGTCACTCTTTGATTCGTTTCTTGTACCACACTTTTGCGGCGTTCTTTACCACAGTAAAATATCTAGTGGTTGTCTGATATGAAGTGTCCAATTCCAGTCCATTTGCGTTCACTAATTCCCTGATCATTAATGTTTAATCTTGTCAACTCATGTATGACCATATCCAGATTGGCCTGGATCATAGTTGTAACATTCCAGGTCCCAATGCTGAAGCAGCAGACTTTCCTTTACCCTCCAGACATATCTGTAGAGCGTCCTTTTGACTTTGCCACAACCACTTCATTAGATCTGGTGCGAATTGACCTCAGCTCTTCCTCTGTAATGTAGTAGAGTGATCCAGCCCTTAAATGCCAGGCATTTTTACCCTGAAGAGGAGAAACCGCAAACCCCAGAGTTATGTTTCGGCCTTTCTTGGGCTTTGTCAGTGGGGTGTAGTGAAAATGACTACTTTGCAAAGTGAAATATGGCAGCCTGTGTCCGAACTTTAAGTATGTCTTCCTGTAGTGACAGGCTGACTGAATTATTGTTACAGGTCTGAATGCACTAGTGAATGAAATGGTCACAAGTTTCTCTGCTCTTTATTGCCATTAGTCTCACTGAAAGTATTAATATGTCATCAATGGATGAAATCATAACATTAAAATGTGATAACACCTAGCAATGCATGCAATATCATTATCAATTAAATTACAATTAAAATATTTTTTTTATTTATAGGCACTATCTACATGAAATATTATTAAAATAGAAACCCTTAACTTATTATAAACTTAAGTAGTGGCTTCTTACATTGTTAAAAAAAACACCAATTGCTACCCTCTTGTCACTACATTGACCATTAGTATATCCTATCCATTATATGTCGATTTAAATAAATGACAAACCATACCAGTCCCTACAATTTCTATTAGACCACAGAGAAAGTCAGTGTAAAGCATCCTCTATCCATTAGTATGTTTTTTTTAGAACTGAAAATTCCTTTGAATAGAATGGAAAGAAATAAAATTGGAAGGTGAGTCCTATTAAATTTGTATTTGGTAGATTTTATTGTAAGTTGTTAGCTGAAAAGATGATGTAACTTTTACAGGAACCTAAAAATGAATGTATTATGTATTAAAACCAAGGAAAAGAATCTCAGGAAACCTGTTCGGCACAGCTTGCTGGAAATAAATCAGGATACAATTAAGCAAAATTAACATAAAACGAGAGGCCTGCTACATATCCTCTTTAATATTGTCCAGAACAGATGTCTGGTTTGTTATGAATGTTTAAATGATGTTGACATGTCCAAAACACAATCAGGATTAATTTTCATGTTTATTTCCAAAATCTTAGCAATTAGCACTGTATGGCACTGCGCACGTTGCACTGGTTTCCAATTCAGAGTTCCTGTAAATATCTGGTTCCTCATTAATCTTAGAGAGTAGCAATGCTATACTTCTCATTTCAGACAGGAAAATGAATATCAATACAATGATGCCATTAATATGTTAACAACTATTTTCTCTAAACACATACTAGAGAAGAATATATTATTCTATCTATGTATCAATTATATATATATATATATATATATATATATATATATATATATATATATAAAATCATTGCACCCTCATAATATAATTAAATATATAAAATTAAAGGAACACAGAAACTATTATCGTTTTTCCTCTTAAAGGAATACATATCTTTATAATATAAAAATTCACTTTTAAAATATTTATCAATCGTGATATCAGGATCTTTCATTTTACCCACTTGCAAAGATTGCTGAAATCACTGATGACCCTAATATTATGCACACTCCCCATGGCAATCTATTGTCATGGTTTGTGTTTTTTTCCTGTATGAGTACTTTTATAGACTTAAAATTGATGACAAGGGGATTACTAAGAAGTCCTGCTGCTTACGCTTTCAAGCTGTGTGCAAACTCTTAAAGGCAATTAACGGATCACTATAGTTTGGGAAACTTCACATATTTGGAAATTACGCATATTGTAACAAAATTACAATAATATCAGTTATAACTCACAGACAGAAAAACTCAGAAGTGTACAAAAAAAATTCTAATCAGTGAAACCAAATTTTAATTTATATGTAAAAGATTCACATACTGAGAAGTAATAACATAGATACTTGAAAGCATTTTATTTTATCAAAAAACACCATTCAGTAGCATAATAAATGTAGACATTTTTAAGATACACCAAAAAGGTAATGTCATGAAGTATTTTGGGCCATGAAGGGACCCCCTCTGCACCCCACAAGTATCTCTGTTTTTTGGGGGACTTTATCACATCTGATTGCTAATATCAAAGGCTATTAAGTGGTCATGGGATGGGTTTTAATAATTGCATAATTTTCCTCCTTTATGTATTATGTGTAATAAGGGGGTTTGAGGTTATAGTTGTGCTATAAGCAGGCCCTCTGATGTGCTAATATTATATAAAGCTACTTCACTCATGTATGGAACAAACGGTTATTTTTTCTACAAGAATTTATATGGTGCTTAGAGCCAGCCAGGCGTGCATCCTTCCTGGCCTCAGATAACCCTAAAGGGGGAGGTTAGTTTAATTCTCTCTGTAAAACTAGAGATGGGGATTTGGCTATAGACCTGGGTATTGTGTTTTGTGATTTCTGTAAATGTACCTGAAGTAAAAATAAAGGCAGTCTGTGTGTACTAAGCAAGGGTACAGGTGTGTTCTAGCCATTGCTTCGTATGCTGGGGATGAACACAAAAAGTCACGACTTAGAGAGAGGAAATTGGGGTGGCATGGTTCCCTGAATCCTTGATTCGTAACAGGTAAGTTAGTATTACAATTGAAGATATTCTTTTATAATAATCCTAAAGGAATAGAGAGACTCACAGCATCTCTAAAAGTACAAAAAAATCTTGAATAGTTGAAAAAAATTAGAACTACCAATTACCCCAAAAAGTAAAGAGCAAATAAGTATTTAAAAATCTTTTGGAAATGTCCAACCAAAAAAGAACAAAACAAGATTCTATTAAAAGCTTCCCCCGAGTGATGGGTTCCTGTTTTCCAGTCTGAGGGAGATGCACCAGTGGGTCTCCGATATCCATTAGACAAAGCGATTAGAGCACTCTGAAAAATAAATTATATAGCGACTGCTTATGGAATTTTTTTTTCACTTTCAGGTTTTATTAGAAGAAAATATGTGTTATGGTTTACAAACATAATATGTTACAATAACAGAAGTATATACGAGCAATACAATAATACACTGTGCAAAACATATATGTTTCTCTGCGTTAATGTGATTATTCTTCTGGTATTTCAATACACAGCCTCCTGTAGTCACAGTAGATGCATTTCACCCACTCTATTTTTCAAGACTATCACTGACCTTAAAGGTTTTAAAAAGCTCTGCACCAAAAAAATGTGTTTGTTTTTGGTTTGCTTTGTTTGGATTGGTCAAAAGTTCCTACAATGGTAACCAATCAGCTTCAGTTTAAGAATAAGAAAAAAAAGTTAGCCACGCACTAGCAATTAAGATTTTTTTCTAGAAAAGCATTTATTTTTACGGCTTACACATGTTAAGGTTAGTTGGAGACATGAGAGAAGGGAGAGAGAGGGCACACAAACTCCTAGTGCAGATAAATAGAAAAACTGCTGTGGTTTTTACTTTCAACTGTTTGTGACTCTCACATGGAGAGACCTCACATGTTATGATGTATAGAGATCGCATCCAATATAATATCAATGTGAAATGTCAATCTTCTTCACCTACGGCAAATAGATCCCACTCTCCTTATTGCTAGTGTACATTAAAGTGTATACACTATACATACAAAATGGAATATAACGTAATGTGGTAAAGTATTTCTATAAATTATTAATGGGATGGATACGATGAATAGCCTAGAGTATCTGACAATATCAGTGCTGTTAATACGGTGTATTACACAGTAACTCCACTTGAGTCTATCAATTAATAATGATTTCTGTAAAACAAAGGATTAATATAAATAATACAACGATGATATAAAAAGGATAAATGTAAGTACTAAAATGCGTTTCGCTGCTCCTGATGCAGCTTCTTCAGTTAGAAATATCCTTGGTTGCTCAAAATGACTACTCAGTCTGTTGTCTGTAGGACTAAAACAGCATTGTTAGTTGGATACATACTTACAATAATGTGTTTGATTATTGACTTCAGCAGATGTAGGCCCCAACTATTATGTTTTTGCAAGTATGGGAGTGTCTATTACTTATGTTAAGAATAACCTAAAAAAGTATTTTGGAAAATAACATTTTTTTCCCCCCAATATTTATTAGATATTTTGTAGAAATTTACCTTCTGCCAATAAACACATACTTTTACAAGGCCCTTCAAAAAAAACTTTGAAAGTAACATTGATTAATTGCTTTCGAAGTATATCTCAAAATAAAATAAATCTTAAAAAAAATAAGCAATTTCTTAAAATGTTCTAAGGTAATTCTGCTAACAACCAGTAGGTGGTGCATGCAAAGCTGCCATATTTGTAATTAGTATGATGGATCTGTGATCTTAGGTTGCAAACAAAAATATTGAGTAGTTCATTTTTTTTATAACTACCCAAAACTTAAGAAAACTGCCATTGAAATGTCATGTTAAGTAAAGCATGTACATATAAGTGAAGTCCTTTAACTAACTGACATCATTACTTGATTCCTTACATGATGACAACAGTTTAATAGACATGTAGCCTGGATCAGGAGGCTTGTGTTGGTATAAAACACCCCATTTCTCAGTGAATGGGCTTTCATCCAGAATAAACCTTTTAAGAGTTTGGCACACCTAACGTAGAGAAGTTAAGCAAGGCCATGGGAAAGACTTGTCATCTAAACTACCACAATAACTGCTCAGATCCATCCACTTCACTGTTCTTACACTAAACATTTTGTTTTCTAAAAGTTTATATATATCAAAATAACTGAGCTATATTTCCTTGGGTCACAAAAAATTTGCCACTTACAATTGTGTTATAAAAATGTTATATAAACTGCATACTGTTCTTATGTAAATATATGCATACATCATATCAGAAGACTTCCAAAATTAGGACATTTTACAAGAAGGTTCACGCATGAAAATCACTTATTTCAGATTGATGCCAAGTGATTTGAGAGGAAATATAATTTAAAGTGACTTTGATGGCTGCAGAATTAACGCTAAACACAATCATATTGACAAGATGCATCAACCTTTCTTATGCTTGTCTATGGAGATGTTAGATACGATGGGAGTGATTTTTTTACCTAAATTGTAGCTAACAAGGAATGGGACATCCACATTAAAGCCCCATGCCGGGACAAATGTAGGTTTTATTCTGCCCAGTGCCTATTCAGATTTGTGAGCCTCCACATACTAGTTACTACTGCTTCTTTTCCCTTTGTTCAAAGAGTATACAAGTATAGATTTAGAAGCATATTTGAATATATGTTTATTTATTTATTTATATATATATATATATATATTTAGTATGTTAGGAAGTATCATGTATATTTATTCTGCATGTAGACATATCCGTGCAAATGCAGACACTTTGCCGACTCCTGAAAATGTGATGGCCTAGGCCTGGGACTTGGTGTCTTAGGCAGAAATCGCTATTGCAACATGCTTAAAAAGTGTTAGTTTTCTTTTAATTTACTTACCGTATTGGTCCGAATATAAGCCGCACCTTTTTTCTGATTTTTGAGCTTGCGAGTTACGGATGCGGCTTATATTTGCGACCATAAAAAAATCATTGCCGATTTGCGAACTTTGCTTATTACGCGTGCGGCTTCTATTCGCGAAAGCAAAATTACTGCCGGTTGTGAGTTAAGGGTGACGTTTTACGTGCTTTAGACTGCGGTATTGAATAGCGATTTACGGTTTTAGTGATTCTAACATCCTGTAAAGCATGTAACCTGCAAAAAAGCTACAGTGCTAATTAGAAAGCCTGTTTCTTCCAATGGCTGATCACTTTGAGAGTCTTTTTCTCTCCAATTTTACGGGTGCAGCTTATATTTGAGCTTATCTTTTTTCTATTTTTTCCCCTTGAACTTTACGGGTGCGGCTTATATGCTGGTGCGGCTTATATTCGGACCAATACGGTATTTAGCTCCAAAATGTTGCAATTGTTTTTATGCTTTTTCAGGAAATATTCTTTTATACTTAAATGGACATGGAAGGTTTCTGCATTACACTAGGAATATAATATACCTACCTATCTGTTTACATTTGTGTACTTTATTTTAAGTGGTGCTTAAAAGCTATGTTTGTTACTTCCACAATCTTACAAATTATTCTTAATTGGTTTCTCCCCTCTGCAGCTCATGAAGACAGTGTACTTTTAAATACAGAGTATGCAGTGTCTCCTAGTAACCAATCAGTGGCAACATTCTGCAGCATGTTGCACTTTACAGTCTGTATACTCATGAGCTGTATGAGCTACAGAGCAGATCCACACAAGTACAAAAATATTCCTATGGTATCCTATAAGAATCTTTCCATGCCTTTTAAAGGACCACTGAAGTCATTGAAGGTCAAATACAGCTTAAGAAAAAAAAAATGCACTTGTTTGAAGGGTATTTACCAAAATTAACAATATTAGCAACTGTGTAAGCCATAAAACATAAAGTATTTTTTAGGAAAAAAATATTTTTTAAAAACTGAAATGTTTAAGTACATGAACCCATTTTGTGTTTGTTTCAGCACTTCCTCAGAGCTACATCAGGACAGTGTGTGTCTTTTGGAGAGAGGGGTGGGGAATGAGAGAGAGCCATTGTAAATGTGGTAAGATTGAAATAGACACAATGCCCACTCCCTAGCCCTGCAAGACCCCTTGCATAATTCACTGCAACAATCGCTCTTCATAGATGGATCTGTTCAGGGTATAGCAGAGGCATCACAATGTATTCTTTAGTAATTAAGAACTTTTTCCTGGTTAATTATGCTCTAAGGGCCTCATTCTATTAGCGGCCGCAGCCGTTGCGGGGCCGCAAGGACCTGCCGCAAGCTATTCGGCTATTCTATTCCCTTACGGCCGGAGGCTCCGGCAGGCTTGCGGCCGGTGCCTTACTATCTCTTGCGGCCGCTTGCGCCAGAGGAAAGCCTTTGATCTAAAACGGCCGCAAGAGTTTCGGCCGTAAGAAATTCCTATTTGCAATTCAATTGCTCCGGGAACCCTCTCTGCAAGGCTAAAAACGAGCCGCTGCTTACTTGCAGGAAAGAGGTCCCGCTAGCACCAATTAAGCACATAAAATAGCTCAAATAAAGCCATCCTGCACTTTGAGAAGACTATAAAGGGATTTTAGGTGTTAGAAAAAATAGCACATAATTATCCTATACTCAAATCCGTAAAATATTTTATTTTTAATATCCGTAAAATATCCATGTAAAAAGTACAGAGTGCTTGGAGCACCTCAGACACACCCACGCCGCAGCCGGAAAATAAACAGTTAATTTGAACTTGGGTTTGGGCTGATGTGCAAGCTTGAGAGTGGGTTACTTTTAATCCTCATGTCCCCCAATATGATCCCTAGCATTTACAGAGCTGTACAGTGCAGGCTTGAATTTATTTTTGAGTTTTTATATTTCTCAGCTTACGGCCGGTTCCAAGATATGCGGCCGGCCGTAAGAGGAGATCCTTGCGGGGCCGTATAATAGAATCGCGAGTTAACTGAACCCCCGCAAGGAATCGCAGCCTTACGGCCGATTTACGGCCGCTAATAGAATGAGGCCCTAAGTCATTTGTCCATTCTAAATGCTCTTGTTAACTTTAATAGCAGTCAAACTGATTGTTTACACTGAGAGATATTTGCACAGATCCTGAAAGGACCATAAAGGACCACACATTACAAGGTCCTTAGGATAGTGTATATACTATATTCACTGCAATAATACTTTTACCATTTTCCTGTGGGATTAGAATGAGCCCAAAGGAATAAGTGGACATTGGTTGCAGCAAGGAGAGTTTATTCAGAGTATATTGCAGTTTGAAGGAAGATGTACAAAGATGTATGAAGCTCAACATTCCTGTATTAACTGAGTGTTATAAAAAATGTATAAAACAGTGGAAAATGCTTAATTTTTTGTAAAAATAATAAAGTATGTTCACTTGGTTTTCAGAGCTCTCTTAATTTAAAGAACTATTTTAAGAAAACAAAAATCCACTAACAAGGAACTCAAAGACTACTCAGAATATAGCCAATATTTATTAAAGTACATGGCTAGCAATACAGTGATAATGATTTATTCTTGTTTAAGTGTCTTCTTTCCAAAGTGAAAAATACTGATATTCTTGCGTACTTTTTCCAAGAAAGCAGAAGATAAATAGAGTGTAACATTAGCTTGTTTTGACATTTGCGAGCTGTTTACTGTATTACAGAGACTTTTCCCTGATGTGTGTTGTTGTTGTTTTCCTCTGCACACTCTCAGAACCAACTACTTGCTTCTGAGAGAGATCTTTTGATATTGAAAACAAATTAAACTTTACTAAATGCATATAATTTAGGATAAAATACTTCCAGACTGAATTTAGGAAACGGTCAGGCTCAGTATATTTCTCCACAGAGTATGTATTGCCACTATACTTTTTCTATATATATATATATATATATATATATATATATATATATATATATATATATATATATATAAATAACATCACCCACACACAGCATCCAACTCCTCTTAGCACCCACCTCACATAGCACCAATTCCTTCCCCAGTAACATACACAAAACCCATCCCCTCGCACTTGGCTGCCACCTTGCAGCCATGGCTCTCTCTCATCTTTTCCTTGATACTCATCCCCAGCATGCTGATTGCTCCACAATGGCACTTATTGGAGTTTCAGTAAAAATTATCTTATTTAAACAGGCACACATCAATTTTAGACCCCGGGGTGGTGCAGCCAAGGAGGCTGAGGGGGCCCAGGGGGGTTGTGGCATGTTGGACCCAGGTGGGGTACCCCAGAAGGCCACTATACTACGGAAAAAAGATTAAATGCAAAAATAAATTCCACAGCCCTGCCCCCTCAGAGGAGGGCCCTGTGCACTGCACCAACGGCACCACTGGTAGATCCTCCCTTGTATATAATATTAAAAGGGACATAAAAAGCAATATTTCCAATCATGCATTCAAACAAATATTGAAAATTAACAGGAAATGTCATAGGAAATACCTCTGTATGAGCAATATTGCAGCACATTGGCTGACCAGGACAAATCCCTAATGCCTTACATTCAAAAGAGTCTATTCTGCTCCAGGAGCTTCATTTAAAAAAAAAAAAAAAATTACACACTGTTCATCCTTATCATATGCCCTCTTTCAGGTGCAACAAAGAAAACAAAACCTTTAGTGGCCTTTTGAGAGGATGATTTGAATCACTCAAAAGTTTTATTTTAATTTATTTAGCAAATAAAGTGTATGCTAAGTATTTGGGTTTGTGATAATAGGACAACATACTGTGCCTTCTAGAATTAGTAGCACCTTGATTAAAGAAAGCTGTCTTGATCTTACATTGAAATATGAGAAAAATCTAATTTTTGAATAAGAGAAAATTATTAAAAGAATAAAATCCATGTAAAAATAAGCATTTATTTCTCAGTAATGTATCAATTATTGGTATCACTGCATTAAGTGCTTTGTGCACCCAACGTTGGCAAAATAACAGCACTGAGTTTCTCTTGTAATGCTGGATAAGGTTGGAGAATGCATATAAAGGCATCTGAGTATATTCTTCCATTGAAAGTCATTGTGGACTCTTAGCTAACCCCACAGTTTTTCATTTGGGTAATTGGGTTGGCCACAGCTAAAAGTTTGATTCTGTAGTCAGTGAAGTTTTTTGTGAGTGGAATTGGAGGTTAGTTTTGGATCATTGTCCTGCTGGAAGGCCCACCTACGACCCAATCTTCGCCTGATGTCCTTGATGCCTTCAATCTTAAAAAGATTCCCAGGACCTTTAGAAGAAAAACTGCCCTGCAGCATTATAGAACCACCACTATAATTCCCAATGGGGATTAGGTTCATTTCTACATGATCTGGTGGTGTTTGTTACCAAAAAGCAAAAATTTTGACTCATCTGACTATAGAACCATGTCCCAACCATAATGTTTAGTGAACACCAGGCGTTCTTAAGATTGTGATTTGATACCTGCCCGAAAATCATGCAAGCAGTGTTTAATTGTAGTTTTGGAAACTTGTCAATCCCAGGATGCAACCAACTCCCAAAACTGTCCAACTGTAATCATTGAAGACTGTTTTGCCTCTTGAACCATCCTCCTCATTGTGCATGGTGGCAAGATACACTTAAGTTCTCTTACAGACAGGTTAATCATAGCTCCAGTTGTTTGAAAATTTTCGGCTGTGAAGCAATTTTTTATAGCTGTTGCCTGATCTATGACAGTCAACAACCTTTTGTCTCATTTCATTTGTGTATTCTCTGAGGATCCCCATGCTGATAGATAACATAACGGTGTTCGGTCTGCATATCACCTCATATTATATATCCAAGTGAAATGGGAAGTATTGGATGATCAAAAAGGAATTCCTAAAGATTCAGGTGTGCTTACAAAGCTGTAAAATGAAAGTTTGAATTAGATTTTGTTCATGAGATTATCTAGGGGTGCCAATAGCGGTGACACAATTTTAAAATAATTTTACCTTGCTAATAGATAAGATTTCTCGCATATTTTCAGTGTAAGATCAAGCTGATAAACAACAAATATATTTCCTCATAACCTTTTTGCTCATCATTATCAAAGGTGGCAATCATTGTATTGTTAAAAGGTATACTGTAAAACCGGTCATGCAACAACCGAATGGTTTAAGATTGGAAAAGAGTGCAACAAAGTTGTCACCTTATTTACTCAACTTATACGCAGAATACAGGATGGACCAGATGGATCAAAAGTAGGAATCAATATTGCTGGGAGAAATATCAACAACCTCAGATACGCGGATGATACTACTCTGATGGCTGAAAGTGAGGAAGAACTAAAGGCCCCAAGGATGAGGGTGAAAGAAGCGAATGCAAAAGCTGGCCTGCTGCTCAACGTCAGAAAAGACAAAGATTATTGGCAAACTGTAATCAGATTTCCTGGCAAATAGATGGGGAAGAAGGGGAGGCAGTGACTATGGGCGTAAATATATAAATATATATATACTGTTCTATAATGCTGGTAATCTGGTAATGCATGATATCATTTAATTTAGCTATTTTTTGTTTCCCCTGTTCATATATGCCCCAGTTCCTACAACCATGGTAGGGACAGATTGTATTTTGTTAATTTCCAGGGCTCCAAGATCTTTGCAGATGGTGACGGCAGTCTTGAAATGAAAAGACGTTTGCTCTGGGGAGGAAAGCTATGACAAGCCTGGACAAGCTATTAAAATGCAAAGATATATAGAACTATGGTATTCCCAGTAGTAAAATATGGATGTGAGAGCTGGACCATAATTAAGACTGAATAATATTAATGCCTTTGAATTGTTCTGTTGGAAAAAAACTGCTTAGAGTCCCTTTGAAGGCAAGAAGATCCAATCAACCGATAGGCGGAGATGGATAGATGAGGTGATTGAAGCAATGAACATGATATTGAGGGAGCTCGGAGGGGCAGTGCCTGATACATATGCCTGGCATGCTGTGGTCATGAAGAGTCTGACACAACTGAACTACTAAACAACAACAACAACACAATTGTCAAAAGGTAATTCCACTGATATGTATATTTTATTTTATTTTTGTGGTTTCACCAATCTTGCACTTATTAATGTCCTACAAGGGTTATATGTTTGGAGTTAGGGAGATATCCCTATTCTTGCTGTGTAAATATACCAGCAGCAAATGACTCAACAGTTTATATTAAATTAGTATTTTTGTTTAAAATAGGTTCACTCCTTTTGCTCTAATTAGGACACAGATGGCAGCCATTATGTGACCATTCATTTGAAGGAAGGAAAGTACTGTTATTGCAAACTTCATTAAACTGATATGTAGAATCAGCCAAAAAATTAAATATTCTCTTTGAATAAAAAGCGTTATTCTGTCTCATTTGTTCACTGTGTCTAGCTCATGCTCTGTCAAATTTAGATTATGAGAACATTAGTATATGGAATATCAATATTTTTTTGTAATACTATATAAATCATAGATTCAATTTATTGTGTCTCCGTTTTAGTCTAATAATTACAGCTATACAATCAGGCAATAGACCATGTATGGAATTACTTTGTCTGGCCATTTTCCATCCCTAAATGCTAATATCCTAAAACCTGTCCTGAAATAGAAAGGAAAATCCCTGTAGAAGGGAAAATCTCTAGCTGGTAATTAATTTGGAACATTGGCAGCAAAGGGAAGCCACAATGACAATCTATGAGACCATACAAAACATGTTGAGGTCATTGTATTAAATAATTCATATATGTGCATAAGGCTCTTTATACTTGCACATTTAGATATTTGGATAATGCTAAGTAATAATATGGTGGAGGGGCCTATGGTTTAAGAAATGAAGTGATGTTTTTCACAGAGTCACCTATGTATGATTACTCTTCTGACT
The DNA here is from genome assembly GCA_027410445.1 of Discoglossus pictus. Lineage (NCBI taxonomy): Eukaryota > Metazoa > Chordata > Amphibia > Anura > Alytidae > Discoglossus > Discoglossus pictus. Next base: position 394,830,718 of record CM050166.1, on the reverse strand, counting down.
TGTACATAAAGTTAGAATATATCTACACAAAGAGGAAACTCTGTGGGCTTGTTGGAGTAAGCAGAGTTTAATTAAAATCATGTAATGTTTGAAAATAAGGCAGTATTCTGAATTTCAACTCTCTAATTGTCTGAAAATGGATCCCTGTTGAACTAATTTATTATTAACTCCTCTAAACCACACCGGAGGTGAGAAAAGTGGGGGAATCTAAGTATACACCATTTGTACAAGGGTCATTCATTTTAAACTCAAGAATTAGACTAGGAACAGAGTCTTATTTTTTACTTATGGTATTTTCCCTATATTTTTAATATTTTCTAATATTGCGTGGGATGATGAGTGTATTCTCTGTAGTAGCAGTGCTTAGGCTCCCAAACACTTGTAAGCCACCATTTCAGTAGTTTATGAGTATTTGGGTTACATCTTAAAATTTACAATTGTCTTTTAATAAATACACATAGGTAAGGTGACCTAGCTAGGCAGTGTGTATTCATTATATCTGAAATATATCAGCATTCATCAAACCATAAAGGTTTTTTTCTGGTTATACAAAGTGTTATATTCTAGGATGGTTTCATTAAAACAAAACAGAAAATAGGCAGTTACTTAATGCACTACCATTCATGTTACAATTATTGTCATTTGTGGTAAATAACTATTTAGGTTTATTGTACACAGAAAAAATAAATACGATCATACCCATTTACCTATATTAATTCAATAAAAGTAAGTTTAAGCATTTAAGTTCTCCGAAATACACCATGTTCCTTAAACACAACCAAAATTCTAATCCAATCCCTCGCATCTTGATTTGATTACTGCAACTCGCTTCTTGTTGGCACCTCCATATATATAATGAGCGCCTCCCCTACACTTATCTGCCTCACATTCTGTGTCTTTACTGCCTTTCTATCACTCACTCCACTGGCTTCACAAAGTCTCTAGAATAAAGTTTAAAACTCTAACCCTAATATATAAAGCCCTTAAGAAAAGTGCCCCCATGTATTTCTCTGCCCTCATCCCTAATTGCCCCAACCTCTCACTTTGCTCTGCAAATGATCCTTGGTCCTTTTCTCCTCTTCTGTTACTGCCTCTCACTTGCCACCTTAAAGACTCACTATATTCTAGGTTGTAAACTCTTTAGAATGGAACCTCACCCCAAACATACATATACAGTGCATTGCAAAAGTATTCACCCCCTTGACTTTTTACCTATTTTGTTACATTACAGCCTAAAGTTCAATGTTTTGTTAATCTTAATTTAATGTGATGGATCAGAACACAATAGTCTAAGTTGGTGAAGTATAATGAGAAAAATATATACATAAAAATATTTTTTTACAAATAGAAAACAGAAAATTGGCATGTGCGTATGTATTCACCCCCTTTGTCATGAACCCCATAAAAAGCTCTGGTGCAACCAATTACCTTCAGAAGTCACATAATTAGTGAAATGAAGTTCACCTGTGTGCAATCTAAGTGTCACATGACCTGTCATTACATATACACACTTTTTTTTGAAAGCCCCCAGAGGCTGCAACACCTAAGCAAGAGGCACCACTAACCAAACACTGCCATGAAGACCAAGGAACTCTCCAAACAAGTGAGGGACAATGTTAAGAGGTACAAGTCACGGTTAGGTAATACAAAAATATCCAAATCGTTGATGATCACCCGGAGCACTATCAAATCTATCATAACCAAATGGAAAGAACATGGCACAACAGTAAACCTTCCAAGAGACGGCCTCCCACCAAAACTCACAGACCTGGCAAGGAGGGCATTAATCAGAGAGGCAGCACAGAGACCTAAGGTAACCCTAGAGGAGCTGCAGAGTTCCACAGCAACTGGTCAGAATTTAGGGAAAGATGGATGGTGCTAAATACAGGGATATTCTTGAACAAAACCTGTACCACTCTGTGCGTGATTTGAGGCTAGGACGGAGGTTCACTTCCAGCAGGACAAAGACCCCAAACATTGCTAAAGCAACACTTGAGTGGTTTAAGGGGAAACGTAAATGTGTTGGAATGGCCTATTAAAAGCCCAGACCTCAATCCGATAGAAGATCTGTGGACAGACTTAAAGATTGCTGTTCACAAGCGCAAACCATCCAACTTGAAGGAGCTGGAGGAGTTTTGCAAGGAGGAATGGGCAAACATCCCAGTGGTAAGATGTGGCAAGCTCATAGAGACTCATCCAAAGCGACTTGGAGCTGTGATTGCCGCAAAAGGTGGCTCTACAAAGTATTGACTTTAGGGGAGTGAATAGTTATGCACATTGACTTTTTCTGTTATTTTTTCCCATCTTCAAAGTTGTGGGCATGTTCTGTAAATTAAATGATGCAAATCCTCAAACAATCCATGTTAATTCCAGGTTGTGAGGCAACCAAACCCGAAAAATGAATACTTTTGCAAGGCACTGTATGTATCCTGGAAGCATGGACCCCTAAATATTTTATTTTCACATTTTCCCAAATCTCAATAAAGGGCATCCCTCTATGCTCTTAGAACCAGCTTGCCTGGCTCCTATAAAATCTTCCTGGCTCACAATGTTGATATATATATATATATATATATCCCTTTCTGGATCGCTACCTTGTTGTTGTGAACTTTAGTGAAGCTGTGAACTATACCATGTAGGGTCATCCAAGATGGGCAGGTCATAGCAGGGAGGTCAGACAAATCACTGGCCACTGGAGAAGAAACTGGCAACCTACTCCAGTACTTTTGCCAAGAAAACCGATGGATAAACATGCCCAGAGACATAACGACAGATGTGCCTGGTGCAGTCCATATGGTCACAGAGAAGTGGACACGACTGAATAACAACAAATATATTGCAAGAAAGAAGCCTTGGTGGGCACATTTCCATGTCCCTGACAAGCTTCCATGAGTGCAGTGTAATAACTGTACAGTATTTCTCAAAATTCTGGGTATGAAACACGTTTTTTAACTTGTTTTAGATATTCAAATATAAACACAAATATACTATTTACACAGAAGAAATGGAGTAGCCCGAATAGTTAATCAAAGAGTGGTCAAAGCAGTGCTCAATTATAACGCAATAAATGACAGAATGATTTCAATTTGAACTTGAAGCAAGCCACTTATCATCACAGTGATTAAAGACTATGCTCCAACCGATGATGCTGAAGTAGTCCACTTCTACGAAGATATTCAACACATCATAGATGTAAAACCAAGAAAAGATGTTACTAACATCATAGGAGATGGGAATGCTAAAGTGGGGAGCCAAAAGACACCTGGAATAAGTGGCAATTTTGCCCTTGGAGTACAAAATGAAGCAGGTCAGAGATTAGTAGAATTGTGTCAAGATAATTCTCTGATCATAGTAAACACCCTCTTCTAACAGCCTCAAAGACTATACACATGGACACATCGAGATTGGCCCTAGGATGTCTTGCTGATAACAAGGTGGCAGGAGTTGATGGAATCCCAACTAAACTATGATGCCGTGAAAATGTTGCTTGCCTTATGCCAATAAATTTGGAAAATTCAATGGTGGCCAATAGACTAGAAAATGTCAGCTTACAGCCCAATCCCAAAAAAGGCAGTACCAAAAGAGTGCTCCAATTACTGAACAATTGCACTCATTTCACATGCCAGTAAGGTAATGCATAAGATCCTACAAGCTAAACTCCAACAATATATGGACAGGGAACTACCAGATGTGCAAGCCGGGTTTCGCAGAGGAAGAGGCATTCTGCTTCATAGACTACTTTAAAGCCTTTGACTGTGTGGATCACAACAAAATGTGGCAAGTTCTTAAAGAGATGGGAGTACCAGATCATCTCATCCGTCTCTCCTGTGGAACAAGAAGTCAAAACCAAACATGGGACAACAGAATGGTTCAAGATCGGAAAAGGTGAGCGACAAGGTTGTATATTGTCACCTTATTTAAGTACATCAGGTGCAAGGCCGGACTGGGTGAATCCAAAGCCGGAATCAATATTGCCGGAAGAAATATAATAAATAGTGGAGGGCAGAGGCAGAGAAGGAGGTCTGAAGCAATGCACATGAACTTAATGGAGCTTGGAGGGGCAGTGATTGACAGATATACCTAGCGTGCTGCAGTCCATAGAGTCACGGAGAGTCGCACCCAAGAGAGAGAGAAGAGAGGAGAAAAAGAGACAAAGAAAACTCCATGCAGTGAATGTAAGATCTGTATCTATTTATATCTTTTCTCAGTCAAACATTTTCATTCTAGTAATACATTTGTTGAAAACAAGACAAAAATCGGGTTTTGATAAGCATAATTGGAGAAGCATTTAAACCAAATGTTTTAGATAATATTTTCTCTTATCTGCAAATGCTCTAATAATGGGAAAGTAATTTCTATTTATCTCTTGCATCATTACAAATAAGTCAATATTTCCATGATTGTCTTTCCAAAGAATAAATGCCAATTGCTGCCAAATGTTCCTACATATTTAATTACATATTCCATAATATTTTCCACCTTTCGCTACTTTGTTTTGTCTAGATTGAGTTATAACTAAAAGGTTATTGAGACAGAGAAGGAATATTGGAAGAATTTGTTGCCCACGTTTTAATGCTAAGACTATATCTTGGGGAGATGTTTCAGTTCCACAAAAAAGTTTGTGCTGGCTCCCTTGGACAATATTTCATTCTTTTTGAAAGAAACTTGTTTGTGAATACTTTTATTGTTGGAGCAGACTATTACAGGGAACATATCATCATCTAAAAACATTACATGGTCCTATCTCAAAGATAAATGAATGACTTGATTAAAAAAACTTGACAAAACAGTAGATCATATTTTGAAAATCTAATTATCTGTGTTTTCTTTATAAGCTCTGGTAGAATGAAATAATCACAAATAATATATGGAGGTAAAAACAGGCATTCCATATTTTGTATTTATTCATGAGTTAAGAAAACATTGTCTTAAATACTTTTAAGTCAATTGAGTTGCCTATGACTGTGAGTCGGCATAGTACAGAAAAACATGCACTTCATAAACATGAGTGAGTGGAAAAGGTGAGGAAGTGTTTTCCTTCTTGAAATTGCTGCTAAATGAACTAAGTTATGATTCTGAAGTGGTGTAAGTCTGCTTCAAATTTGCCCTTGCATTCTATGAATATATAAGTTACACTGGCCCGTGAGACTACTTAGAACCAGCTTTGCATGTAAAGGAAGGAAATTATACAGTGTCAAAGACTATGGGACCCTATTTTTGGTCCTTCTTACATGTTCCCAAAATACTGTTAAAATCACTTGGTTCCCATCTGGGTTATGTTGTGTGACTTTTTCACCTCAGAGTTGTGCTTGGTGTCCTTGGTGGGACTAATACGTTTGGAACTTCATGGGAGGTGTAAGGACTGTCCGCTACGGCTCTTTTAAAAAGGTCCACTTTAGACCCCTCTGCAATCCTCCAGAGAGCTGTTTCCACTTACATCAATAGGAACATCCCAGCCTTGCAGTGCCACCACAGCTCTAGAACAATCCACAGCCAAGTCGTTGACAGCAATTACTCACACAATTTAGAGTGGTGTTGGAACTGAGTTATGTACCGGCCTTTTTGTCCAAAATTAGTGATTGTTGTGGAAAACCATTAGGGGTTAAGTGGTGTAACTGATACTCCTTTGATTCATTGTCTGCGGTTAACCACAACATATTAAGTATGGTCAGTACTAGCTGCTGCACTACTATGATGGCTACAAGACATAATAAAATACACTTAATTCAGAGAAATAATTTTGGGTAGGATCAGGAAATGCCAATTGCTAGACACTGGCTAGATGACTATTACAATAAAGGCTAGTAGCTTTGGTCATTCAGACGTCAGTATTAAAAGAGTTCTCTGGACGGAAAAGGGGGCAGAACTAACCACTTACACTACATCAGACCACTAGACTGTATGGCGCCCTGCAAGCTATGTGACCTATGGCAGTCAAATATCATGCATGGTAGCCACCCTGTCAGACCCCCGGGCGCATCACTCACCCCATGCTTTATCCCATAGGAAAAAGACCCTCTGGGGATTTATTTATTTCCCATTCATGTAGCTAAGAAGTCCCTCCTGATTGAACAAAGTGATATACTCTACACCAGGGGTTGTCAACCTTTTAATACCTACCACCGACTTTTGTATCTTTGTTGATGGTAAAATTTCCACGGATCCTCTACCTATAATCTTATAATCTCTTCCCATAGATTTGCAGTTGACATTGTGAGACCCCTGGCTAAGCCTAGCCAGTCAGAGAAAATGTATATTGTGAAACAGTGGTTCATACTATGGTTAACATTTTCCCAAGAGTAGGCTTTCCTAGAGAGATCCTGTTAGATAGTGGGATGCAGTTCATGTTTGAATTAACTCACCAATTTTGGCAACACTGTGCTTTCCCATACCATCACCAAATTAATGTTTTGTATAAAACATTCACTGATAGCCTGAAAACTATGCTGCAGGCCTTTGTGGACCAACAGAGGGAATGGGAGAAAATTACTTTTCCACCTTCCCTTCTCCTACTGAAAGGTTCCACAGGAGTCTACCGAGTTTCACCCTTAGTATGGCAGACGAGTCAGGAGCAGCTGGATTTGCTCAGGGAATTCTGGGAGGGGGATTACAACTGTGAAGAAAAATCAATTTTTTAAGTTTAGGGAAAACTGGAATCCCTTACTGGCTTGGTGAAGAAATATCGCAAGGCTGTCCAGCACAGTCAGAAGCGGTTTGATAGGGGTAACTGGCCACAATGCTATATTGTGGCTTAGGTGGAGCTTGACCCTGCAGGCTTTCAACTCAGGATTTCAGGATCAAGTACCAGAATGTATATCGCCTGTTCAGGCATGAGGATCGGTAGCTGCAAAATCTAGGAGACCATCTGAGAAAGATCATCCCCTGGGGCAAAGCTGTCACAGACTATGGGACCCCTAAAAGGGCCACATATTCAGTCCACCTTACAAGTTCACAAAAAAACAGTTGCACTCACTATTGGTTCCTACCTGGCTATTCCCCTCAGAATTTTGCTTGGTGTCTTGGGTGGAATCAATATAAGGAATTCGTGTGAGGTGGAAGGACTGTCCGCTATGGGCCATTCAAGGAGAACAACTTTAGACCCTCTGCAACCTTCCAGAAAGCTGTCCCTATTCACCTCAACAAGAACTTTTCAACCGTGCAATGGCATTGCAGCCCTAGTGCAATCTCAAGCGAAGCCGTTGATAGGAGTTACTCACACAATTTAGAGTGGCATGGGAATTGGGTTAAGTATCTAATTGATTGATTGTTGTGGGAAACCACAGAGGTAATATGGGTTAAGTGGTGTAGCAGTAATATATTTTACCATGCCCCAGTAATGTCTGCACAGCTACCAAGGACAGCTGCAAAACATAATAAAGGACACTTTCAACCCTATTAAATTTGAAGCCCATAGCTGCATCGGTACACAGCACATAAATAAAAAACTTACCTACAGCAAGAAGGAGCATCCAGGACCTCAAAAAAACAACTTACACCTTCATTTCACTCAAAATAAAAGAGTTTAGACACTAAAAAATTTGATAAGCGACAGAAAAAATGGCCGCCGAGCAAAAGGAAAACGAGGCTACACACGCAAACACCATACGAGACACGTTAGCACACATTACAACCTCGCAAAAATCGGACGCAACACGCGAACATAAAAACATTTAAAACACAATAAATACACACAACACACACATAAAAAGCTTTCCTACAGCAAGAGGAACCGTCCAGCACCTCAAAAAAGCAAGTTACACCTTCATTTCAATAAAAATAAAAGAGTTTAGACACTAATAAAATCGCTAAGCAAGAGAAAAAATGGCCGACGAACAAAACGAAAACGAGGCTACAGCACTCTAAACACGGAAAACACCACAACACACTCGCAAAACACCACAAGAAACTCGCAAAACACCACTAAGCACCTACGGATAATACGCAAAGACGCATACCACAGATTACCCGCCATTTTACGCCAATGCGGAAGTACACCACTACGCTAACGGTTTCGTCTCGCACACGCACAGTATTACACTGCACACATTCAGTACGCTTATACAGCAGTTCCACACCACTAATGCTGAAGCAACATCAAAACCCATTGACAGCTCTTCAACACAATGCTTCAAAATAGGTAAAGTATATTCATTTATTAATGTATTATATATTTCATTATTACACACCAAACAGCATTAGCTCACTTACAATTTCATTTATTTTGTCTTCATCCTTTTTTTTTATAGTTATATTTACTTTGATCAGAAGATAAAAATGAATATATATTAACTGTTAGGGGTGATATATGACACATATTGTTGTAGTAATGTGAATAGTAAAAGTGTTATATGTCCAAAATTACTTCTTTTTCCATCACCACATAGTAAGTGAATTTGCTCACTGAGCTACATGACTGCACACATTGCTAGGAGTATTAAAATCAATAAATCTGAAATACAATCAGTATGAGTCACAGCCTAAACATCATATATACAGTCAATAACTATAATCACAACATCAAAGTTATTATTTTCAAATTACTTTTCACCATTTACCTGATGGCGCAGAGTGCATATGGTGACTTCAGTGTCCCTTTAATACATGAGTAACATAGTCCACACATAGAATTTGATGTCCAAGGATGTGAGCCTCACTTGGATCAAAGCGAGGCAAGAAGAATAATAGAAAAAAATAAATATACAAAACAGGAAAATATTCTGACTTTTTAAGAAAACCATCTTTGCTATTGTGTGAATGATACATATATAATGATTGGTTTCAACTGGTCCAGAGTACCAGATAATTTAATCAATATACAGTTTTGTAAGCCTTGCAGAAACCGAAGAGAAAACTTAAGAGTTTTGTGTTTAAAATGCATTTTCACAAGTCTATTTTTTTGGCATCATTATGTGTATTTTATTACAAAATGTTTAGGACCTACATCAACAAAAGCTACATTTATATTATATTTTAAGTTATTATTTATTATATTCAGTTCTAATGAAAGTAATGAAATGACTGCCAATCTGAAGTGCCACTTGATAATAGGACTAAATGAAAGAGTAAGTAAAATTGCCCCCGCAAACTATAGACTAACTAGTGGTGTAAGATGAAAGCCCTCATTGCTGAAGTCAAGTCTTCTAAATTTAAGATTTTCTGCAAAAAAAATGTTTCAGGCTTATGAATTACACAGCTCCTAATGTTGTTAGATTTTTACTTACTTAAATAAACATGTGAACTTATTCTTAAACTAACATGGTTGTTGAATGTTTAATATGTTCTTAAAGTTACATTTCACTTGATAGTTCTTAAATACCGTATTTATCGGCGTATAACACGCACTTTTTCTCCCTGAAAATAGGGAGCAAATGATAGTTGAGTGTTATACGCCTATATTCCCTCCCCCTCCTCATCCTCAACCTCCCTCCTCTGTATATGCTAATGACGTGGAGCGCATGTGACGTCACATGCGCGCGCGCCGGGTCAAGCAGCGAAGCGGAGTCCGGAGCAGAAGCAGGTAAGTGAGGGTGAGGTATTTAGGGGGGGGGGGGGGGTTAGGTTGAAGAGGGGGGTTTAGGTTGAGGAGGGGGGTTTAGGTTGAGGAGGGGGGGTTTAGGTTGAGGAGGGGGGGTTTAGAATGAGGAGGGGGGGTTCAGGTTGAGGAGGGGGGGTTTAGAATGAGGAGGGGGGTTTAGAATGAGGAGGTGGGTTTAGAATGAGGAGGGAGGTTGAGGAGGGGGGGTTGAGGTTGAGGATGGGGGGTTGAGGTTGAGGAGGGGGTTGAGGAAGGAGGATGGGGGGGTTGAGGGTGTTTGAGGATGGGGGGTTGAGGAGGGTGTTTGAGGATGGGGGTTTTGAGGAGGAGGTTTGAGGAGGGAGGTTGAGGAGGGGGTTGAGGATAGGGGGGTTGAGGAAGGAGGATGAGGATGGGGGGTTGAGGGGGTTTGAGGATGGGGAGGTTGAGGAGGGGGTTGAGGAAGGAGGATAGGAGGGTTGAGGGGGGTTGAGGAGGGGGTTTGAGGAGCGAGGTTGAGGAGGAGGTTGAAGATGGGGGGGTTGAGGAGGGAGGATGAGGAGGGGGGTTGAGGTTGAGGAGGGGGGTTGAGGAAGGAGGATGAGAATGGGGGGTGGAGGAGGGGGTTGAAGATGGGGGGTTTGAGGAGGGGGTTGAGGATGAGGAGGGAGGTTGAGGTTGAGGATTTTGCTTCAAAGTTCTTTATTTGACATTTTTTTTTCCCCACTGAAATTACCTTCTTAAAATGAGGTGCGTGTTATACCCCAGTGCGTGTTATATGCCGATAAATACGGTATATGCTTGTTAAGTAAATGCATAACTATGTTTTCTCCATATATCAAAACAGACTGTGTGATCTTGTCTTCTTTAGAGTATTGATTGCAAATATGTAACGGCTTGTTGAGCAGAAAAATTATTCTGCAGAGAGTCCTAAATGGATTTGAGCAAAAAAAAAAAATGTGGACTCATAACTACCAACACACGCAGCATCCAAGGACATTTTGGTGCGCCTTTATCAAATTATTTTCTTCTCTATCGGTATTTCGGATACCCGGTAATCCGACATTAATTTCTTTGCGCTGTAATGCAAAACCGATATTAAAACTGTAACACAATTTGAATACTTTTTTCAGTGACATCATGTACACAAGTAACTATGTGCCAACATTTCAGAACATTGGACAGTGTACAGGTTTGCCTGTGACATAGGATGTACCTGCTTTGGTGCTTAAAATGACCAAAGGTCTGATGAGGACAGGTATTGTCACTATGTTATCTTGCCCTTGTGTGAGTCACAATCCCTATATGAAGATTTAGGCTAATTAAGTAGCCTTTGTCTAGCATTTTTCTTTCACCTTCCTCATTTTTGTTTAGCTTAGAAGTGACGCTTAAGGCTATTAAATAATCACCATGCTAGGAAACGTATAACTGCAAAATCATAAGATCAGCAGGCAAAGTGAAAGATGCAAAGCACATGTATGTGCAGGCAAATCCATTTATCCAAAATTTGATAATATAGAAGAACAGTATTGTGACCGGGGAAATGACGTAAGGGGTATATAAGTTGGATAATGCCATAGTCTGGCCATAAACTCACTACAGTGCTGTGAACTGCTGTCATGAACATCTTCTTCCATCTTGCGCTGAAAAGTTGGGCAGACTAGGGTGCTTCTCCAGTGGAAAGTCATATGCTGACATACCATTATTGCTGAGCTGTCATTTGCTGTATACTGCTCTCATCACATAACCCAAACGTTTATTATTTCCAACTTCTGAGTGTGTTCACTCTTGTTCTGGTTCAGCAATTCTTGGTTCTTGTAGATAGTAGATGGACATGGCTGTCACCAAAATACATAGATTAAGTCACTTTTCTTTGCAACATACCATGAGGAAATCACAGTTGCCTTCTTTGTGTTACACTTTGTGTGATGCACTGTAGAACTGATACACTGTAAGACTTTCTAAAAAAAGCACCAAAACAAAAAGTTGTGCTCTAAAAAGTAAGAGTTTAAAGCTCATAAACAATAATAAAAAACACGAATGGGCAGTTGATAAATAGAATGCCTTATCAGATGATGGCCACTCAGGGTATAGTCTCTACATTTTTCACTCACTTGTTCCACTACAAAGAAAAGTCTGCTGTTGTATATCAGAATGAACCAATCCCTAAGAACAGACTAGAACTAATATGCCAGGCAAGCTCTTCAGTACTGTAGAAATAGCAGATCCAAAATGTACATTCAAGATCAAGATATGGAGTAAAAAACAGGCATTTAAATTATACAAACAAGAGGGGACAGAGACTGCTTTACAGGAATACAAGGAAATCAACAAGGCTTACAAAAGGGCGATTAGACTGGCTAAAATAGAAAATGAAAAATGAATAGCAATAGAAAGTAAAACTAACCCTAAAATATATTTTAAGTATATTAATGAGAAGAAGGAGAGGAAGGAAGCTATAGGAACATTACAATGCGACACAGGACGTCTGATAATTAGTGACCAAGAAAAGGCAGATAAGCTAAATAGGGAGGTACCAGTGGTTAGGACACTGCAACATAATGGGGCTACACTACCTTTGCCGAATAATTGGTTAATGCAGGAAGTAATCCAAAAGAGGTAGGAAAAAATTAATGTTAATAAAGCCCCAGGTCCTGATGGAATACAAAAATAATAAGGGGAATAGAGAGGCTAAGTTATGAAGAAAGACTAACCAAATTAAGCTTATTTTCTCTAGAAAAAAGGCGTCTAAGAGATGATATGATTACCTTATATAAATACATCCAGGGTCAGTATAACGATTTGTCAAGGGAGCTTTTTTTTGCCAAGAGGTTTTCAACTAACAAGAGGACATCCCTTGGGGTTAGAAGTAAAAATATTCCACCTTAAAGAAAGAAAAGGGTTCTTCACAGTAAGGGTGGTTAATCTTTGGAATTCTCTACCAGAGGAGGTGGTAACAGCAGATTTGATAGATAACTTTAAAAGGGGACTGGATTTATTTCTAATTAAAAAGGGAAACAGGGTTATCCTGGATAATTAGAGAAAGAGTATTAATCCAGGGAGAAATCTGATCTCCAGTATCTGCGGTCAGGAAGGAATTCATTTTTTTCCCTTTGAGACGATTGGCTATGTTTCACTTGGGTTTTTTTTTTGTTCGCCTTCCTCTGGATTAATAAATAAATAAATAAAAATAAATAAATAGTTAATTAATAATTAATTAACAATTAATTAATAACTAATTAATTAATAACTAATCCACATATTGCAGATCAGAGGAGATCTTAAAATGTTGAAGTTGATGGACTGAAAGTCTTTTTTTTTTTAAACTGTAATTACTATGTAACTATGTAAGTACTGCTCATCTGACTAGGTAAAGTCAGCAAGTGGTTCACATCTGGACGACCCTATAAACCTCCAAGCCACTACAGCCACCAATTATGATGCCCTATGGGATGGCTCTCAAGCCAATGGAGGTGAAATCTCATGTAGCGTATCAGGTTGAACCCACAGTGAAGATCATGAAAAAGTGCTACATGGAGACGTATCCATTCAAACATTAGAATACAGTTTAGGACTTCAACACAGTACTTTCCCAAATACGGGCTTGATCACATGAGTACTATTACATCATCTACTAAAAACAACAAACCTGTAAGCAGTGGCGGCTTGTTAATTTTAATTTGTTGGGGTGAAAGGCAATTTCCCATAAAAATCATGCAGCATTAATACAGAAATTGGTAGCATTAAGAAGTGGAAACCCAGCAATACCAAACCAACAGCCCTAATAAATGAGCTCAACATGTAAAACCGTAGCCCGTAATGTAGCCTGCAAGACTTACAGCTATTAAATTAGACCCGTAAAGCAACCCATCAATGACTTGCGGGGTAAGGGCGAGAAAAGGCTACGGGATGTGGAAATTTGAACTGTGCGCCTGCAAGTCCTTCGAACTTTCAAGCCCGTAACTGTTACGTTTCCAAACATGCTATGAAATTGCAACAAATTCACTGGCGTTCAAAAGCGTAACCTGCAAATGGAGCCAAGAAGCCAACGGGTACTAGAGAGGACCACTAGAGGGGTAAAGTCCTATCCGTAGCACTGTAAATGCACATATACACACACTACTGTACTTATATTTAAAGGGAAAGTGATCTTCGGTTTTAGAGTTAATAGTACAACATTCTCAAGCTTGCAAATTGGCAATATAAAATAATATTCTTTTATGTTTAATTTCCGTGTTATATCGATCCTGGCAATCAGTGTGTTAATATATATAAAGGAACTCACATGTAATAGAATATCATATTTACGGCTTTATCAATATTGCATTATTTCTGGAATGTGGGTCAGATCACAACTTGTAATTGAAATCCGTAAGACTTTGAAACACAACCTGCATTTTTCAGTGATGTAATATTGATAATCTCGGCTTCCATTGACTCTGTCTAAACCCGTAACTACAAGTTTGACTAATTGATCATGTTCAAGGCCACGCATCCAACATTCAAAAAGGGGTTTACGGGTTTGCGTCTCAATCCCGTAACTCGCGGCATGTTCTAATTTAATAGCTATGTAACGCAGGTGAATTTCAAGCCCGCAGCCCTTGCAAGCTTGCCGGTGCTGCTACGGACTTCTAATTTAATAGGGCTGCAAGACTTCCTCCTCTCTCTCCCTCTCTTCACATTCTCTCTATCCTTCTTCCCCCTCTATCTTTCCCTATTTCTCTCTCTCCCCTTCTTTTCCCTCCCTCTCTCTCTCTCCCTCTTTCTTTCTCTATTTCTCTATCCCCTCCCTCTCTCTTTCTCTCCGCCTCCCTCTCTCTACCTCACCCTCTCCCTCTCACACACATGTACATGCCTCTCACCTCATCACAGCTCCTGCCTCCATCTTGTGTTGAAGATCTCCTGCCACTGTCTGTACCCAGCCTTGCTGCAATGGCTGCGCGGGGGAAGGCTTCCTCTCCCTCCTCTCTGTGCTCCGGTACAGGGGGCGGGCTTAGGCTTCCTGCAGTGTAATCTGAGCTTCCTGTCTGAAGCTCAGTGTTAGCTCTTGCAGCTCTGACTGTTTTTAGAGGAAGCAGGCACTGTAGAGTGAAGCACACGTGAAGAGGGGATTTGGAGGGTGTCTCTGGGGGAAGATTGGGTGATAATATGGTTCCTCTCTCAGAGATGCCCCAGTGGGCAGGAGCCTATCTCGCCTAATGGATGATCCGGCCCTGCTCACATTGAGGATGAAAATAGAAGTGACAAGACAAATCAGTTTATAGACTCAATTCTTACCCACACGCCTCTGCCTCAGCAATAAAGGCAAGCATTTCTTGCTAGCTCCCAGCTGCCACCACCATGGATGTGCCCCCGGCCCTACTTATTACCACATATTCCCCAGACTCACTGTTTCTGCTCTCTTTAGCAGTATATTTGCAAGAGCCATGTCTGTGTTGCCATTCCAAGCTTTCTATAGTAGTATAAATGTCACCTCCTGCCTGTGCTCCTATTTTCAGCCTCAGCCACCCTAACAGCAGTGAATACTGTATCTTACCACATATCAGCTCTGCCTGGCTATGTTGTAGCTGCAAGATTTTTTCCTCTCTATCTTCTTCCGGTTCTAGAGCTAATCACAATGCTGGATTTCAGTAACGGAAATGAGCACCATCTTCTTGAAGAAGTGAGTTGCTCCCCTCCCTCCCCCTACCCAACAAGAATGTTGAGTTCAATTGGCTACCAAGGAATTACATCTTAAAGTAGAAATGGGAGGCAGAAACAATATATAGCCTCTCAAATTGGTACTATAGAGACTACAGTCTTCTCTCAGTACAGTGCATGTAGTAGAGTGTAGCGTGAGTCCCTAGAAAAGACTCTGATGCTGGTAAAGATTAAATGAACTCGAAGAAAGGGGAGACGGATAGATGAGATCATTGAAGCAATGAAAATGAGCTTGATGGAGCTCAGAGGGGCAAGATAGAAGTGCCTGGTGAGCTGCAGTCTATAAGGTCACGGAGAGTCAGGCACGATAGAATGACTAAACAACAACAAAAGTGTGAGTCACTCAGGAACGGAGGAGGCGAGATAGCCTTTCCTGTCTGTGAGAAGAAATATAGAAAAGGAGAAAAAATAAAATATGATATATTTTCTAATTTATGTTATCATGCGTAAATAAGAGGCAAAAGAGTAGTTACGCGATGGGCCACTACTAAATTAGAACCATAGGTTAAAATGTTTTTTTAAGTAAATACAATTATTTACTGTTAGTTGGGTACTGGCCACTTTACCTCAATGAATGGACCACACCTGCTCAAAATCTGCAGTTGTTTTAACAGCACTACGGCAAAGAAGTAACAAGAATAATGGTATGAAATATTTGGATGTTTTTAAACACCCTAAACAGAGTCCTTGGTTTTAGAGAAAATAGTGATTCCAAAAGATTATAATTACGTGTAACCTCTCAGAGATATTTCCACACAGTATCATGGTCCAACAACCTCAAATATGTTTAGAAATACCCTGCTAAGACAAATTACACCACACTATGTAAAATATGAACCAACCATGTTTTATTATGAAAATATCTGACATTTGGACTCGAAGAAAAATAATCTTTAGTGAACTAGCTGTCTACACTCTGATCTCATATGGAAGTTCAGCTATCAACACAGTTACATTATTCCTTGGCTTCTGAAAGAATAAAACACAGTCTTATCATTGCATGGTGTTTATGAAACAAAAACCAAACATAATTAAAAAAATTGTCTTTAAGATTTGGATACTACTATTGGTATGATCAGATTGTAATATACGACACACAGAAAATCTACATTAGCACAATATTTCTCAATACTAGATGTTAATCGATTTCACAGATTTTTTTTCAAGAGATCATTTCATTGACAGAAGACTTTGTAAATTATTTTCAGTCACTAAAGTAAACTTAATTGACTGAGATATTTCTAGCAATGACTGAGTGCTGGTAAAACTTACAAGCTTGTAAATAAGTAGATCCAAGTTTGGCTGAGGAGGAGAACAATCATTTTAAATCACATTGTAAAAGCCATGTCCTCATTCTCTCAATGTTATGCTTCATTCCTTTTTGTTGTTGTTTATTAGTTTAGTCATGTCAGCCTCTCCATGGCCTTATGGACTGCAGCACGCCAGCCACTGCCCTTCTGAGTGGCATCAAACGCATGTTTATTGCTTCAATTACCTCAGCGATTATCTTCGCCTAATCTTTCCCAGCACCAGAGTCTTCTCTAAGGAATCCTGTCTTCTTATGACATGGCTAAAATACTTGAGCTTTAACCTCATGATCATAATTTCCAGTTAACAGTTTGGCTTCATTTCTTGAAGAATTGATTTCTTGTATCTTTTTGCAGTCCAAGGAACTCTAAGCAATTTTCCCCAACACTACAAATCAAAGGCATCAACTCTACAGTGCTCAGGCTTCTTTATGGTCCAGCTCTAACATCCCTATATAACTACTGGGAATACCATAGTTTTAATTATGGGAACATTTGTTTACAATGTAGTATCTTTACTCTTTGCTAGCGTGTCCAGACTTGCCATAGCTTTCCTCCCCAGAAGCAAACATATTTTAATTTCTTGGCTGCAGTCACCATATGTAGAGATCTAGCATCTCAGGAAAATACAATATGTCACTTGCTCTACTTCCTAATCTATTTGCCAGAAAATGAAATTGTGGTTTACCATGATCTTCGTTAACTAAGGCACAGTAAGCAAGGAATCGACGTTTGAAGCACCCTATCACTCTTAATGAATTAACTTTAATAGGGTTAGTCTCACTCTGATTAAACACCTCTATTTTTTGTTGTTTCTTATGCAAATGACCCTTGGGGCTTAGTCCTCCTAAGGATGATACAGGGCTCCAGACGTGGACTCACTGCTCACTGTGCCATAGGGAGTTCAGCTGCCCCCACAACCCCCCCATCCTACTCCACCCCCACATCCCCAGGTGTTTATTTCTGTGCAAATGTAATAATAAAGGTTAATTCATGTATTGTGCCATATTGCTTTACCTATAATGCATGATGATATGTGTGTATGAATGAAGGATGATTTATGTATAGCATCGTATCCTCACAGTAATGCATAAACTATATTGTATTAATAAAGTTTAAGCTTTGTATTGTGCTGTTGTCACACCTACAGTACAAATAATTTATGAATGTTTTTGTTGAAATGTTTTATATATATAGGGGCTTTGCTTCGCGAACAAAGATTAAAGAGGGGTGTCCACATCTACAGGCTCTCTGGTGGCTGAGGATGCCAATGCGGCACAGACAGACTTAACCACAGTGGTTACACGAGAAGGTGTGTTCTAGGTTGGGTGCTACAGTGACACCATTTTTTCTACGTCTCCTTTTGTCCTCAAGACCAGCCCTGCGTCTGGTCTCGAAAGAGGAGACAGCATGGTGAATGGTACTTCTCCATGCCTTTCGGTCTGAAGCTAAAGTGGACCATCGACGATGGTCAATATGACAGGCATCAAGGGACTGTTTCAGTGAGTCCTTGTACCTCTTCTTCGGTACTCCTCTGTCACGTCTGCCAGTGGTGATCTCACCATATAGCATTGTCTTTGGAAGCTGATCATCCTCCATCCTAGATATGTGTCCTGCACAACTGCTTCTTCAACAGTATGGCCTCAATGCCGGTGATTCCTGCCTGTTCTAGGACTTCAGTGTTGGGGATGTGGTCATTCCAGTGAATGTTGAGGATGGTGCGGAGGCAGCATTGATGAAAGCGACCAAGAAGTCGTAGTTGGTGGCGGTAGGTAATCCACGACTCAGAACCATACAGTAGGGTGGTCAGCACAACAACTCCGTACACATTGACCTTTGTGCATCTGTTCAGATGCTTGTTGTAACAAACCCTTTTATATAACTTGCCGAATGCACCATATGCCTTTGCCAGTCTGTTGTCAATTTCCTTGTCAACCTTTGCATCCGAGGAGATGATGCAACCAAGGTAGATAAACTGTTGGACTGTTTGCAGCTTAGACTCGCCAATAGTGATGCGAGGAGGACAGTAATCTTCCTGATGTGCGGGCTGGTGGAGAACTTCAGTCTTCTTAAAACTGACTTCTAGGCCGAAAAGCTCAGCAGCTTCGGCGAAGCAAGATATCATTTGCTGCAGAGCTGTCGCCATATGGGAAACAAAGGCAGCATCGTCGGTGAAGAGTAGCTCTGGAGTGAGTCGTTCCACTGTCTTGGTGTGGGTCTTTAGTCACCTTAAGTTGAACAGACTGTTGCAGCATCATACTGAAGAATAGCGTGAATAGCTTATTGGGAAGGCTCAGATAGGTTGTTGTTGTGCCTAACTTGGCCACACTGGTCTTTGCGTAGTTGGATGATCATGTTGAGGAACTTAGGAGGACATCCTATTTGTTCCAGGATTTGCCACAGACCCATCCTGCTCACAGTGTTGAAGTCTTTGGTAAGGTAAACAAATGTCACATAAAGTGTTCTCTGCATTTATCTTGGAGTTGCCTGAGATCAAATACCATGTCAGTGGGGCTTCTGTTGGCTCTAAAGCCACACTGACTTTCCCTGCGACGGAAGCAAAGTTATACCCCGGTAATTGGAGCAGTCTGACTTTTCTCCCTTCTTCTTGTACAGGGTGATGATGATTGCATCACAAAGGTCCTGTGGCAGTTTACCTAGGCGCCAGCAGCAAACAAAGAGCTCATGGAGTTTAGCGGGAAGTGCTGGTCCCCGATGTTTCCAGATCTCAGCTGGGATCCTATCAACTCCTGCAGCCTGTTGTAGCTGTTCAATAGCTTTTATAGTCTCTTCCATAGTAGGGATTTCATCCAGTTCTGTTTTAATTGGTTATTGTGGAATGCGATGGATCTATGAGACTAAAACTATGAGGTTGGCACAGAATAGAGTCTGAAAGTGGTCAGACCACCGGTTCAGAATCAATGCTTGCCTGTGAGGAGTGTTTGAATGTCTGCACTGTGCAATAGGCTTTGGACCAGTTGTGAAGGGACATACACGGCTTCATAAAACCCTCTGTAGTCGCCGACATCTGCGCAACGCTGAGTTCTCTCCGTCAGGTTGGTTCACCACTGGGTCTGAATTTCTTGAAGCTTTCATTGGAAGGCTGCTTTCTTGTTAGGGCAAGCTGGCTGAGTGAGATCTCTTTTTCAACAGTAATTCATGGATCTCCTGACTGTTTTCGTCAAACCAGTAGTTGTTCTTATTTGTGGATAAACCTAGGACCTTTTCAGAGGTCTGCAGGATGCTGGTTTTGACATGTTCCCATAGAGCATTTGAGGAGCGATCCATGAAACATCTGCAATCTTCTAGTCGAAATTGCAGCGCACCAGACGTTGGTCCATATTACGTTCTGTGCTGGGGATCTCTTGGGCGAGCAGGACATCTCGAAGGTCTCGCTGGCGCACCAGAATAAAGTCCATAAGATGCCAGTGCTTGGACCGAGGATGCGTCCAGGTTCTCTTTAGTCTGTCTTTCTGCTGGAAAACTGCATTGATGATGGTGAGTTTCTGCTCAGTGCAAAACTCTAGTAGAAGGTGCCCATTGTCATTGATTGCCAAGTACTCTTTTCCAAGCTTCTGAATCCTTGCCTACTCTGGCTTTGAAGTTGCCGAGTTGCTGAGGATGATGACCTTGTCATCTACAGGGATGTTTTGTACGAGATTGCACAGGTCTGTGTAAAACTTGTCCTTTTCTGCAGGATCTGCTTGAAGAGTTGGGGTATAAACACTGAAGATTGTAGAATGCTGCTTGTTTTGAAGTGGAAGACGCATAAAAATGATGCGACCAGAGTGACCCTTTGGCAGGTTATCAAGTTTGAAGGCGACAGGTTCCTGACCATGAAGCTGACACCAGAGAGAGAAGTTTCTCATTTTCTGCTTGCATGACCAGTAGAGGGTATAGCCTGCCCCATATTCCTGATGCTTCCTTCTGCTGGGAGGCAGACTTTACTGAGGGAAGCAATGTCAATAGCCAGCCTTGATAGTTCATAGGCTACTAGAGCAGTGTGCCGTTCTGGGCAACAGCTGTCTGTTGTGCCAAGCATAGTTCTGATGTTCCAACATGCGAGTTTCAGTCCAAGTACACCTTGTGAGGCAGGTGTGAGGCTTTTCTTTTTTCACTGAGTTCCGTCCGCATTTGGAGATGCCCGTTGACCGTGGCTAGCCAACTGGGTGAAGTGGAGATGAGCTTTATTTATGCCACCTTTTCGAGGCCCCTCTCCATGTGCAACAAGATGTGTTGTCCCTAGAGAAGGCTGCTTGGTCATTCAGGGTGCTGCAGAATGATGCCATCATCCCCTGAGCCAGCATCAGGCGACCCATACTGCGGCTTCCAGTGACATCTTCCATCTGCTGTTTCGCCCCTTTCCCATCACGGCAGGGCTTCAAAATGTTGATTGAGCTAGATGTAGTTGGGCCTGCGCAATAACGTTTTTAGGTGAGATGCAGTGTGTGAAGTACAGGTCCCACCCTTTACACTCGGGGTTCATCTGTCATGGCCTAGCAAGCCTAGATGGTGACAGTAAGGTTCTCGAGTTGTAGGTGTTACATTGGAGTGTCCATCTCCTAGGCTGGCTGCCACCCAAGGCTAACGATCCCAGCCTACGCATCCTGTTATAGTGCCAGACATTCGGTCGCGCCATAATGTAGCAAGCTCTGTGAAAACGGGGGCCACCAACGAGAAGGTGTTGCTATGCATTGACCTCCTGATTGGCAAGCCAGCGGTCATGCAGCAATCACTACACTGGAAAAGTAGAGGCAATGTATTACGCCTACACTTTCCCTGGGAGAGTGGGCTGTATGGTCCAGGTCACCCACCCACCCACCATGTGTGTATATATATATATATATATATATATATATATATACATATATATATATACATACACATACATACATACACACAGAGATATGTTTTCAATAAAAAAAAATAGAACCAACCTATTAAGGTTAGTTCTTTTTCTGACTGAGCACCTCTATTTTGTGTTGTTCTTCATTCCTTATAGTCAAAATGCAAGCTATTATTTTTACAACTGTGAGAACACTATGTTATAATGCTCAAGTCTTTATTTTAAAACACATATAGTGTTCAAAAACAAGATTTGACTCCAACAATTTCCATCTAGTTCAAAAGAATTCATACAACATAATAGACAGAGATACACTATGACACAGTTTGCCCCTTTTTATTTAAGAGAAAATCCCACAGTGTCAAAAATGCCCATCTTTTGAAGAGAGTGTCCAAGGAACCCTAGAGTATCTAAAACTATCTCACCCAAACTATATTACCTAAAAAAATACTCGAAATAAAAAATAAAAACAAACCTTTAAACAAAAATATTATAGAAAAAAAAGAATTACTGAAAAAAAGTAAAACAATTTAAGGACTTCACGTATGATTACAGGAATACATTTTGTTTTTGTTACATCACTTCCTCAGAGCTGAATCATGAAGGTGTATGTTTTGGCTCTCAGTGGACTTTAAACTTTGTTAAGATAATTGCATAAAGTGGAAATTGACACCACACTCCTTTCACCTCATTGGAACAAAAGCAGGCTCATTGTTTTAGGAAATGCAACCATATCTCTCCAGAAATGTATAGCCACTCTCAAACCCTTTCACTAATGTATCTTGGGTTCCCCCAGGGCTTTTCAGAATTAGAAACAAGCTAGATTACTTTTTTTCCACTTAAATGGGCCATTTACCTCACTGCAAGTTCTCTTTGTGGTGAAAGAGCACACAATTGTATTTTAAAATGATCTATTTTATTACACTAATAACAGCCATAACATCCAAAGTTTTAAGCCTGTTTACATAACAAAATGTAGCCTGCCTACTGACAGTGACATGATTAATAATAGACAGCCATGTGGTCAGTGAACAGTTAACCCATAACAGACCTATTTAGGTGACTCCAGCATTCCATACTCTACACAGATTGATTTGTTAAGGGTTAACCTCTATTTGTCTTTTGCTCGCTACATGGAGCTGCAGCATGTGTCTAGGTGGGGACAGTCTGTGACACATGTAAACACAGTTTTAATTTATTTGATTTCTTACTGAAAATGCATGTATCTTAAAAATTCTAAAAGTATTTTAACATGTTTTTAGGAGATCTTTACTGTGATGAAGTCTGTATTGTGTTGAATATAAATGGCCCATTAATTATGATCTTAGTTAGACTCAGTATTTTCAAACATATTTATTCATTGTAATATGGTCCGTTAATTACAAAGTTAGAATATTCTGATTTAAATATTAATTTAAGATAGTAAAATGTTATAACAGGTGACAAAAACTGGTAGGGCAAAATAGTTTAGAGTATTATAAAAAGTGCATATAAAATTTTCTTAAAAGGCCCCAGAGTTCTTACACTTCCCACTTTTGGGAACAATGATTAAACAGTACTGGAAAATGCAATAATATTTTAGAATAACGTTCTGTGAGTTTAATTAAGCTTCTAATCTAACCCCAGGAAAAATAATTTGCAAAGAATAGAAAATGGAAAACATTACAACCCAGTTGGGAATATTTAAGTGCACTGAAGATTGAAAAAACAATACTATTATTAGAAAAAGAAATAAATCTAAGAGGTATCATTTAGACGAGAGGTAGCCAATTGTCCTTTACAAAATCTATTGGGGTCTAAATGTATTTGTGGAAATATAGAGACGATCTGGAGTCTAAAATATTTCTGTGTGCGTATGTAAACTATATAAATACAATAGCATTGAAAAGGGCATAGGAAGCAAAATTACATAGGGAATGATACCTAGAGAAAGGGTGTCAGTTATCTAATAGCTCATTTAAACATATTACTTTTTTAAGAGGCATAAGTTAAATATGTAATAATGTGGATGTCTTGAACATAATTTCCTGATATGTCTACCTATCAATTACCCCTGGGGTGTATGTAGACTGTTTAATGAGCAAATATAATTTGATAAGATTAAAAGAAACATACCAACATAAATCTATGTAGAACAGCAGACACAAAAGAAATATGACGATATAAGCAAGAATAGAGCACTTAATGTTAAGCAGTTGCACCGCTGTAAAAAGTTAACGAAAATATCCAGTTATCAGGCTGGATCACATTAGACTTGTTTATACAGTCTCTGATTGGCTGACAAGTGCTGTCATTCATGTTTCTGACAATCACAGGTGTTTCAGTTTCATAGGAAATTTGCTATTGGGTAAAGGACATAAAATGTTCTACTCTTTCATTGCTGCAAACTGGTATAAAGTCTAAATATGAAAGAGCCCTATGTAAATCAGGTGCTGTAAGTTAGGGCACTGCCGTAAATAGGCTACAGGAGCTTTTTCTCCCCTAACTTCTACATTAATGTAAATCTTTCACTCCCCCAAATTAGAGCACTCAGTGCATAGCCATAAATCCTGCCTTAGACACAACAGATTTCTTTGCAGGGAGTAGCCAAACCAAGCCTTATAGATGAGACACGGCTCTAGCCAATAGGAATTTTGAAAGTCATAAATCTCATAAGTGGAAATTGCAGGAACAACTACAGTAACTTCAGCTTCAAGAAAACAGTGATATATATAGAAAGTAATAGTTTTTTAATTAAAAATATATTTTGATATTAAAATTATGTGACATTTCTATTTATAGCATCATTCAGTAAAAATAATATATATATAAATCATACATACCGTATATACTCGAGTATAAGCCGAGGCACCTATTTTACCACAAAATACTGGATAAAATGAGTGACTCGAGTATAAGCCGAGGGTGGGAAATGTGCTGCCCCCTGTGTCCCTTTTGTGCCTTCTGTGTCCCCCTCTCTCTCCCGTGTCTCTTCTCCCCTCTCCCTTCCCTGTGTCTCTTCCCCCCTCTCCCTTCCCTGTGTCTCTTCCCCCCTCCTCATTCTCAACCTCCCTCCTCAACCCTACTCCTCATCCTCAACCTCCCTCCCCATCATCCCTCCTCATCCTCAACCTTCCTCCACAACCCCCTCATCCTCAACCCCCTCCTCCTCAACCCCCCATCCTCATCCCCTCCTCCCCAACCCCCTCCTCAACCTCAACCCCCGATCCTCAACCCCCTCCTCAACCTCAACACCCCCATCCTCAACCCCCCTCCTCCTCCTCATCCTCACTCCTTATCCTCAGCCCCCTCCTCATCCTCAGCCCCCCTTCCTCATCATCAGACCCTTCATCATCCTCAGCCCCCCTCCTCATCCTCAGCCCCCCTCCCCATCCTCAACCTCCCTCCTCAACCTCCCTCCTCAACCTCAACCCCCTCCTAAACCTCCCTCCTCAACCTCCCCCCTCATCCTCACCCCCCCTCATTCTAACCCCCCCTCCTCATTCTAACCCCCCTCATACTACCCCTCTAAATACCCCACCCCCTCCCCTCACTTACCTGCTCCGGCCTCCGCTCCTTCCGGGTCTTGATGTGACGTCACGGCATTAGCATATATCGGGTGCCAGCACCCAGTATATGGTAATGACGTGGCGCGCATGTGACGTCACTGCGCGCCACATCAAGACCCGGAAGGAGCGGGGGGGGGGCCCGGAGCAGGTAAGTGAGAGAGACACAGGTGGGACTCCTTCCGGGTCTTGATGTGGCGCGCATGTGATGTCCCATGCGTGCCACCTCATTAGCATATACTGGGTGCCGGCACCCGGTATATGCTAATGACGTGGCACGTATGTGACGTCACAGCATTAGCATATATCGGGTGCCAGCACGAGGTATATGGTAATGACGTGGCGCGCATGTGACGTCATTACGCGCCACATCAAGACCCGGAAGGAGCGGAGGTCGGAGCAGGTAAGTGAGAGAGACACGGGGGAGAGGGGGAGAGTGACTTGAGTATAAGCCGAAGGGGCCTTTTTAGCCTTAAAAAAAGGGCTGAAAAACTCGGCTTATACTCGAGTATATACGGTATGTTGATATCAAACTGTTAAAAGTCAAATAATGTTGAAATTTTCGAGTGCTTTTTGTGCTATAGTGTCACTTTAAATGCTTCTGGTGGGACACAGCAATGGCTTGAAAACTGTTTGCGAGTGGTCTATAGTACTCATAAATCTTTATTCTGCTTTTTGCAGTTATGGCAGCGCCCTTATTTTTGAGTAATCCGTAAAATCTTATTAACATAGGGTTTGGGAGTCAAAGTCTAACGGAGTAACTTCAATTTTTTTCAGTGCAAAAATCAATGGAGATTTATGCCTTGCTTTTCATCTTTGTCATGAAGTTCACTCATAGCCGTGGCCCATAGGAGTTCTCTTGCAAGGGGATGGGATAGCTAGGTAGATTTTTTTGTGCCACCACTTTTTTGTGCACTCGCAAATGTTTTTTCAGTGATTTACAAGTTTGCAATTTACTGTCATTACCAAAAAGTAAATCTTATGCAAGAAATTGTATTTTAAAATTTGCATTATCTTCTGTATTAGGGCTCAATAAAACTGGATCCTAAGGAAAAGCTTTGTTGATAAATGGCCCTCATGTGAGCTTGACTGTATAATCATCATCAGAGCCATACAGAAAAAAATGGTTTACCTGGGAACCCACAGAGCTCTTAGATGGCACACAGCTTAGAACAGACTAACAAACACGTAATGATCCCTGGGTCTCATAACAGCTAAAAAACACGTAAACAAGTAAAGTTTCAGTCCTATTTTCATTTTGAAAACAACAAAGTCAGAGGTGCTCATCAGAGAACGAACCAACCTTAATAGGTTGGTTCTATAGCCATGATAAGCTACTCTGAGATGCAACCTCTTTTAGCTCACTTGTGCCCTTCACAGGGAGAAATCTCCTGTAGTATATCAGTCTGGTCTCACTCAAAAGAGTGACCCAGCCCCGAAATAACAGGCAATTCTACCCTGAACAGGAGAACAAGCAAACCCCAGGCGCGTTTCGGCCTTTATGGGCCTCGTCAGTGAGGTGCACCTGAACTCCCTAAGGCACAGTGAGCAAGGGGTCCACGTCTGGAGTCCCCCATTACCCTTAGGGAGACTAAACCCTAAGAGTAATTTGCATAAATAAAACAAGGTAAGTCAGAGGTGCTCATCAGAGAACGAACTAACCTTAATAGGTTAGTTCTATAGCCATGATAAGCTACTCTGAGAGCAGCCTCTTTTAGCTCACTTGTGCCCTTCACAGGAAGAAATATCCTGTAGTATATCAGTCTGGTCCCACTCAAAAGAGTGACCCAGCCCCGAAATAACAGGCAATTCTACCCTGAACAGGAGAACAAGCAAACCCCAGACGCGTTTCGGCCTTTATGGGCCTCGTCAGTGAGGTGCACCTGAACTCCCTAAGGCACAGTGAGCAAGGGGTCCACGTCTGGAGTCCCCAATTACTCTTAGGGTTTAGTCTCCCTAAGGGTAATAGGGGACTCCAGACGTGGACCCTTTGCTCACTGTGCCTTAGGGAGTTCAGCTGCACCTCACTGACGAGGCCCATAATGGCCGAAACGCATCTGGGGTTGCTGTTTCTCCTGTTCAGGGTAGAATTGCCTGGTATTTCGGGGCTTGGTCACTCTTTTGAGTGGGACCAAACTGATATACTTCAGGATATTTCTCCCTGTGAAGGGCGCAAGTGAGCTAAAAGAGGTTGCTCTCAGAGTGGCTTATCATGGCTATAGAACTAACCTATTAAGGTTAGTTCGTTCTCTGATGAGCACCTCTGACTTACCTTGTTTTATTTATGCAAATTACTCTTAGGGTTCAGTCTCCCTAAGGGTAATAGGGGACTCCAGACGTGGACCCCTTGCTCACTGTGCCGTAGGGAGTTCAGCTGCACCTCACTGACGAGGCCCATAAAGGCCGAAATGCGTCTGGGGTTGCTGTTTCTCCTGTTCAGGGTAGAATTGCCTGGTATTTCGGGGCTGGGTCACTCTTTTGAGTGGGACCAGACTGATATACTACAGGATATTTCTTCCTGTGAAGGGCACAAGTGAGCTAAAAGAGGCTGCTCTCAGAGTAGCTTATCATGGCTATAGAACTAACCTATTAAGGTTAGTTTGTTCTCTGATGAGCACCTCTGACTTACCTTGTTTTATTTATGCAAATTACTCTTAGGGTTTAGTCTCCCTAAGGGTAATAGTGGACTCCAGACGTGGACCCCTTGCTCACTGTGCCTTAGGGAGTTCAGCTGCACCTCACTGACGAGGCCCATAAAGGCCGAAACGCGTCTGGGGTTGCTGTTTCTCCTGTTCAGGGTAGAATTGCCTGGTATTTCGGGGCTGGGTCACTCTTTTGAGTGGGACCAGACTGATATACTACAGGATATTTCTCCCTGTGAAGGGCGCAAGTGAGCTAAAAGAGGTTGCTCTCAGAGTGGCTTATCATGGCTATAGAACTAACCTATTAAGGTTAGTTCGTTCTCTGATGAGCACCTCTGATTTACCTTGTTCTATTTTTATTTTGCTAATAACTAGAGATTGCAAACCCATTCAATTACAGTTATAATTTATGGTACTACAAAAATTGGAACATTTTCTTTGTTTAGTTAAATAGGCATCATAACTGTAGAGAAATTTGAAAGTTTGTCAGCTTGTAGATAAATGTAGCATTCAGCATCATCAACAAAAGCGATCAAACTATTCAAGAGATGTATGTATGAATGTCCTTTTGAACATATGTGTTTTTCATACATTTTCTTTTTCATTTAGAATTCATCTATACCCATTTTATTATTTTTAGCAGTAGTTTAATAAATATCCCCAATAATGGGAAGAGGCTTTCTGCACTGTGAATTGTGCCTTTTTGGGTGAGTACTGCTCTTTCCTAGCTATTGTTAATTTGGTTAATTGTAAATGGTCCCACAGTCAGACTGAAATTAAAGTTCACTAAACTTTACATGGAAAACAGCCATTGAAACCCCCACAAAGTTTAGTTACTTGTGTCCAGTGTCTCATCCAAACAAAGCTGAATTATGGAAAGTAGTTTTTCTGATAAAAATAATAGAACCAAAGTAATGAAAACAACTCTTGAAGGCAATGCTTAACCGTGTGATGAAGACACTTAAATCGGGTATGGATGTTTTTGCATAAAGCAGTTTAATGCCTCTCCAAAAAATAACAGATAAAAGGTAGTGTCACTTTAGATTATAAAATATACACAAAGCAGTATTTGCCCCAGAAATACTTACCAGCTGGGTAGCATGAAGGAGAAGCCGGGTGGCTATATAGTTCTACAATGTGTGTTATTTGCTTCTCAAGCCATGTGGCACCTCAGTGCAGAGTAAAGAAGAAAAAACTATTTTACTTAGATTTAACTGTTCTAACATACTAACAAGACTCCTCAGGTAAGTAAGCATCCTTATAATTTAATTTAGTATTTGAGAATCTATACTATCACACAGTTATGCTGCCATTTTGATAAAACCACAACTACATTTATTATCAAATTACACTAAAGTTGATGATGTGCTATTGATGGGATATTTGCATTTTTTATTAGCTGAATCACTAATGTGATATTTTTATATATATATATACAGTATACACATATACATACACAGTAATACCCCATTCAATGCTGTAGAAAGGTCTCAGGAATTGGAGTGGTAAGTGAAACCGTGCTAAACAGTGTCATTTTAACATAGGGTAGAAAGGAATAGAGGAATCCATGTGAAAAAAAATACACAAAAGCAATTGATTTTTTTAAATATTTGGCTTTATATAAACTTGTGGCTTTTTTGCACATCAACTCGTCCAAGGACATCTGTCTTTGTTTTCTATGACCATTCAGCAGATGCTGCTAGAAAGATACCTCCCCAAGACCGAGTCTCACATTTATGCTTCTTTCAGCTCAGTGGAAAGTTGGTTTTGTTCCTCAGTGTCAGAGTCACTGCTTTCTTGGGCTTCCTGAATGCCCTGTTCTGCCAGTTGTTGGAAGTCCTCATTTGTAAGGCTCTCGCCTGAAGCCTGTACAAACTTCTCAATGTCCTGGGCATCTTCATCTCCCAGTCCAGTCGTATTGACCAGGTCTACAATCTCGTCAATGCACACACCTCTGGCCATATCTTTCTCCACACTCCTTTGAGACATTGCTGTGTCACTTCCCTCCAGGACAAATGTATATTGGTTATGGACTGCATGGTGGTATACTTTTTTCAAATATCCATCATGGATTCATTGCTGTCTGTTTGGTCAATGAGCTGGAGGAATGTGCAGTGAAGATAATAGGCCTTGAAGGTCACAATGACTCCCTGATCCAGTGGCTGAATAAGTGAAGTAGTATTCGGTGGCAGGAAAACTATTTCCACTGGGATGCAGCAATCAAGCTTATATAAGTTTGTAGGGTGGCTTGGAGCATTGTCCATCAACAGGATTTGGCCTCAATAGTTTTATGCCTGCAGTAGCACAGATGGACAGAAATGTTTGCTGAACCAGTTTTTGAAGATGTCTGTGGTGATCCAAGCTTTACAGTTGAATTGCCAATTGACCTGTAAAGTGGATTTTGGAATCCCCTTCATGGCTCTAGGTGTTTTTGAGTTGTACACCAGCAATGGATTGATCTTAAAACCCTGCTGGTGTTCCCACCCAGAAGAAGAGTTAGATGGTCTTTGGCTGCTTTGAACACTGCTGCTCGCTTCTGCTGACATGATATTAGGGTGTGGCTTGGCATTCTCTTCCAGAACAGTCCAGTCTTGTCAATGTTGAATACTAGTTCTGGAAAATAATTGCCTCTTTCTACGATGTCCTTAAACATGTCTGGAAAGGATGCAGCAGCTTCAATGTCAGCGCTCGCCATTTCTCCAGTGATTTTGATGTTTCTTTTCTTATATCGGTCGAACCAACCGCTGCTGGTTGAGAAGCTTTTGGTCTCATCTGGAGTTTACCTTTGGATATGACCGTAGATCAGGGGTGTATGAGTTCAGTCCTGGTGGGCTGCACACAGGCCTGGGTTTAAGGACATCCCTGCTACACCCAGGTGAGACTATGGCTTCTTCAGTCATGCGGATTGACTCACCTGTGCACAGAAAGGAAATAATCAAATCCAGACCGGTGTGCAACCACCCGTACCGTACTTGAACACCCCTGCCATAGATGCTTCTGGCCTTCTCCATGATGATGGCCTGGCTGAGAGTCATGTTGCTCTCTATTTTGTCATTAATCCAGATGAAAAGCCGTTTCTCCATTTTCTCCAGGGCGTAGCATCTGAAGCAGGTTATCTTCTTGATAGAAGATGCAGTGCTGGTGGTTGTCAAAGGCTTGATCTTCTTATTTTTAGGGATGGTGCACATTGTGGTGGTGGCAACTTTAAATCCGCTCCAATGTTTATTAAGTGGTCCCGCACTTGCATCTTCACAAGCACAGAAATGCTTTGGAGCTTCAATTTGAGCTGATCTTCTTTGGGCTCACTCATGTTTTGTGAAACAGCACAAAATCAATACAATTACTGTAGATTTTTTTGGACAATTAACAACCACATGGTGAGAGACAAAAGAACAAGAAAAATATTCTGTACCTTTTCTCTGACTGGTTGAGGTAGGAACTGCTCTCTTATTGGGGCTTTATGATTGTCGAGGCTGCCACTTTTCTTCTTTCTCCTGCCTGCTGCTCTGTCCCTTAATGCTTTGGCGCAGTTCTGAGCGTTAAACAGGGACCTGGAAGGAGGCACAGTGCTAAGCGGGGATCGGTGGACAAAAAACAGCGCTATAGCAGGGTTTAGCGTCAAGCGGGAATTTACAAGAAAAAGAGCGCTATAGTGAATCATTAAGTGGGGTTTATATGTATAAAATCACCTTTTATATATATATATATATATATATATATATATATATATATATATATATTCTGTAATAGCCAAACCATTATATCTAATCTTTCAAGACTCACTCACTACAGGGTCTCTACCAGATGACTGGAGAAAAGCAGAGGTGATACCTATATTTAGGAAGGGATCTAGAGCAAATCCGGGGAATTATAGACCAGTGAGCCTCATTTCTGTAGTTGGGAAGCTTTTAGAAGGGTTAATAAGGGACAGAATACAAGAATATGTCTATTTGAACAGGATCATAGGTAGCAGTCAACATGGATTTATGAAGGAAAGGTCGTGTCAGACCAATCTAATTCGTTTTTATGAGGAGGTTAGTAGGAACTTGGATCAGGGCAACTCAGTGAATGTAGTCTTTTTAGATTTTTCAAAGGCATTTGATACAGTGCCACATGGAAGACTAGTGAGCAAACTAAGGGATACAGGAATTGCAGTAAATATCTGCTCATGGATCGAGAGCTGGCTAAAATACAGGAAGCAAAGGGTTGTTGTAAATGGAACATACTCCGATTGGTCTAATGTGATAAGTGGGGTTCCTCAAGGTTCAGTATTAGGTCCTCTCCTTTTTAACATATTTATTAATGACATTGAAGTAGGACTCGAATGTAGTGTCTCCATTTTTGCTGATGACACTAAGTTGTGCAAGGAAATAAAATCAGATAATGATGTACTTTCGCTACAAAAGGATTTGCATAAATTAGAGAAATGGGCGGCTAAATTGCAGATGAGATTTAATACAAATAAATGTAAGGTTATACATTTGGGAAGGAACAATAGCCAAGCAATCTATAATCTTAATGGAGCAAATCTAGGGGTATCAGATATTGAAAGGGATTTGGGAGTACTAGTGGACAACCACCTAGGTAACAGCGCTCAAAGCCAAGCAGCGGCTGCAAAGGCAAATAAAATATTAGCATGTATTAGGAAGGGTATAGAAGCCAGGGAAGAAGATATAATTCTGCCACTATACAAATCTCTAGTACGCCCTCATTTGGAATATGGAGTACAATTTTGGGCACCACCTCATAAAAAAGACATTTTAGAGCTGGAAAAAGTACAGAGAAGGGCTACAAAACTAATAAGGGGAATGGAGGGGCTAAGTTATGAAGAAAGACTAAAAAAATTAAACGTATTTTCGCTAGAAAAAAGGCGTCTAAGAGGAGATATGATTACGTTATATAAATACATCCAGGGTCAATATAAGGCTTTGTCAAGTGAACTTTTTGTAGCAAGAGATTTTCAACTGACAAGAGGACATCCTTTGAGGTTAGAGGAAAAAAGATTTCACCTTAAACAAAGAAAAGGGTTCTTCACAGTTAGGGTGGTTAAACTGTGGAATTCTCTACCAAAGGACAACTTCAAAAAGGTGTTAGATATATTTTTGAATAAAGAGGGCATTCAAGGCTATCCTAGATAACTAGCAATGAATATTGATCCAGGGAGAAATTTGATCGCCAGTTTCTGGGGTCAGGAAGGAATTTTGCTTTTTTTTCCCCTTATGAGACAATTGGCAAAGTTTCAATGGGTTTTTTTTTTCTGTTTGCCTTCCTCTGGATCAATTAACAATTAACAATAATAATAAATAGTCCACATTAAAAAGATCAATAGAGATCTAAAAAGGTTGAACTTGATGGACTAACTCTTTATTCATCCTCCAATACTATACTATTAATAATTATTTAATCAATAATTTAATTAATAACTAATCCGCATATTGCAGATCAGAGGAGATCTTAACAGGTTGAACTTGATGGACTGAAAGTCTTTTTTCAACCTTAATTACTATGTAACTATGTAACTATGTAACTATATATTTATATAAATATATATATATACCCATTTTACCACAAAATACTGGGTAAAATGAGTGACTCGAGTATAAGCCGAGGGTGGGAAATGTGCTGCCCCCGTGTCCCTCTTGTGCCCTCTGTGTCCCCCTCTCTCTCCGTGTCTCTTCTCCCCTCTCCCTTCCCTGTGTCTCTTCTCCCCTCTCCCTTTCCTGTATCTCTTCCAACATCTCCCTTCCCTGTGTCTCTTCCCCTCTCCCTTATCACCCTCAACCCCACTCCTCAACCTCCCTCCTCATCCTCAACCTCCCTCCTCATCCTCAACCTCCCTCCTCATCCTCCATCTCCCTCCTCATCCTCAACCTCCCTCCTCATCCTCAACCTCCCTCCTCATCCTTAACCTCCCTCCTCATCCTCAACCTCCCTCCTCATCCTCCATCTCCCTCCTCATCCTCAACCTCCCTCCTCATCCTCAACTCCCTCCTCATCCTCAACTCCCTCCTCATCCTCAACTCCCTCCTCAACCTCAACTCCCTCCTCAACCTCAACTCCCTCCTCAACCTCCCTCCTCATCCTCCATCCTCAACCCCCCCATCCTCAACCCCTCATCCTCAACCTCCCTCCTCAACCCCCCCATCCTCAACTCCCTCCTCAACCTTCCTCCTCAACCCCCCATCCTCAACCTCAACCCCCCTCAACCCCCATCCTCAACCCCCCTCAACCCCCCTCCTCAACCTCAACCCCCTCAACCTCACCCCCTCAACCCCAACCCCCCTCAACCCCCCCCTCCACCAAAACCCCCCGAAATACCTCCCCCCTCTCCCCTCACTTACCTGCTTGTGCTCCGGCCTCCGCTCCTTGACCCGGCGACGGCGCGCATGTGAGTGACATCACATGCGCGACGCGTCATTAGCATATACCGCGTTGAGGAGGGGGGAGGGAAAGAGACACGGGGGGTAGAGAGACACACGGGGGTGTTAGAGAGACACGGGGGGAGAGTGACTCGAGTATAAGCCGAGGGGGCCCTTTTTTGCCTTAAAAAAGGGCTGAAAAACTCGGCCTTTACTCGAGTATATACGGTAGTTGCACTCAAAAGTGGAAACATTTTAAAATGTTGCCATTTATTTTGAAAATATGACTGATCATGCAAAAAAAAGGTATTTTATTGAAGGATAGTGATCATATGAAGCCATTTATTATCACATAGTTGTTTGGCTCCTTTTTAAATCATAATGATAATAGAAATCACCCAATGGTCCTGATCAAAAGTTTACATACCCTTAGTTCTTAATACTGTGTATTGCCCCCTTTAGCATCAATGACAGCGTGCAGTCTTTTGTAATAGTTGCCTGTGAGGCCCCTAATTCTTGCAGGTGGTATAGCTGCCCATTCGTCTTGGCAAAATGCCTCCAGGTCATGCAAAGTCTTTGATCATCTTACAGGAACAGGACATTTGAGATCTCCCTAGAGTGGCTCGATGATATTAAGGTCAGGAGACTGTGATGGCCACTCCAGAACTTTCACCTTTTTCTACTGTAACTACTGGAGGATCACTTTGGCCTTGTGTTTAGGGCCATTGTCATGCTGGAAAGTCCAAGAGTGTCCCATGCGCAGCCTTCGTACAGAAGAATGCAAATTGTCTTGAGAATTCTCTGATATCATGCTGTATTCATCTTGACATCAATTTTCACAAGATTCCCCATACCTTCAGAGCTCACCCCTCCCCCCCCCCCCCAAAACATCCGTGCTTCTCAGTGGGATGGTATTCTTTTCACTATAGGCCTTGTTGAGCCCTTTCCAAACATAGCGCTTATGGTTGTGACCATAAAGTTCTATTTTGGTCTTGGCACTCCAAATTACTGTGTGCCAGAAGCTGTGAGGCATGTCAAGGTGTTGTCGGGCATATTGAAACTGAGCTTTTTTGTGGCATTGGCGCAGTAAAGGCTTCTTTCTGGCATCCCGACCATGCAGCTCATTATTGTTCAAGTATTGACGTATTGTGCTTCTTGAATACAACCACACCAGCTTTTTCCAGAGCAGCCTGTATTTCTCCTGAGTTTACCTGTGGTTTTTTTTTGTATTCCAAACAATTTTTCTGGCAGTTGTGGCTGAAAGGTTAGTTCATCCTCTGATTAAGCACCTATTTTTGTTGTTGCATTTTCATGCATTGTTTCATATAATTGTATGACATCAATGATTATAATAGAGTATAACAGAACTGATGTTCCAAATATGGTAACATTTAAATTATAGGTAATAATAAGTATTTACCAGTTGCATGCTACTATCAAATGTTCTCTCCTAATGTAAACTAATAGTGAAGTCATTTTTAACTTTCAGTTCTCCTGATCCACCCAAAGAGATTTAAATAAGTTGTTAATGAGTAATCATTAACTATTGAATATCCCAAGGCGCTAGGTCTATTATCCACCTGCAAATTTAAAGACAAGGGTCCCCATTACAGTCAAGTTGACGTGTTATTACCAACATGTCGATGCAAATACAGCTCTGTCTGAAGGCTGCTCTGAATAGAATAAAATGACCTGCCATCCAAATTGGAGATACCAGTGCTTCACGCAAGTTAGTATCCGTGTGCAAGCCCTTATATTCTTCCCCAATCCTACATGTACTCCAAAACATCTGTAGAGGCAATAAATGCCTCTGAAAATTAATCAAGCTTGAGATATGATGCCCTAATCACTATAACACCCTAATTGAGTAAGATATCAGTCTTGATTTCTTATATCCAACACAATTAAAGGGTTAAGGATGCCCCCAACAGATGTGGTCTATATAGAACTCCAAGGCACCTGAACCTTAACCACTACAACATCAGTCCCTAATGGGCCCTCATGGCACAAAAAATTAACCCCTATGCCACGGGAGCCCTCTAAGTACCCCAGTGGCATCTAACGACTAACATAGCCATTGAGGTCCTGCAACTCAGGGCACTTACATTGTGCCCTGATGCCATAGAAGTACTTACAGGACTTCCATGGGATCTAATATAAACCTATGTGCCATGGAGGTCCATGCAAAGAATTCAATGGCACCTATGATGATACATGCCAAGGAGATCCTGTAAGCCTCAACCCCCTTACAAGTCCACGTCCTAGTGGATTTAATTCGTACCCACTTCCCTGCCATGGGAAAGAGTTTATATGAATAGATGGAGGAGGGGATTAGTGTAGGGCTGTGTGTTTTTGTGCAGCACTGCTGCAGATACTACAGAGTTGACAGCTACGTGTCTCACAGCAGGCTGTGTGGAGACCGTAGGACTTAGGGACAACATGAGAAGAGGCTGAGTAAGTGGTGGCTACTTTTTTGAAGGGTTGTGTGGCCTGTGAGAAAGTTACTAGAAAGTCTTTTTTTGCAGCTACGTATCCAATTAGCATAAGGCCCTAGATATGCTCCCCACACAAATAAAGACTTGGTATTACAGGTCTATCATGCTAAATAATGTTTTAATAACTCATGTCATTATATATTTTTTAATAAACATAAAAGTGTAATTTATACCAGAAGCAATTTGCTGCTTCTTTCCTTTCAGCTTTTCTCAGTTATGTAGTTATACAACAAGCGTTCAAAACATTTTGGCATAAAAAAGCCTGATTTGTGAGCAAATAATTAAAACCATGGCTATTGCCTGGGTAATAAATATGTTCTGCAGTATATGTATGTATAGAAGGGAAGCAGGAATAATTGTCTGGGAGTGCAATAAATACATGCATGAGACTCATCAACAAACAGTATGGGGCATTTGTAACTAAACTATAAATTAAACAGATTTTTTGGTGCTACACTTAGGAAACAAAGCTGTGTGGGATATATCCCCAAAGTGGTGAAAGTTGGATCACTTACAGAGTTTACTGGCACATATATATACACATGTATGTATGTGTGTGAGGGCCAACTGACACGTTACATTCGAGCAACTCACCATCCAAACGAACCAGGGGGCTACCAGACTTGCGTCTAAAATGACAGTATAGCAAACCCTGTTGAATATGGGGCTCCAAAGCAAACGGCTGGTCACTGCACCCAGGCTGACGAGGGTTCATCGGCAGAAACGGCTTCAGTGTCAATGAAAGTACCGAAATTGGACCACTTCTGATTGGCAAGGGGTTGCCTTTTCTGATGAGTCACGTTTTCTGCTCCATCAACTGGACTGAAATTGGCATATACCTCTGAAAACAAATACTTTGCAACCATTGTTGGAAGAACACAAACTGGTGGCAGCAGCATTATGGTCTGGGGAATGTTTTCTTGCCATTATCTAGGTCCATTTATACATTTG
This sequence comes from Discoglossus pictus, assembly GCA_027410445.1. Classification (NCBI taxonomy): domain Eukaryota; kingdom Metazoa; phylum Chordata; class Amphibia; order Anura; family Alytidae; genus Discoglossus; species Discoglossus pictus. Next base: position 394,793,359 of record CM050166.1, on the reverse strand, counting down.
GAAGGCATTCTCAACCAATTTGGCTATCTATCCATCCTTGCACAATAAGTACAGCCATACATGTTGACTGTGTACCCTGGAGTGCACAGGATCTTCCTGCAGGACAATGCAACATGTCATAAGGCAATAATTTTTGGGTGTGGTTGTGGGAGCATAATGAAGACTTCCAAGTACTTCCCTGGCCTCCAAATTCCCCAGACTTGAACCCCATTAAGCACCTGTGGGACCACCTTGATCGCCATGTTCGCTGTATGGATCTTCCACCACTCTTCAGCAGCTGCCTGATGCACTGCAGTCTGCATGGCTCCAGATTCCCTTGCCAACCTTTCAGAATATTATTGACTCAGTACTATGCCGTCAAGCTGCTGTCCATGCTGGACACATCGGTTATTCGGGATATTAGTTGGTAGTTATAATACTGTAACTCGACTGTGTATACACACTCAGCTATGGATGAATATTTAACTCAATTAACAGAGGTATCTACTATAAGCTAGAAAAACATAATGCATTTCAAATCTGGTCCATGCAGAAAAACTATTGAGAGGCACCAACTTCAACAAAGGATTTAAACAACAACAAACAAAACAAGTATTCACATCAATAATTACTCAGGGAAGACGTCTGCATTTTGTAAAATGTCTGGCAAGCTTCCCAGCTCATAGAAATTTTAAACTTGTGGTGGGCTTCTGAAAAGTGTAGGGCAGATAAAGATAACATATCAAAGAGTGGCAATAATAAAACGTCAATGAGAAATAACAGCATTCACTTTTTAGACTAGAAGTTTTGCACTTTTGTGTAAGAAAACAACAAAATAATATATACAGTGCCTTGCAAAAGTATTCACCCCGCTTGACTTTTTATCTATTTTGTTACATTACAGTCTTAAGTTCAATGTTTTGTTAATCTCAATTTTATGCGATAGATCAGAACACAATAGTCACAAAGGAGATCAGTGTAAGTTGGGATCCAAGGAGTGTACCATTAATAATGATGAAATCCCCTTCATAGTCCATTTTGTATGAGTTATGTTAAGAGGAAAATCCTGCTTTCTTAGTGGGTTGGCTGGAGGCATAAAATGTGGGATATACAGTGCCATGCAAAAGTATTCACCCCCCCTGACTTTTTACCTACTGTACATACTCGAGTATAAGCCGACCCGAGTATAAGCCGAGGCACCTATTTTACCACAAAATACTGGGAAAAATTAGTGACTCGAGTATAAGCCGAGGGTGGGAAATGTGCTGCCCCCTGTGTCCCTCTTGTGCCCTCTGTGTCCCCCTCTTGTGTGCCCTTTTCTTGTGTCCCCCCTCTCTCTCCCCTGTGTCTCTTCTCCCCTCTCTCCCCTGTGTCTCTTCCCCTCTCCCTTATCACCCTCCTCAACCCCCCTCCTCATCCTCAACCCCCCTCCTCAACTCCCCTCCTCATCCTCAACCCCCCTCCTCATCCTCAACCACCCTCCTCAACATCCCTCCTCAACCTCAACCCCACTCCTCATCCTCAACCCCCAATCCTCAACCCCCATCCTCAAACTCAACCCCCCATCCTCATCCTAAGCCACCCTCCTCATCCTAAACCATTCTCCTCAGCCCCCCTCCTCATCCTCCCTCCGCATCCTCAACCTCCCTCCTCAACACCCCTCCTCATCCTCAACCTCCCTCCTCAACCCACCTCCTCAACCTCAAACCCCCATCCTCAACCCCCATCCTCAAACCCCCTTCTCATTCTAAACCCCCTCCTTAACCTCCCTCCTCAACCCTAACCCCCATCCTCATCCTCAACCCCCCCATCCTCAACCCCGCATCCTCATCCTCAATCCCCCATCCTCAGCCTCAACCCCCCCATCCTCAGCCTCAACTCCCCCATCCTCATCCTAAACTTCCGATCCTCATCCCAAACCCCCCTCCTCACTTTACCCCTCTAAATACCCCCCCCTCTCCCTTTCCCATCACTTACCTCCATCTGCAGCTGTTCCTCCGCTCCTCCACGCTCCTTCCTGCGTCTTGACCCGGCCAATGCTAATGACGTGGTGCGCATATGTCATCACGTCATTAGCATATGCTGGGTCCCGACGCAGGAAGGAGCGTGGAGGAGCGGAGGAACAGCTGCAGATGGAGGTAAGTGAGGGGAAAGGGAGAGGGGGAAGTATTTAGAGGGGTAAAGTGAGGAGGGGGGTTTAGAATGAGGAGGGGGGCTTAGGATGAAGAGGGGGGAGGGAGAGAGACACAGGGGGGTTAGAGAGACAAGGGGGTGAGAGTGACTTGAGTATAAGCCGAGGGGGTCCTTTTTAGCCTGAAAGAATTTTTAGTCTGAATTTTATGTGATGGATCAGAACACAATAGTCTAAGTTGGTGAAGTGAAATGAGAAAAATAAATACATAAATCTATTTTAAAAAAATAGAAAACAGAAAATTATGTATTCACCCCCTTTGTTATGAAGCCCATAAAGAGCTCTGGTGCAAACAATTATCTTCAGAAGTCATATAATTAGTGAAATGATGTCCACCTGTGTGCAATCTAAGTGTCACATGATCTGTCATTACATATACACACCTTTTTTGAAAGGCCCCAGAGGCTGTAAAACCTAAGCAAGAGGCACCACTAACCAAACACTGCAATGAAGACCAAGGAACTCTCCAAACAAGTGACAATGTTGTTGAGAAGTACAAGTCAGGGTTAGGTTATAAAAAAATATCCAAATCTTTGATGATCCCCAGGAGCACCATCAAATCTATCACAACCAAATGGAAAGAACATGGCACAACAGCAAACCTGCCAAGAGACGGCCGCCCACCAAAACTCATGGACCAGGCAAGGAGGGCATTAATCAGAGAGGCAGCACAGAGACCTAAGGTAACCATGGAGGAGCTGCAGAGTTCCACAGCAGAGACTGGAGTATCTGTATATATGACGACAATAAGCCGTACGCTCCATAGAGTTGGGCTTTATGGCAGAGAGGCCAGAAGACAGCCATTACATTCAGCAAAAAAATTAATGGCACATTTTGAGTTTGTGAAAAGGCATGTGGGAGACTCCCAAAATGTATGGAGGGAGGTGCTCTGGTCTGATGAGACTAAAATGTAATTTTTCGGCCATCAAAGAAAATGCTATGTCTGGTGCAAACCCATCACATCACCCAAAGAACACCATCCCCATGCTGTGGGGATATATTTTAGCAGCCAGAACTGGGAAACTGGTCAGAATTGAGGGAAAAGATGGATGGTGCTAAATACAGGAATATTCTTGAGCAAAACCGGTACCACTCTGTGCGTGATTTGAGGCTAGGACACTATATACACTGAAATATAAATAAAAATGTGAAGTGTTTGCTTGTACATAGGAAATGAACATAAATACTGCATGCATAAAATAGCAAAGACCTGTTGAGCTTCACATATATAAGTACAACTAGTAAAAAAATAATACAATTCATTAAATGTTTCCATGTAAAATCAGAATTATTTTTGTTGGACATATGTACTCTCACTGATAAATATTGTAGAATGTTTTTTGTATTATATATTAGCTTTCCTAAATATATGTTTCATAGCACATCTAGTTTTCCTGACTGAGAAAATGGTGGTAGCCATAACTTGTTATTTTGTTGGGAAATAATTAGTGGCAGGTGGCTTTTCTTTAAAGCCCTACTGCACAATAAGAAAAATAATATATGTGTGAACACTTTTGGTCTGACTAAGAGCATAATGGTCATTAATTTATACCAGTCCCTGCAGCTAGATGGAAGATTAATGTTTGTTATACCTCAAACAATCAGAAAACTAGAACGTTTAATTGTACCAAGAACAATGTATTTTAATTAGAGGCAGTAGAAGTCAGCATATAGCCAAGATGATAAGGCCTCAAGGTTGAGTAGTGGGTTTCTAATGATAAAAATTGAATCTGGACCCGTAATCCAACTAGGGCTGTCTATAGTTATTGCTAGATAAGTGCCTCCTACATACCTCTCAACTTGTTCAGTGCTGAAATTAACTTCCATGGGTCTACACTTCCTTATATACAAAGCCTATCAAATTAAAATCCTCAAGGGCAGACAAGGAGGAACGAAAGTATTAATATCAATAATTATGTCTACATATACCAGATAATATAATGATTTTTATTGCATTATAGCATATACATTTTCTTCTTTTTGTCATACTTACTTCCTTAAATACAATGATGTTACCTTTCTGATTGTTAAATGGGCATCTAAGAGGAACCATTAATCTAGTGTTTAAATTCAAATGAACATCACGTTGCTAAATAAAAGAGTTCCCTAAATTCTAACTGTATTTTGCTCAGTGTGCTCTATCACACAACAGCAGGTTAGAAATGCAGCATAGTTTAAGTAAATCAACAACCATCGGTAGCCATTATTTCCAAACCACACTGGGTCATTCATGCATTTTGTTTTAAAACTGATTTAACTTTTGGTGCCTTTTTTTCTCACTTTTTCTCATCTTTCCTTACTCCGATCTAACCAAGGACGTGACAGGATATTACATTCCCCCTAAATCTAACTGATATTGTCCATCGCTATGACAGTACATAAAGGGACATGGAACACAACTGTTTTTTTCATGCATTTAAAGAAACCTGTTTTAAACATTTACTAAAGTTGTTTTTATTTGCATGAAGAAAAAAAAAAGCAAAACTTTGTTAAACTTTATTCGAATGAAGAGGAAATGCAGTGAGCATATTTTAGTCTGTTGATCTCATTGGCTAACAGAGGGCAAGCCCCTAAGAGCAGTAAAAAGTCTGAATATGTTTTTGTGCCACATATGTGCTTTAAGCCTTCATTTGAAAAAAGAAAAAACACACCGTCACACACTATCAAATGCCCTCTGTCTGATGTGACAAAGTAAAAAACATAATTACTGTATATACTCGAGTATAAGCCGAGTTTTTCAGCCCTTTTTTAAGGCAAAAAAGGCCCCCCTCGGCTTATACTCAAGTCAATCTCCCCCCGTGTCTCTCTAAACCCCCTGTGTCTCTCTACCCCCCCCCCGTGTCTCTCTAACCCCCCACCCCCGTCTGTCTCTAACCCCCCTTGTGTCTCTAACCCCCCCCTTTTACATGCTTGTGCTCCGGCCTCCGCTCCTTGACCCGGCGCCGGCGAGCATGTGACGTCACATGCGCGCCGCATCATTAGCATATACCGGGTGACGTCACATGCGCGCCAGGTCAAGGAGCGGAGGCCGGAGCACAAGCAGGTAAGTGAGGGGAGAGGGGGGAGTTATTTAGGGGGGTTTAGGTGGAGGAGGGGGGTTGAGGGGGGTTTAGGTTGAGGAGGGGGGTTGGGGTTGAGGGGGATTGAGGAGGGAGGTTGAGGGGGGTTGAGGTTGAGGAGGGGGGTTGAGGGGGGTTGAGGTTGAGGAGGGAGGTTGAGGATGGGGGGTTGAGGATGGGGGGTTGAGGATGAGGATGGGGGGGTTGAGGAAGGGGTTGAGGATGGGGGTTGAGGATGAGGAGGGAGGTTGAGGATGAGGAGGAGGGGTTGACGAGGGGGGTTGAGGTTGAGGAGGGGGGTTGAGGATGGGGGTTGAGGATGAGGAGAGAGATTGAGGATGAGGAGTTGAGGATGGGGGGTTGAGGAGAGAGGATGAGGATGGGGGGTTGAGGAGGGAGGATGAGGATGGGGGGCTTGAGGAGGGGGTTTAGGATGGGGGGGTTGAGGAGGGAGGTTGAGGATGAGGGGTTGAGGAGGGAGGTTGAGGATGAGGAGGGAGGTTGAGGAGGAGGGGTTGAGGAGGGGGGTTGAAGTTGAGGAGTGGGGTTGAGGAGGGGGGTTTGAGGAGGGAGGATGAGGAGGGAGGTTGAGGAGGGGGTTGAGGATGAGGAGGGGGTTGAGAATGAGGAGGGAGGTTGAGGATGAGGAGGGAGGTTGAGGAGGGAGGTTGAGGTTGAGGAGGGAGGTTGAGGATGAGGATGAGGAGGGAGGTTGAGGATGAGGAGGGAGGTTGAGGAGTGGGGTTAAGGAGGGTGATGAGGGAGGGGGGAAGAGACACAGGGAAGGGAGAGGTTGTAAGAGACACAGGGAAGGGAGAGTGAAGAAGAGACACAGGGAAGGGAGAGGGGAGAAGAGACATGGAGAGAGAGGGGGACACAGAGGGTACAAGAGGGAAACAGGGGGCAGCACATTTCCCACCCTCGGCTTATACTCAAGTCACTCATTTTACCCAGTATTTTGTGGTAAAATGGGTGCCTCGGCTTATACTTGAGTCGGCTTATACTCGAGTATATACGGTACATACAGTGTACATAATAGCAGGATGAGTCTGCCCCACTCCCTAATCCAAGCATCATGTCTGATATACCAGGTATCTCATGCTTTGAACATTTATTCAGATTTTACAGTTCCCACATCTTATCTCTTTCCTCATCCTCTACGGTCTCATATTAGGAATCTAAATAGTCTGCTTACCTCAATAATATCCAGGGATCCATCCCATTGCTTGGTGACTATAGTTTTCACCCAAACTATGAACTCTCAGAAATGATTCCACGTTATTGTATGTTTTGAACTGCTCTTTCAATCATCCCCAAGCATACCTCAGACAGAAATCACAGACACAGGAGTAATCACATCCTTCTATATAACTCAAAGCATCTATTAGTGCAACAGTCCGCTATGATTCTACAAATTGCCTCATGTATTTACTATCTTCTTTCATCCCCTTATACCTTCCACTCTTGCTGCTGATATTTCCAGCAAACATTTGTATTCTATTACACCTTTAAATTAATTATTTCCTCTCATATCTCCATTTGAGCATTTCTAAATTTTACTGTCACTTTGTCATCAGCACTATCATTGACTGCCTTTAATGCCTAAATCCATTCGCCCCTCCTGACCTCATTATTGATGACACCATAAAAATAAATACTTCTCATACATCAAGCAGATTTTTTTTCTACATATAATAAAACCAAGATTTCATCCCCTATCCATCTTTCTCAATTTCCATTCAGCCCTATTAAATTCCCCGTACGTGATAAACCATAGCTTGTAATGTAGCCCGTAAGACTTACTGCTACTTAATTATACCAGTAAAGTAAGCCACTGCCGATCTGCGGGTTTGGAGCAAAAAAAGCCTATGGGACGTTGAACGTGGAACTGCGCGGCCGCAAATCTTTTGTTCTGTGAAGCCCGTAACCGCTACAATTCCAATCAAGCTATTAAATTGCAACAATTTCACTTGCGTTCAACCCTTTAACATGCAACTGTAGCCCAAAGGCCAACAAGTGCTGGAGAGGACTCACTATTCCTGTTTCCCTTTTATCCCTGTTCCTCCTCCTTCTTCATCTATATTTTGCAACCGTGTATACATTTTCACCATAGGCCTTTTCCAGTAACCCTTTATATCAGCCATTTTTATTACATTGACATAAAATCTCACCTTATCATTGTCCAACAAGTTACAACCCATGTCTGTCTTACCCTTTTTCTATTTTTTGAATTATTTGGCCACTGCTTCCTAATAGACTATCACCTCTAACTCTAACATGCTCTCCAATCTGGTCTCTCTCCATTCCAAGGTTGCTGATGAAAAATAATAAGGATTTATTTGCAAATTGTTAAAGAACCATGCTCTTTGGCCAAGCAATATTTAAGGCGGCTGAAAATATCCTTATGTATTCTAGAATGACAAAGGGAACAAACTCTTTATATATTTTAAAAACAGCCCAAAAAAAGTGAACAAGAATTTATCTGCCTCTTAATCAACTTGTTTGTACAATGATACAGTATTTCTCAAAGGTGAAAGAAAAACAATTAGCTGCATATAAACAGGTAAATCCGCTTCTGGGTTGCTACCTTGTCGTGGTGAAGGGGCGCGCGCACTTCAGTGGAGTAGTGAGTCACACCATGTAGGGTCACCCAAGATGGGCGGCATCATAGCAGAGCACTGGAGAAGGAACGTTCAACACACTCCAGTATCTTGCCAAGAAAACCTTCTGGATAATCATAGCTTTAGACAAGATGTGCCTGGCACGCTGCGGTCAACAGGGTCTAATTAACAAGTCTTCACTAGAAGCGTATTTTGTGATATGTTCAACATTTTAGATTAACCAGAGAATGCATAAAAGCTTTTTATATACTTAAAAAAATCTGACTCCCCAAAAGAACTTTAATTCTTAGGTCTTCAATTTATATTCAACATGATGTGATGATACTTGATGGTGTTTTGCAATATATTGAATACATTTAAAAGCAACGTGAGACAACACATAACAAAAAATGCTTTATTTGCTACAAAAGATTAATAGGTAAATACAGAAATGAGATGTTTAAAGGCATATTGAGTGTCCTGGATTATGAATGCATTGGATAGAGGAGAATCAGTAGTGCATGCAAACATTTTTTTGCATTCAAAAATACCAAAATAATCGTTTACAAACTCACCCTGATATTTGCTAAATCTTTTCGGTTTCCAAGCTGTAACTTTTGTTAGTTGACACCCCTGAAAATCCCTGCAAAGATTAGCATAAAATTCTAAATTTGTTTTGGCCAATCAGGAGAAAGCAAAGGTTAGCGGATACATTTGTATTAAACGCTGGGTTTCCTGTGTTGCAATGCAGCCTGGGATATGTAGTCTTTCTCTATCTCTTCTTGGGCTCTGATTCAGCTCAGACCCCACCCAACCATGTGATTCAATCCTGCAGCAAGTACTTCCTGTGGTCTCTGCCAGAAAGGTCAAACTCTGTACCTGGCTGCCTCTTTTCAGTGTACTTGGTTATGTAAGCTCCCTGTGGGTGTGCAAAGCTGCATTTTACTTTCCTGCATTTAACTTTGTAAGTACACTGAACCTTTCTATATAACAAATATTTTTATGATTATCACTGCCTGTTTCTTACCAAACATTTGAAACCCAGGAAACTTATATATACCTTTAACCACTTGGGATGTGTTGATAGTAACAAGCTAGTGGCTACGGCCCTTAGTAATAAGTAAATATGAAATATGAAATCAAACAAAATGTTAAAATTAACAGATGTAATAATTCTTAAAGTAAAAAAATGTCATAATAAAATTATTTTTGATTAAACATTTTCCTGGATCAGTGGTTTTACAATGATAATACCATTATACTTATAACTTCCACCTGTTTTTCAGCATGAAGACAGTTAAAAGAAAGGAAGAGATCATGACATTGTTGAATACTGACAAAAGAAACAAAGATTGGAAATAATGAAATCTCAAGTATTATTATAAATTAGAACATATGAGTAATTTATCATTTTATTATTTGATATAGTTATTTAATAAAGTTTATGGCAAGACAGGTAAAGAATCATCATGAACAAAAAACAGTCATTAATAAGAAATATATAGTTTCACTGACTGTATTCCAATCCCATACCAGCTGGAGTTAGTTTGGATGAGCATAGTAAATATTCTTATAAAAACTAATTAATAAAAAAATGATAACCTGAATAACAAAAATGTAAAGTTTATACTAAGTTTTAAATGCTGAATAATGTTAACTCACCAATAAATCAGACAATAAAAAAATGGAGAGTGAAGAGGGAAGCCAACAGTCATTCTGAACACCAGTACACTTGTGCAAAGAGAAAGAATTGTGTAGTGTCTAAAAACAGTCCAGCAGCATTGTGTTAGTCTTCATTTTTACAGGAATTAGTTGAATTAACTTAAATTAAAGGTATATCTAAATTCCCTGCTTTTACCTCTGTCTAATCTAACATGTGCTTCTTGTATCAGAAACACACATACATGGATCCATTCTATACACACAGATTTATTTTATTTGTTTTCCACACCCCAGAGCTGCTTACATAGGCACTGTGAATGTCCCAAAAGGAACACTGCATTTGTGTACATATTTTAACCCTTTACTTCCTTCCTGAACAAACTGCTATCAGATTGATACAATGTATTAGCTGCCTATGACTGTCCAAAACAAATTATGAATTTTATGCAAATTTTAGCAGGGATTTCCAGGGGTGTTAACTTTGAAAATGAACTGCTTGCAAACTTTGGGGTAAGTATAATAAGGTTTATTTTGGTATTGTTTCATACGCATTTTTTTTTCATACACTGCTGATTCTCCTCTATCGGATGCATTCATAATCCAGGAAACGTAAATATGTCTTTACATTTACATAACAAACATGATATCCACAATGAGACACTATACACTTTTTCCACAAGCAGTTTAATAGTAGTGGATTATCAGAGTGAATAATCAAAAGGCCAAAACATACTGTACACCTGGGGCTGTCTCTCCTGTTCAGGGTAAAATTGACTGGTATTTCAAGACTGGATAATTATATTGAGTGAGACCAGACTGATATACTGCAGAATATCTTTCCCTGCGAAGTCCGAAAATTGAGCTAAAAGTGGCTGGTCTCAGGGTTGATGATTATATACATAGAATAAGCTTATTAAGGTTAGTTCATTCTCAATTGAATGCCTCTAATTTGTTGTTTTGATATTGTTTTCAATCCCCTTCTCTATAAAACTAAACAATATACAGTTTTGATCAGGGACAGATTTCCCCCCAAAAAATTGAGTAAAGTCAGAGTCTATGAAAATTAAGGGGAAGAAGTAAAGTAATTCCAACACTTTCAACACTCTCTTTCTATTCTCACATTTCTGTAATTTATTTACTATCTCTACTCTTCATTGTTTCCTCTTGCTCCCTTTTGCCATTCATGTTGACTTTATGCTCTCCCTTTCTCATTTTATTATTATTATTATTATTATAGTTAATTTATAATGCGCCGACATATTCCGTAGCGATGTACATAAATTAAGTTCAGACAAAGATAAATACAGATTACCATTTAGCAAAGGAAGGAGGGCGCTGTCTTTGAACTAGGAATCCAATGTCCATGGTGAATTCCCAAAGTACTTAGGATAGGAACGCGCAGACTTACAATCTAAGGTATAGTGAGTGATAAAAAGGGAGAGAGAGCTGATAAGTGTGTTAGGGTGGAAGGTGGAGAGCTGAGTAGGGTCAAGTGCTCGCAGGTTTCTGTTCGTGATGGTGGTGGTGGTTGGTGAGGGGTGGAGAGAGGGTTATGTGGTGAGGTTGAAGGTAAGGAAGTGGTGGTCAGATAGAGGGAGTGGGTGGGTGACTGGGTTGGAGGTTGTGCTGAGATTGGTGAAGATAAGGTCAAGAGAATGTCCAGCATGATGAGTAGAAGAATCTGTAAGTTGTGAGAGGCCAAGGGAAGAGGTGAGTGCAAGCAGTTTGGCTGCTGCTGGGGAGGTGGGAGTGTCAACGGCAATGTTAAAATCTCCAAGTACCAGTGAAGGAACATTGGAGGAGAGAAAGTGAGGGAGCCAGGCAGAAAAGTGATCAAGAAATTGAGAGGGAGTGCCTGGGGGGCAATAGATCACAGCTAGAGAGATAGGTGATAAGAGGCGGATTGTATGAGCTTCAATGGATGAGAATTGGAGGGATGTGACAGGGGGTATGAGGTGAAATGTACAGCGAGTGGAAAGCAAAATACCCACACCACCACCTTGTTTGTTCCCAGGTCTAGGTGTGTGGCTGAGGTGAAAACCACCGTGAGAGAGCGCTGCAGGGGAGGCAGTGTCTGAGGTTGAGAGCCAGGATTCAGTGAGAGCCAGTAGATTGAGGGAGTTTGTGGTGAATAAGTCATGAGTGAATGTGAGTTTATTGCAGATAGATTGTGCGTTCCAGAGGGTGCAGGAGAAAGGTAGAGTTGAAGGTTTGTGACATGTGATGGATATCAGATTCTGGGTTGTTTGCTGGCCTTCAAACAGAGCGTGGCTGACAGTGAGTGGAGATAAGTGAAGGGCCTGGGATAGGGGATATATCTCCCGCAGCCAGGAGAAGAAGGAGTGAAAGGGAGAGAAGATGGGACTGGGACTTACAGTGCTGTTTCTGCTTGTGAGTGTTAGGGAGGGGATGATATTGTGGCTGGAGGAGGGAGAGGAGCTCATGGGAGCAGAGAAGAGGAGAGCAAGGAAGGTGAGATGGTAATATTGTTGGGTACATGATATGGAGATGCTGCAAAGGAAAGTCTGAGAGAGAGGCAGTAGGTTATAAGAAAGAGGAAAGCGTGAGAAAGCATTGTGACAATTGATTTTATCAGACTTTGTTCCCACCATTTGCTTCGTTCTCACATTACTTGTTTCTACTTTCTCCCCTTCCATCCCTATCTACTTCTTATTGTTTGCCATCTGATTTCTATTTTTTCTTTTTCCCACCAACCAAGGTAATGCACCTATTCCCACTGCTTTATCTGCTCCACTGACACTGCTCCATACTACACCCATCTGACTTTGTTGTCCCCACAGTATCTAGATGAATGAGTGTTTGCACATTTTGAAGGAACAGAATCCCTTATTTTGGTGTACACATCTATTCTTGCCTCCTCCAACGATTTAAACGTTCTGCTTTTGTATCATCCCCTACCTGTTCCAGTGTTCCAAGCCTGCTATATTCCATCTCAAGGTTCCCAAGTGTAATAATGCTATTTCACCTTATTGTGCCAGGTGTTCTTGAGTGCCATCTTGCTATGCCAGTTCTTCTATGCTGCCATGTTTCCAGGCTAGTAGTTCCAGAATACTCTTGCTTGTAAGATAGCACATTTCTATCTTACTGTTGCCCAACTGCAGTTTGGCTGAGATAAGCAGCCTATGGTCCTTGGATTCTGCTAACTTTCTTAAATGTTTAAAGTATTACTAGAGTGTGCTATTTACAATATATTCTTTAGGAAACCTAATCTTAATAATGGGGAAATAGTTTTCACAGTGTAATCCCATATTGGTATCTGTTTATAATGTTTGACAACAATTAGACGATACACAACACAGCATTCACGCTGCATTCAAAAAGATGACAAATCAAGCTAAAGTTTAAAAGCACTACTGAACTCACTGTAAGTGCCATTCATTGTGTGAAAGAGCATAAGATGGTACTATATGTTAAAATTAGCTATTTTTTTAAATTACACTAATAACAGATATAAAATCTAAAGTTGCCAGTCTATTCTGCCCACTGGCTGTTGTATGAGTAATTAGCAGATTAGTGAGTGCAGCATACATTGTGTGAGGTTCTATGGGGAAGACTGTGATAGACAGCACAGCTTTCAGTTGGACTCAGGTTACACTACTCTGACCAGTTCACCCATAGCTTTCCTGTTTAGGTGAGTCCAGTATTCCATGTCTATACAAATAAATGTGGTAAGGGTTAATTGTTATTTATGAAGATCACTGCAAGGACCTGTATGGAGCACCAGAGCACTAATTCCCCTGCATTGGTCAGCATTGCTCAAATTACAGAGAGGCAAGCGAGAAGAAACGTGTATTTTATGCCCGCAAGGAAAATAAAATAGAACCTTTTCCCTTCAAATTTGAAATATAAGCAGTCTGACAAAAGCCTAACCACTAAATTGAATGGGGTTGCAGTAAAGAAGTAGACGTAGAACAGCAAATGTGCAGTCTGTTATATATGTTAGCACAGATTTCATTTTATTAAATTTCTCAGTGAAAAATGCACATATTTCAAAAATTAAAAAACATATTTCAACATGCTTTTAGGAGATACAGTGATGTGGTCCAAATTGTGCTAAATTAAGTGGCCCTTAAATGACTATATTTTTTAATTTATAAATACATTATACCCATTGTCAAGTTATACAAATGAGTATACTATAAATATGGAACTTCTGTGGTACATTAATCCCCTCTTCCTTCCTTTACATTTCTTTCATTTTGCTTCATACTTTCACTTTCTCTTCATTATATCATCCCTCTTAGGAAACTCTGAATATTGTGTTGATACCACAAAGTGTGACATTGATACTCTCATCATGTGTTATGGTAATTAATGTAAGAGCTCCATTCTCTCATCAAGTTCAACCTTGAAGAACTGCAAACATAGTACAAGAGACATATTTTTGTTTTTGAGTGATTGTTGGGCTCTTTAAGTTAAGAGGACTATCTGAACTAGCTTCTCTTACTTACAGCTTATGCACGAGACCAAGCCAAGCAAGTGATCATTTTTACACAGTGACCTCATGGTCCTTGTGGTTTCCAGTAATTTCAGTAGTGAAAGGGTTAAATAAGCCTTTCATATTAAGTTTTGCCAGAATGTTTGCTCTGACAACCAGCTTCTGATTACAAGTCTGAAACTTAATAAAGATTGTCTTCAATGCATTTTTAAACCGCAGCTGTAAGTTTTACTCAGTTTCAATTCCGCATGATAGCAGTCATTAAAATTCTGAGGCTGATGAAACTTTGGCATCCGAACAGACAAGGGTGATGTGTCACGCAGAACATGAAAGACAAAAATAATGAAATTATGGAGGCATTTAAAATAAAACCAGCAGTGAGCACAAAAGAACTTTAAAGTGCTACAGTGCGGAAACTAGAGCATAACATTTTCTTGGATACAAAGCAATCTGTTTATGAGTGATGAGAAATATCGGACAAGGAATGAATTAACTAAAATACAAACCTACGAAAACGTATTTATTTTGACTTTATGAAGCTTAAGATTTTTTATCAACTTTATTGGATATTTATTTGATTTCATCAATTTTTTCTATTTACAATTAGTTGAGTATCCTTTCTATACCACACACTCCTGTAACAATTAGATGGAAAGAAATGCCTAGTGGTCATTTTCACTGTTACATAATAATAAATAGTAACAAATTACAAAACAAAAAAGCTTTAACAATGTGAAACAGACCACAAAGCAGACAGGTAAATGAATATCAAGGCAATGGAGGGTCTGAAGACAGGTGGTGAACAGAGGATTGTCTGAAGTAAAGCAAAGAGTCTAGTACTAGAGGTAAGTCAGTATCTCTGAAGCCTATCCAAGTATTTGCTTGGATGTATTAGTGGAGGCTCCTTATGGATCACTACCTTGTCATAGTGAAGGGGCATGTGTACCTCAATGAAGCTGTGAGCTATACCATGTAGGGTCACCCATGATGAGCAGGTCATAAAATAGACGTGTGAGAAATTGTGGTCCACTGGAGAAGAAACTGGCAAGCCACTCCAGTATCTTTGCCAGGATAACCTTGTGAATAAGCTCAGTCAGGGTCCCGAAGAATAAGACATGACTGACCGACTAAACAACAACAATTATCTAGCAGTCAAAAAAGAGAAGTTCTAATGCCGCTCTATAGATCCCTAGCTAGACCTCAGCCTAATACACAGTATCCAGTTCTGGAGACCAAGAGGCTCATTCAATTTGAAGACTGCATCTCGCGGTATATAGGCCATATGTCTGCGGGCCTGCTGCGGGTTTCATATGTAACGCTTCGGAGTATCTGATCCGATGAAGCACACCAAAATCAAGCCTGTAATTTGCAATCCCGTCACAGGTCAATTAACCAATAGGAAGCAGAGAATGCCAATTAATGGTGTGTAAAAAGGTTTAAAAGGCAGCGAATAACTTAACTCCCTGACTATGCTGTAACTGAGAAAGTCGACACATGGGTCTAGGCGTTGGTGGGTTTTTCAGTGAGATATAGATAGAGAGAGACAGAGAGAGATAGTGAGTGCTAGAGAGAGAGTGAGATAAAGAATAATAGAGAGAGTGAGAGATACAGAGTGCTAGAGAGAGAGAGAGGTAAGGGTAGAGGTAGAGCGACAGGGATAGAGAGTGAGAGATAGAGACAGAGAGATAGAAACATCGGAAGAGGAGAGTGAATAGAGAGAGGGGAGAGGTAGAGGTATGGAGAATGGGAGAGAATGAAGAAGGTCAGGGAGGGGTGTAGGAGAGCAGGAGGGAGGGATGTGCCACCAGATCTAGCCACACATGGTGTAGGAGCAGAGGGTCAGGAGCCTGATCCCAGGGGGGCAGGGGGTAGTGGGGATGAGGGGCACGCCCCAGGGAGTGAACAGGGAGGCCAGGAACCCCAGGCACTGTTGGGAGGGCAAGAGGTTGTACCAAAGCAGAGGGTCCACAATTATAAACCAGAGGAGATAAACATCCTCCTCAGGGAAATCTATGCCCGCTATAGTATCATACATAGTGGGAGCGATGTGAGGCCATAAGACACATGCCTGGAGTGAGGTTGCTGCAGCTGTTGCATCATTAAGGGTTGCTGCCAGATGAAGGTGAAGAGGAAGATGGCAGTGGAGGCCAGAGCAGCCAGTGCAACCGGTGGTGGCCCACCAGACAACATCACATACTGTGAAGAAGGAGTGGATGGAGCGAGCAGCAGTAGTGGGCCTTCCAGGACAGCTGGACTATGGTTTTCAGGCAACCCTCATATACACCATCACACCATCGTATGCACACACATGAACCCCACACACATAGACAACTGGCATACAATAGCACTGTAAGATCTCTGGTTATAACTACAGATGTATGGGGCAGCAATAACCATGTACATCCAGGAATCAAACATATTATAATCATAATTGTTATCAATGACATTTCTGTCCAATACCGGCAATTAAAACTGATTCTAAATAGCAGCTGCCAATTCAGTTTGTGTGAGTGTTATGTTTGCTGTTTGTACAAAGTTCATATAAAACAAAAATATTTACATTTGCATTGCAATTGTGTATTTTTTGTCATGAGTTCCTCTATCCCTATCTTCCCTGTGTTAAACTGCACCGTTCAGAGATGTTTCGCTTAACACTCCTACTGCTTGGAACCTATCTACAGCATTAAATGAGGTATAGCTGTAGATCAAGATTGATTTTACATCCAAAATAGAGTACATGTATGGGTGTGCACACTGTAGCATATGCGGATACAGACTCTGAAGGACTGCATGTGCGTGTCATGTACTAGCCTAACCTGAACCATGTCTCATAAGAATGTTAAGTCTCACACACTGCACAGAAGATTCAGCTGAGCACATGTCCTAATGAACTGCAGGTGGCACACCGCACCATCATTACATATATTGATATGAGCCATGATCCATAATGCTCATGATATAGGTCAATGTTTATCTGCGTAAAACAATCACCACAGCCAATTACAAGTGACCATGATGTCAAGGATATGGAAACACACAGAAAACAATAGTTTAGAGAATCAATACTCAAATGCCATTCTCCTCTCATTTCAGTACCCAGGAGGCGTACCCTGGCCGCAGAGACCCAGGCGGTAGCTCCACAGGAGGAGGACGCAACAATCACCAACACAAGTGGTGGTGGAGGAAGCCGAGGGCCCGGGACCATCACATGAAGCTGGCCCATCAGCAGCAAGACCATTGTAGAGAACACCGCCATCACAAACATCATGGGCACGTTCCCAGCTATGTGAACCAATTGACATGTCATGGAGCCATCAACCACCTGCAGGAATGTCAAGGTCCTGGGGATCACTCTCAACAGGCCTACCACTGCCACCTGTTGAGATGCAATGGCCGAACCCCAATGCTTTTCTACTCCTGACCGGGCTCCTACAGATGATGCCCCAACAGACAGGGGCAACAACATTGCCACACCATCTCCACGGGTCACAACATCGACACTGGCAACACCTCTGGCCTCCCCACAGCCAATCCCCAGACCTCACAGCCCCTCAGAAGGCACCTGGAGGGACTTTTTGCAGCACATCCGTATGGATGATGATCAGAATTACAGAGTAATTATTCCTTAATATCTGAAAACACACTGTATGTGGATTAGATCTGTATGACATTATCCATGATTATTTTCATCTGTTAATTGAGCGATATAGACAAGTTGTAAGTGCTATGCACATTAATGGTTCCTTCAATTAAATGGAGTGATTCTGATGATCCTTTTTTTCATCAGATTCCAGTTGCAGTGGTGTAGTGACCACATGTGACCCTGGTAGGTACTATGCATCATGCTTATTCTAGACTATAACATTACCCCATTTAGGTATCCCCTTTTCCCACAAACAAGCCTCTTGCCCTCCGGGGATCCACCTACACCACACCCATGATATTCATGCACAGTCTTGTACATTTCTGATTGTGCTCTGTGTATGAAATAAAGCTTTGTTATACCATTCTCACTGTGTCAGTGTGTTTCCAATGGTTGGGGTTATGGGACATCCACATACATCACATTTGTGTCACATTCCTATATCAGTAAACTAATGAGCCCTAGTTACTATGCAATAGATTACATATAATAATAATAATAATAATAATATCATAAGATATCATATGATAATATATCTCATATATTAATACACATGCAATGTCCAATTTGTGATACTGTGGAATATCAACATTCTTCTGAAGGCCTGATAAGAATATGACAGGTGATAATGTAAATTGACTGATAGCAAAACACTTAATGGGGTGTCACCAAATGATAATGGTTATACATCTTGGCACATGTCCACCAGCAATGGCATGGGACTACTCAGGATGTGTATAGTGGACATTATGCAAGATGGAGGCGAGTTGGCTGTTGCTCCACGTGCCTCTGCACGGCCTCCATGTGTTTTTG
Source organism: Discoglossus pictus (assembly GCA_027410445.1). Lineage (NCBI taxonomy): Eukaryota > Metazoa > Chordata > Amphibia > Anura > Alytidae > Discoglossus > Discoglossus pictus. Next base: position 394,774,953 of record CM050166.1, on the reverse strand, counting down.
AAGCCCTTCCTGATGGGTTAATTTAGATTAGTGTGGTGTATGTTCCACTAATTCCCTTCTGGATTGCTAACTGGTGGTGAAGGGGCTTGTGTACCTCAATCAAGCTGTGAGCTATACCATGTAGGGTCACAGGTCATAGCAGAGAGGTCAGACAAATTACAGTCCTCTGGAGAAGGAATTGGCAACCCACTCCAGTATGTTTTCCATGCAGAGACATAGCTAAATGAGCTGCAGTCCATAGGGTCACAGAGAGTCGGACACAACTGAGGGACTAAACAATCAAATCTAAAATGTTCCCCTGGTACTTGTTACATGTGATGTGGCAGTGTAATTTGGTCACTATTTGTTTTCCCAATGTAGATGTGATGAGGAAGATGTATATAAGATAATCTTTGTATTTTTAGGGTCCACATTAGGGCCTCTGTGAGTGAGAAAGAATTAATATGGCAGCCATTTTCATGTATTTGTGTTGCAATTTAATGAGATAGTGTGTCTTTAATAGCTTTCAGCGAGGCTCCATATCTTTAAATGAGGCTCCATATCTTTAATAGGATATCAACAAACTAGAAAAAGTTCAAAGAAGGGCTAATAAAACAGTGCATGGTCTAAAATACAAAATCTATAAGCAAAGATTTCATGACCTGTATATGTGTAACTTAAGTTATATATAAGTTCAAGGGGAAATATTTTTAAGATGCAAAAATAAGAGATCATAATTTGAAGTTGGTAGGTGGAAGATTTCGGGATAATATGAGAAAGTACTTTACAGAAAGAGTAATAGATAAGAAGAACAGTTTTTCAGTCTTTCAGAGGCTAAATTAAGACAAATGTTTAGGTAGACAAAATGGGCAGGCTAGATGGCCTTCTTGGGTCATATATCCTGTCAAATCTACGTTTGCATACTACAGTACGAAACAGAGAAGAGCAAATCAATTGTGGATGGTCATGGATAGACTTACTATGGATTCTGGGTTCACTTATAATGGATTTCCTTGAGTTCTTGACAACTAGGCATCACCACAGGTTACAGTCATATTATATATATATATATATATCTATATATCTATATATATATATATATATATATATGTATATATGTATATATGTATCTTCCACAAGAAAAAGACAAGAAAATAAGGGATGTTTGTCACAGACTAATTTTTCTCAGCCTGGGTGTTGGCCCATTGAGCTCATTAATGGACAGACAGTGTGGCTCCCGCCACTGGATTATGTGCGTGAGCACTTCCATTGAAGTTATATTCCGCTCTGGCCCATTGTTGGTGGATTAGGTTAATCCTATCTGCCATGTACTCTGTCTATGGTCTGGACCACTCAGACACGGAGACGGCAGGATGTGTAGTGAAGGCTAATCCTGTTGATCTCAGGAAGCTACTGTTAGACCCCATGTGGAGTTTATCTCTTGTGTTTGTCTGCCACACCCTCTCATTATTACATTGTATACACACCCTCTGTATCTATCCCCTATAAATACTGCTGTAATTTTCAAAAATGAATCAGTTCAATTGGAGATATATAGAAATTGTGTATCTCTGATTAAGTTCCTGGTGGCTGTGATACTGAACCTGTCTTTACCCTACAAATAATCTGTCCTGATCCCTACCACAGGAAGGTTACTGGAACTCCTGTTAATGCTGATTCCTGATGGAGAGGCTCTGACTGATAGAAGCCAACTATCAGGGTGCTGGTGCCGAGATTTCAAAGAACCCAACGGTCCATGTGGGCAGTTAACCTATAGCCTATAGCAGGTGGTCCTGGGCTTGTATAGCCCCAACTCTCAGATCGTCATAATGTTAGATTCATTACAGTTTCTTGACTGGCTAAATTGTTTCAAAAGGTCCACTGTATTACTATATTTAAAAAGTTCTTCTAAAGAAATACACTTGGTAATGTGCCAAACATTTTTAAGAAGTAAAAATAGTCTTTCATTTATTACTCATTATATGCAATTATGCTACATTTTGGTTCCACTAGTAACAGGAGACGTTGAATGCAGAGGAATCTTTTACTGTAATTCCTTTAAACAGGACTAATGGAAATCGGTTTATAAGGACACACATTTTGAAAAGGCAGTCCAAAGAATTATCACAGAAAACTAAATATAAAGCCAATGTAAAAATGTAAAAAATGGCAGTGAGCTAAAATATTTAAAGGTTGATTTTTATTAACTTTCTAAAAACAATTTGGCTATTACGTTTAGAGAGCACAGAAAAATGGGACCACAGAGCGATTCTTCAACATGGCTTTCAATTCTTGGGGAGAATTACTTCAACACAGTTACCAGGACCTTCATATCCCACTGATGAAGGGAGATGGAGATGAGATGAGAAATTTAACAAACCTGAAATGTACACTTGAACAAAGATGGCAAGCAACTGGATACAATTCATTATAGCGTTTTTATCAGCATTACCAGTAATGCTAAAACACTCACAAAAATAAATCATCTAAGAATAATATGCTGTTATTGAGTATTGTATTGTTCCATGGGATACAAAGTAGGGTTTTTCTTCTTCTTCAACCAAAGCCACATTTTATCTGTCTGAAAGAAGTGATATTTCTAAGCATGCTTTACCAGACAATTTGTAAACTCACAGTTATTTGAGAGCTTTTGCATTTGCCAAGATGCAGCTGATGTATGTAATTGTATAGCTCAAAAAAGGTTTGCAGATTTCTTCTACAAATGAGGTTACCCTCTACTAATCTCTACTAATGTGTTCAGTGATGGGAGCTTTAGTCTACCGCACATTATCAAGATTCAAACAATATACCCTTTCTTGTCAACTCTCGCACACATCAACATTATTATTCTAAATATTATCACAACTGTTTATGGGACCACTGTACAATGAAAATAATATGTTTCATAAACTTTGAGCCTGACTAAGGGTACAACTAATCAGGAAAAAGTAATACAGCTAGTTTTTGCCTCTATTGGACCATGGATGAAATCACAATACATTGCAGGAAGCTGTATGAGGGGGAGGGGGTTAAATCACTTGCATTCTGTGCCAGTGGGGGGGAAGGGTATGATGTAAATTTTAATGCTATCGTAGTATCTCAGCAATGTCTCTGTTACCTAATTCCCCACAATACCCTCACACGCCTCATAAAAACACAAACACAAAATGGATTCCTACACTGAAATAGTGCTTTCAAAAATGCATATTTCCCAAATAATTTCTGTCCATGTCATACAGAGCTGATAATATTCTTAGTTCTGTACATATTTGATAAACAGGTGCCTTTTTCTTGATCTGCAGTGGTTCTTTAGGAATAGACTGAGCATGCACTAAAATTGCATTTTATATCATGTTCATTTAAAAGTCACAAAAGTAATTGATTGCAATTTTCAAGACCTTTTTCTATAAAGGCACAATTTTGGCTTTTGTTTTCATTTCAAGTGAATACATAGTAAAGGCATATGTTCATATAGTCACTGAAGTTTCCAAACACATGCTGCTAATATCAGAAACACACATTACATTTAGTCATTCTATACACATACAGATTTATTTTATTTAAAAATAAAATTTGTTTTCCACACCCCCTGAACTGCTTACATAGACACAGTTTACCTACCAATAGAGACACTGCATTTGGGTACAGATTTTAACCCTTTACTAACCTTCATGTCAGCAACAGCTCAATGCAAAGATCTACACAGCAGTGTCCGACTCCTCCTTAATTCTTGTTCCCGGGTGAAATCAGGACTACACATCTCATGATTCTTTGGTGTGCAAACTGGCTTTACAGATTGATACAAATGTATTAGCTGCCTGTGATTGGCCAAAACAAATTATGAATTGTATGCTAATTTTAGCAGGGATTTCCAGGGGTGTTAACTCAGAAAAGCAACTGCTTGCAAACTCAAGATATTAGCAAACATCAGGGTGAGTTTGTTCATATTTATTTTGGTATTTTATTATGCTTTTTTTTTTTTCATACAATGCTGATTCTCCTATATCAGATTCATAAACCATGAAACTTAAATATACCTTTAACTACTTAGCTTAATTTGTAGTGTCCACTAATATTCTAAAATTAATAAGAGTGACAAGAGTTGGGTCATTAGAAAAAGGACATGACCCTAAAGACACTTGTTTTCTAATGGCCCAACTTTAGACATTTCAGGAGTATTAATTTGTTCTAAATAAGGTTAGTAAGTTATAAGTTATGATATACAGTGCCTTGCAAATGTATTCACCCCCTTGGCATTTTTCCTGTTTTGTTGCTTCACAACCTGTAATTAACACGGATTGTTTGAGGATTTGCATCATTTAATTTACAGAACATGCCCACAACTTTGAAAAGGTTTTTTTCTTATTGTGAAGCAAACAACAAATAGAGCAAAATGAAGAATATCCCTGTATATAGAACCATCCAACTTTCCCTCAACTCCGACCAGTTTCCCAGTCCCGGCTGCTGAAAAACATACCCACAGAATGATGCTGCCACCACCATGTTTCACTGTGGGGATGGTGTTCTTTGGGTGATGTGATGTTTTGGGTTTGCACCAGACATAGCATTTTCTTTGATGGCCGAAAAGTTACATTTTAGTCTCATCAGACCAGAGCACCTTCCTCCATACATTTTGGGAGTCTCCACATGCCTTTTCGCAAAGTCACAACATGCCATTTTGTTTTTTTGCTGAAAGTAATGGCTTTCTTCTGGCCACTCTGCCATAAAGCCCAACTCAATGGAGCATACGGCTTATTGTCGTCCTTTGTACAGATACTCCAGTCTCTGCTGTGGAGCTCTGCAGCTCCTCCAGGGTTACCGTGGTTCTCTGTGCTGCCTCTCTGATTAATGCCCTCCTTGCCCGGTCCGTGAGTTTTGGCGGGAGGCCGTCTCTTGGCAAGTTTGTTGTTGTGCCATGTTCTTTCCATTTGGTTATGATAGATTTGATGGTGCTCCTGGGGATCATCAAAGATTTGGATATTGTTTTATAAGCTAACCCTGACTTGTACTTCTCAACAACATTGTCCCTTACTTGTTTGGAGAGTTCCTTGATCTGCATGGTTAGTGGTGCCTCTTGCTTAGGTGTTGCAGCCTCTGGGGCCTTTTAAAAAAGGTGTGTATATGTTATGACAGATTATGTGAGACTTAGATTGCACACAGGTGGGCATCATTTCAATAATTATGTGACTTCTGAAGGTAATTTGTTGCACCAGAGCTTTTTGTGGGATTCATAACAAACGGGGTGAATACATACGCACATGCCAATTTTCTGTTTTCTATTTCTAAAAAAAAAGTTTTATGTATATATTTTTCTCATTTCACTTCACCAACTTAGACTATTGTGTTCTGATCCATCACATAAAATTCAGATTAACAAAACACTGAACTAAAGGCTGTAATGTAACAAAATAGGTAAAAAGTCAAGGGGGGTGAATACTTTTGCAAGGCACTGTAGCTGAACATGTGAAAATAATATATTTAGGAAGATATATATTGATATAACAATATTATTTTAAAATATACAAAATATTTAAAATTATGGAAAATGGCAGAGAAATAAGCAGTATAGTCTAATATATAGACTGCATGGAGAGGGAGGAGGGGAAATGAAGGGAAAAGAATGGGAAAGTGTTATTAACACTGAACTATTTACATCAGAAGAAAATAGGAAAACACTTACTTAAAGAATAGGTTCTTTGAAAAATGAGAGCTCAGTTGATTCTAAAAATTTGCTCTGGAATACACAAAAGATGTATATTAGGGAATATTACTTGCATGGTCAGCAAACAGAGCGAAGAATAGACCCCCCCCCCCCCCCCACCAAAAAAAAAACTTTATATACAACTTATCGATCAGCAAAATTGAAATAAAGCTTGTCCAACGTCCAGAGGAACAATAGAGATTGCCCAAACTCAGGCAGAATTAAAGAAATTGCAGCAAGTCCATGTAGACAATTTAATTTGGCTACAACAAAAAAAAAATATCATTAGGCAATAAACCAGGAAATATGTTAGCAAATCAAATTAAAGAGAAAAATAAATCTTTCAGAATAGAAAAGATCCTAGATGAGAATGGACGCATAATTAGAAATCCAAAAGGAATTGGTAAGGCTTTTGAAGACTTCTATACATCTTTATATAGATTAGAGGAGAAACCCGGATTTAACAAACCTTTCCATCTCCAAATGCAAAGTTTTTTGGATAAGATAACCCTCCCAAAAATAACAGAAGAACAACTTGGTAAATTAACAGAAGAAATAATAGAAAAAGAAATTCAAGAAAGTATAAAGAATCTAAAGCTAGAAAAATCAACGGGACCCGATGGATTCCCAAACATCTATTATAAGACATATGTCAGGTCATTGGGTAGACATCTAAAGAACTTTGCTAATGAGATCAAATTAACGGGGAAAACACCTGTGGAAAATTTAGAAGCAGCAATTGTTTTGTTTTTTCTTTTTTTACATTTTTATTTCAATATAAAAAAACAACATACAAAACATATACATACACATCTTCCCTTATTATAACTATTTTATAAATATGTTTTTTGGTAATCATGATTGAAAGGACAAAGAAATGAAATAACATCTTTTACATATAGAGACCTCCTGAACATTTATACTGCTATCTATTTATCCTTAAATGTATCACAAATATTCCAATCAATAGAATTCTTTCCTCTCAAACCACATATATAATAAATATTCATCAACTCTCTATTATAATTAACTTTATTTACATTTTCTCTCCACAATGGAATTATAGGTTTATTCCAATATTTCACTAGTAAATATTTAATAAAATATGTGATATCAATAATTTATCTTTGGGGGATATTTTATCTATCTGTATATGGAATAAGATTACTGCAGGAGTACCTGGGCATTCTATTTCAAATATTTCAGTTAGATGAACACAACATTCTTCCCAGAATTTCTGAATTCTAATACAATCCCACCACATGTGGGAGGATGATCCAATTTGTCCACAGCCTTTTCAACAGAATGGAGGAAACTGATAGTCAAACTTGTTTATAATAGCAGGGACTAGATACCACTTTTGGGTTAATTTAAAATATCATTCTTTATAGGAGTTATTTATAGAAATGTTTTTATTAATCTTAAAGCTCTTCCCCAATCTTGATCTTCGAATTTCAAATTAAATTTATATTCCCAATCTATTACATTATATTGATTTTATATATTTCATAGCATTTATTCTGATTTTATTAACCTTTGAGATAAGGTGTGTCACAGAACCTTTAATCAAAATAACTTCTACATGTTATCCATATTCAAAGATGAATAACCTTTAGATTTTAGTTTTTCTATAATTGCTCTATAATTTAGCCAAGATATTTTTTTCAGGCCATAGACCTTCTGGAAATCTGTATAATTTATTAAAGAACCTAAACGATTTAGATCAGATATATATTCTATACCTGCTTTCTTCATAAGATCTATTTCTTTTTTATTTAAGCCCTCCTCCAAGGTATCAATAGGAGCTGATAAAGAGGGGAAATAGAATAACCCCAATTTAGCTTTATTTTTACCCTAGAATTTTATCAGAGATCTTATCCCTTTTGGTAGTCTGCCCCATATTTCATCATCCTCGTTAAATCTACCTTATAATAATCTAATTGAAAAAGATCCAATAAGATCTTCCTCAATCATTTTCCAACATGTGTTCCTATATTGTATATTCATATTAATTATGTGAGTTATTGCAATATTTTCACAAATTTCTTTAATATTTGGTGTTCCAATACCGCCAAATTCAAATTTTTTATTAGCTATTGTTTTTTTTACTCTCTCTATTTTATCCAAGTAGATGAATCTGTCTATTATTTTCTGAATAGATTTAATAATATAAATGGGTACTATTTCTGGAACACATCTAAATAGATAAGTTAGCTTGGGGATAATACTCATTTTAACAACTGTTATCCGAGCTGACCATGAAAATCTTATATTTCGCCATTCGTAGAGTAACAATCCAACTTCTTTTAAGCAGCAATTGTTAACATACCTAAAAAAGGAAAAGATAATAGCAGATGCTGCAATAACAGGCCGATTTCTTTATTGACTACAGATACAAAAATCTATTTGAGCATTTTAGCAAATAGACTAAATCCCTTTATGAAAGATTTAATTAATTCTGAACAAACCAGATTTATAAAGGGGAGCCAATCTATAGATAATACCCGGAAGTTAATTAACATCATAGATTATGCAAAAAGTCCCTTTAGTAGCCCTATCGATGGACGCGGAAAAAGCATTTGATAGGGTGAATTGGGACTTTATTGACTTTGTTTTGGATAAACATGGTTTGGGAGAGTTTAGTTCACGAGCAGTAAAAACTATATATACAAACGCCAATACCTCTATTAAGGGTATGGATTTTAAATCAGATCATTTTTCAATGCTTAAATGATATGTATTAGTCCCTTGAGTCCTGGGATCAATATTACTCAGAATTAACAGATAAAACTAATATTTTTTTAATTGCATATTTAAGGGTTTGAGACTTTTCTGCAATTAATTCTAAAGTCTTTCCATGTTTTCCCATGCTTTTAAAGTACAGTAGTGTGTGCTTAACTGCTGCTACAGTTATCCGAACAGTTGTTAAAACCCTTTGCGGGTAATATTTTTGTCATAAGCTTGATACTTTTTCTAGTTGCGGGTCAGACTTAATTTGCGAGCTAGACGTAAAGTTCTATTAGAATATTGATTTTGTGTAACTTTAATTATTTAGCGCTCATAATGTTCGAGCTGTCCAAATCAATGATCAGATCAATGTAAGGTAAGCCCTAAGTTGTGTCTTTGTCATAGAAGAGTGACTTTAAACATGTGTAACTTTACAATTTGGGCAATAGAATAGGACCCAAAGTCAGTAGCAGAGAGGTGCAGCTAAATATGAAGGGGAAAGGAGGTTAAGGAGTATAGTGGAAAACTTATTATGGATAGCAATGAAGAGCTGAATGGTAGGAAGGACAGTTAGAAGAAAGTTTCAGTACTCAGAGTGGGACACTGTGAGCGAGTATTACATTTTGTTTTAATAGGGAGTTTGTTAGAGAGATTTCAGGTGTGGGGGATATGATATAGAGGGGAATCACAGTGGTTTCATTTATGTAATGTGGATATTTCTACAATCACAACAGATTACAATCTAAACGGTAAAATGTGCTGGGTCTCTCACAAATTCTGATTTAATAGGTACTTACGTTTAATGTTGTTTAAATATAGAACTAGAACAATTCTGCATCATAGGAAATACATTCATGATTGAAAAGAAGGTTCAGAGATAAAGTCAAACACATTAATACCTGCAGAATAAAATTCATCACTGAAAATCGTTTTCCTACATATGTTGGACATTTTCAATTAGTTATATCAAATCAACTACACACCAACAATACACTTTACTCCATTATGATTTTTAACATTGCATTAGAAAATTTAAGTTAAGTCAGGATAAACAACAGCCATTAAGCAAGATTTGGTCAATATCTAGAGTGAGTGGACAGACAAGTGGGGGAGGAGGGAAGGAGATGAATATTTGTAAGACAAATCAATTTCACTGAAACTGACACCAACCCCTACCCCTTCACAGGCCCAGGAACAGATAGCTTGAATCAACAAATACAAATGTAAATGTCCCTCTCAAATTCAGTAGTATCATCAGCATATCATAGATGCCTCCAGCACCCAGCAGAGGCATCAACAATTATTTTTATCCAATCAAAACTATCTCTATTGCTTTTTACCTGTCTAATTATGCTTCTAGTCATAGTTTTCAAATATATATTTTTTCATTGTATGCTGGTTCTGAAAATTGTAATTCTTCAATTTCCAATGCATAACCAGCATTAATAAATTCACCCAAGCACAATAGTAATGTTGATGAAGTATTCACCTGCTCTTTGCTCCATATCTGTTTTAATTATCCACCTACCCACAGACAGAAAGGTTTTTACAGCATTACATGTACACAATAGCAACTGAATTATCTATAATAGAGGAAAGCAACTAGCTTCTACTATGCACAAATGTAATTGAAAACTTGAAGAAACAATCTTATGTTTTGAAAGTTCTGTACTCCATCTATGAAGAACTTCTTGTTGGTGCATTCACATACTGTATACCAATTTAAAAAGATAGAACTGATGGATGAATCATTTTGTGGTGTAGCTTTATGTTCACAACCTAAATGCTTCTCTTTACCATGCTCTACCCAGCACTTTATGCCGTCTGTTCTGTTAATCATGAATGGAACCAAGTGTCCATGTAAAAATATATCTGCATTCATATTTTGTTCCAGTACATTACAGATGCAAATACACTTATTACAACTTTACTTATAAGACTTTACCAATTGTATCAGTCTTTTTACAGGATATGCACCACCATGTAATATTGTTATAGGACTTACACCATGTTATTCTATTACAAAAACTCAATATTTTGAATTACGGTTGATATATATTAAGTAACTATTTATTATATTTCCTTGGTACTGAAAGGTAATACCTGTGAAGCCTGTGTAACTAATTTAACATAACCCAACCAATTTGTTTGGAAAAATGCATTTCCATATATTACCTGAAGCTAGTAAGCCACTTAGGCGAGTCAAATTTGAATTCTTAAGTAAAATAGTTTAGAGGGTTTAACTCAATCTATAGCGGGCAATGGTCCAAACCACCAGACTGCTGTGTGTAATCTGTCACAATTTGGCACCAATGAGAGACCCTACTCTGGAGAAGGTCAACACGATTGAATCAACTCTCTTGCAAAGACGTTTAGTAGTAGAAATAAAATGCTGTCTTACATTACACCTGCTTTTACTACTGTACGTTACAGAAATATTTTTCTCTCTGAGTTTCCAGTTACAACATTCTTTAATTTCATTAATATTGACTTAAAGAAGAAGCTCATGTTCAGAGGAAAATATTCTCCCTCCCACAGGAAAATAAACTTGTTGAATTTTACTTTTATATTAACTATAATAACTTTAGGCTATTCCTATTCACAACCTCTCTTTGAATGTAATATTTTGCTTTAATTTTACTATACACATACCATACCAGCAGTGGAAATTGAGAATCTAGAAAGCTATGCTGCTTATAATGAGTAAAAAGTGTTAGTTCAAGATGAAAAGCTGTGTGTGCAAAAATCTATATATTTGTTTAAGAAATAGAAAAATGAAATGGCCACTGTAGTCCTATATTGAAACATTACTCTCTTGAAGTGCTACACAAAACACTGAAAACCTGCAAGCAAATAGAAGATCTCCTAGGCTAACTGCTGGTGGGGGTTAGTCCCATGCAGTCCCCCATAGTTCAAAATCACTAGTAAAACCCTTAGATCCCACACAAATTACACACCTTAATAAAATCACTAATAAGCCTAAAACCAGGAACAGCACCTTAAATGGACAGGCCCCCCAAGGATTATCGACCAGAAAACAGCAAGCAAACAAGCCTCTGGCACTGGGAAAAGAGCTGCAGAAAAAAGTAAAGCTAAGCAACCAACCCTTAGAGAACATAAGTTGCAAATACAGCAAGAAATGATGCAGGAGGATGGAGGGCTCAACGAGGAAGAATAGTCTGACCCAGAATACCCGCCGCCTAGACATGAGGTCCAGAAAGGCAACATCAAGTTAAAGTCCTTTCTACTTTTGGCTTCTTAGGTAAAAGTCCCTAGTTCCCATACAGGCATCAACGTACCTGCAGCTATGGGCATCCCTATTCTAAAAGAGGTAGGAGAAGTGAAAGGAGGTGTAGGGACGTGGAGTCCTGCCAAGGAAGCAGTGTTAATGTGAAGAAGTTGCGCTCACCAGGACACTGCAAGTTGCAACAGCTCCAGGTGAGATGGTACACGTACCTAACCTTGTGGGTTTGCAATCTGGGGGTGTCAATATAGCACAATATTAGTGTTGGAGGTGACATATTAGATGGGATAATAACCCAGTTGGCAAGTATAGTTTGGGGCCTTGGTGAGCCATTTAGAGCAGCTACTGCTGATTCATTGGCTGTATGCTTATCACGTTTGCTCATAACAGACATTCCTGTAAGAAATGTAAGGGAGTATGTATATGGAGCCATTTCAGCCCTTCACCTATCAAAGACCTAGAGCAGAGGGGTGCTTTAGATAATTCAGTACAGTTACAAGGTGCGATTAGGGTATTAGATAAATCAATGAATTCTATGTACGTTCTATGTGCCCACTTATCTAAAAAGTAAAAGAGATGTGGGAATTTGTAGAAAATCTTTTCTTTTCTTACCTCGTTCAAAGAGAGTGACCTCTTGGGTTTCCAAGGTGGTGCAGTTATCAAAAGATTCATAGAACTTTCAATATCTGGTTGCAAGTTTTGTCCATCCAGCTTGCGTGAAAAGTTTACAGAGTAGTGCTCTACCTTTATTTATTTAGAAGAGATTTGGGGAGCTTATCTTATTTATGGGGATATGGCATGGTGGAAGTATGATGAGAACTCGTCGGTGCGTGCCTCCAGGCCAGCTATGTACTGGAGTTATAAAGCTTATATTATGACTACTTTGTGGGCGGCACTGCCCTTTTTTTGTGGAGCGAAGCCAGTTTCCCTTCTGTGTCCATGGGGCAGGTAAAAAAGTAAGCTAAGCGTTTAATGTGGGCCTGTGCTCCTAGCTTCACATTTTAGCATGCAAGCTCCAAATGTGAAACCAGGTTGTGCAAAAGGTTTTAAGCAGAAATGGCTAAGATATTGGTTTGGGTCAATGCAATGAGGATTTACTTGATGCTTCTGGAGTGGCATTACTTCAGGGGCACGTCATTTATCTGACTTTCCACCAAATTTAAAATGTGTATTAGCATTTTCAGTGAGACATTAGAGAAAGAGGCTAGGTAGGTTCGTATGGCAGGTCTTCTGATGTCTTGCCTTTGTCTCTGCTTTCAGCGTCTCCACTTTGTGGTTGTAAAAAAAGAAGTTTAGAAATTCCAGGCTTCCGATACGGCCAAATCGCTAGTTCGCCAGGTGGCTGAAGGCTCCTATAGCCAAGATTGACATGGAGTCTGCCTTTTCAGCTCTAAGAGTAATCATCTCTTGGAATGTCATGTTGAAGGGAAATTTTACATGGACTTCTGTTTTCCGATGAGGTGTTCATTATCATACTCGAGTGGGTGGTTCGGTGCGTGTCAGGATATGCTTCTGTCGGTTACTATTTGGCCCGGGTATTGAATTCGACTTGGAGAAGATGAAAGTTTGTTGGCCAGCAGATAGGTTAAATGAATTATGTATGGAATTAATTGCTTTTAGGGCTGCTAGAAAGATATATTTAAGCGGATGCAATCGATATTGAGCAAACTGGACTTTGCCTGTCGAATCATTCCCATGGGATGGATATTTTGTAGGAGATTATTTTACCAACATTTCCCATCCCTCGTCTTTTTATTAGGATAATGTCTCCTGTGAGGGTTTGGCTTTCTTTCATACCTTCTTTTAAGGGTAGAGCACTCATTCACCCTAGGAGACTAACCAATGTTGACCCTGAGCCATATACGGTAGCATCAGGAGCGTATGGATTGGGCACATTCTTTAAAGGCTGGTAGTGTGTGGAACGATGGCCCACAGTTTGGGCCTCATCTGGTATGACAAAGTATTTAGCTTTCTTTGAATTTTCCCATAGTTATTTCATTGTTGTGGTGGGAAGACTACGTGAGGGATAGGCAAATAGTTTTTATGTTAGATAATATGGCAATAGTGCAAGTGATAAATTCCTTATCACTTCATCCCTAACAGTAGTACACCTGTTGGAGGACTTATTGTTTGTGTTTAAAGGTTTTGTGCAGAAAAAAAAAAACATGTTCTGGTACACTGAACGCCTTCTCTCGTTTTCAGCGAGAATGCCTCAGATCATTGGCCGCAAAGAGTAATGGTGGACTTTCAAGTGCGTCTGTGGGAACTTGGGACAGAGAGGTAGCATTGTTGATGATGTAATCTCTGGCTCTGTCTACGTGGCTTTCATATGAGGGGGTTGGAAATGAGTGGCATGAGCTACCCCGGCTGGTGGTTGGAGCAAACACGGATGGTGGTCCTGCCGTGGTTTCTTCCTCTTCGTTGGGGCGTCATGTGGTAGCCTTGGCTTTTACTTCAAGTGAGCCAGGTTTATGGACCTGACAAAGGATTTGGTGGTTAAACAAGTGTTAAAGGGTTTAACCAAAGTATGACCAGATGAAATGTCAGGTGGCCTATTACTTTTTCCTCCTGTTGATATTATCAGTGGAATGAAGGAGGTGTGAACCAGTAAATATGGGGCTCTGTTGTTTTGTACAGACTTTTTTGAGGCTTTCAGAGTGGGAGAATTGGTTGCGGAAACAGACATGGTGCAGATGGCCTCAAGTACTCAGATGTGTGGATCCATGGTGATAATGTAACTGTATGGAGAAGAAGTGAGTATTGCCAAGTGGGTATTGATTGCTGCCCCGGGGATTGAGTGAAGGATTGCGAGGACCAGCACCCAGCTTGGGTCGGTCCTTTCCTTATACATGGATAGCAGTAGCTCACTCACACTTTCAATTCTCCAAACTGTTGATAATTTGTTTAGTCAAATTTGACTGAAAGAACAGTAAAAAAAAGAAAATACCCTTGTAGATAAGCCCATGAGAAAATAATAGGTGAAAATATAACCTTTATTTGTGTTTAGTAAATAAAATAAATGTTAGTTACAAATTAAAAATCCAAAACTCGTTGATTAATAACAATATTGGAAGGAATTTGATGACCAGTCTTTATGTGCTCAATTTCTAGTATCTTCTCTAAATAATAAATAAATAATGGTCTACTTATAATAATGCCTCCCTCTCAGTTTATGCAATTATATATTTTATCATTTGTTTGCAGCGTTTGGGGGTTACAGAAATCAGAGCTGGTATCCACTCTTATTGGAAGATGGGAATTGTAACATCTTAATTATATGCAAGACCAAATACAGCCGCATCTAATGGTTCTTTTTCATATTATAAACGTTAATGGTGGGTCATGTGCCATTGGTATAGATACTGGCCCTATCACTACGCCTCAGTTGCTAATAATGGCCTACAGCTAGGCATTCCTCAGGATCAGTTGCAGGTGTGATGGATGGGTTACAGAGTTATGCGTTAGTCCCAGGATGTGAGCATGTAGTTAGTTACCCAACACACTTTGGGCCAACTGCTTTTATATTTCATATATATTCAAGACGGTAGTAAATTTTTGGGAATCACACCTATCACACGACTGGTCTGTAAGATGCAAAGTGACATCAAGGCTTGGTTGCAGTTTTATCCAGATATAGTCATGGTCAAGATAAGATGCAAGTGTTGGAGGGAGGCAAAAGCACCCGGTAAAGTTGGATAAAGCCAGATTAAGGATAGGAAAATATATATATGGTTAGTTTTATAGGAAAGTTGGGATGTTCGGATGTGGTTAAAAAAGGCTGGCCTCTTTCTCATGATGTTGACTTTCAAAGAAGCTATGCAGCAGTCCATGACATTTATGGGGAAAGACCGCAGGAGGTATACTGTAGTTTTGCTGTGGCGGATGGTGAGGCGAGTCGCTGGGCCAGTGGGCGAGTCCCTACCCTACAGTGGTACGGATGTACTATCACAGTACTCTCTGGAACCATCTGGAAAGAGCAGCGAGCAAGAGTATAAAATGGAACCACTCCGTAAATAATAATTACATATAATAGTTGTAAAATGCAAATCTAGTTTTTTTTGCTTTCTGAATATATTTTGGTCAATATGTTTAGTTATTCATAAGAAAAAAAGAAAAGCGTACAGAAGTCCTAAATGTAATGGTTGCATATAATTTTGTGCTAAAATGGTGCTGTCCAACCAATTTAGTATGGGAGGACAGATTTTTAAAGAAGGGTGAGCTAAAGGGCCAGATTTATACTGGCTGGGTTACTGGGCTTAAAATAATAACTTACAATGTTACACATATATATATATATATATATATATATATGCTCTGTGCTGTCTCTCTTTGCCCTGTGCGTCTCTCTCAGTATCCTGGTGACTGTACTTCCTGTCTTCTGCAGTCTCTTCTTGCTCTCCTGTGTTCTGCGCACTTCCCTGCGGTTAATGGCGTCGGTTAGTAAATACACTACTGCACATGCCTGAGTTCACCGTTAATGTCATGCCTGTGCAGAATACACAGTGCAGGCGTAACAGACATAAGGATCTGTCAATCATTATAGAAGATATATTATATATATATATATATATATATATATATATACTAGCGACTTGCCCGTCAAAAAATGACGGCAATAGAATTGGGAGGTAAAAAGGCAGGTAATGCTGTTTTCCCCAGACATTAACTTTTTTTGTGGTCCGAGATCCTTCAGCGCTTACGAGCCTATCGCTGAGAGCCTTTGGCTCTCATTGCGAGGCTGTTGGTTGTTGTGTTTTTATTTCTGATAGGCGCTTTTGCTGTTATTGTTTGTTCGCCGCTGATCTGCTTTTTGCGCTTATTGTAAGGCTTTGTGTGCTATGAGCAGCGTTGGCACTCGTTGTGAGTGGAGCGGTGAATGGCTTTTGTGTTTATTGTGAATTTTTTTTTTGTGTATATGTATTTTTGTATGCTAATGAAATAATTAATAAATTAATATACTTTACCTATTTGGAAGTAATATATGCAAGAAGCATTGTGCTGAAGAGCTGACAATCTGTTTTGATGTTCCTGCAGCATACAATGTCGGTTTGCACTGTTGTGGAGCTGAGGTGTAATTGTCAGCAATGTGTGCAGTGTAAATAGGCTGCGTGCGCGAGGGAAAGCCGTTAGGGTAGCTGTGTACTTCCGCATTCTGTAAGTTAGTGTTGAGAAACGGCTGCGAATGTGTATGTGGTACACGTCTGTGGATGATTTAGCGTCCTTGCTAAAAGTGTATCTTGTACCTCGTACGGGTTTTTTGAAAAGTCATATGTGCTTGGTGGTGTTTTGCGTCTTTAGGGTCCTGTAGCCCCGTTTTCATTTTTTTCGGCGGCCATTTTTTCTCTTGCTTAGGGGATTTTTGTGTTTCTAAACACGGCAATTTGGACTTAAATTGAGGTGTAACTTCAGTTTCAGAGGTCCTGGGTGCCCCCCCTTGCTGTGGGTAAGCTTTCTATGTGATTTTTGTGTGTATTTATTGCGTTTTTAATGTTTTCAGGTGCGCGCGGTTCGGCTGTTAAGGTCGTATTTTTGCGAGGTTGTAAGGTTTTTTTCCTAAGTCCCGCCGCTCGTATTTTTTTAGACTAAGTGTGTAAAGTTTTAATTCTAAGTCCCGCGGTTCGTATTTTTTTGTGTAAGTCCGTATGTAGTGACTGCATGTTAGATCGATTTTGTTAAAGTGCCGCTTGTGTGGGTGTTTGTAACCGTGTGTGAGGCGCCGTAGAGCCTCTACCTCCGCAAATGCGGCTCCTCACTTTGCGAGGATCTGCATTTGCGGCCTGCAATGAGCCTTTGGCTCATTGCAGCCGACGTTGGAGCCTCCACCATCCGCAAATGTGAGCTCGCAAAGCGTGACGACGGTTCGTAGTTTGACAACTATTATATGTGATATATATATATGTTATTGTTTAGTCGTTGAGCCATGTCAGACTCCCCATGACCCTTTGGACTGCAGCACGCCAGGCACATATGTCAGCCACTGCCCCTCTGAGCTTATTGAAGATCATGTTCGTTGTTTCAATTACCTCATCATTCATGTTTAATTCTAAGAAGTTTAGGTTTATGAGGAGGTTCTCACTTGTAGTCAGTTTAGCAGAAATATTTGTGAGGTATGTATCAAACAAATAACTTTTTCCATGCAGGAGATCTGTTCTATTGCGGTTCAAAGCATAATTAAAGGCCGTTTTAAGACAGTTCTTAGAAAAACTTCTTTCTTTAAATCTCTAAGTTTATCAGCCTCTATTTTGAACTCTTCATCTGTGCTGCAATTCCTTCTGACCCGAAGATATTGTCTCTTCGGGATCCCTCTCTTAAGGGGTTCAAAATGTTGACTATCCCACCTCAGCAGTGTATTAGTGGCAGTATCCTTTCTATAAGTGGTGGTTGATATCCTTCCACTGTCATCTTTACTGATGACTAGGTCAAGAAATGTGATTCTAGTGCCACTGATCGCATGTGTGAATCTGAGGGCAAGTGGATTTGTATTGAGTTTGACCATAAATTCTTCAAAATTCTTCCTTGTACCCATCCAGACTATTAGAATATCATCTATGTAGCGCCTACACACTAATATCAAATCGGTATACTCGGAAAAGGATTCCTCAAAGACCATTTTTTCCTCCCACCACCCTTAAAGAAGGTTGGCATAGCTGGGGGCACACGGAGGGCCAATAGCTATCCCTTTAACTTGGTGGTACCATTTGTTATTATAAGTGAAATTATTTTGTTTGAGGACATACTCCAAAAGGAGATTGCACTCAGAATAGACCACTTAAACTACCCTATTTTACTCTATATCACTTTAGACCACTCTTTGATCACTATCCCAAAATATATTTTGCTAATGCTAACTGGAATATTGCGCTTTACACTAAAAGCAACAAACAAGAGTTTGAATAAATGTGGCACATTTGGGAATATTAAGGAAGGGTGGAGAAATACAACTATTATTTTTAAGAACTTTGCTGTGGACGCTGATTAGAGCACTGTAGCTTTGAATCCTTCCTATTTAAGGACGTATTAGAAGAGATATTAAATATCAACTTGACTAGGATTCTTTGGTCTATTTTAATAGTTTTGGTTTTAGTTTATCCTTGTTTCCCTTGGTTTTAAACTTTTAAATCGTCGTTGTGAGGTATGAGTACAGAATATAGTTTTCTTATTGTACATATACAAGTCATTTTTCCCATGTTTTGTTGTTACGATATATTGAGATATGGTATGTTGATACCAGAGTGGAAAACACTCATGGGATTTGACAATCCGTGTTCACCCCCATTTATTTTTTTCATGCAAAATGTTTTCATACACTACTTATTCTCCACTGTCAGATGCATTCATAACCCAGGAAATTTAGATATGTCTAACAAATAATCCACCTCTAAACCTAGGCACTGTTGCATGTCAAAACTAAATGTAATAATACTAGTAACTTTCCCGTTATAAATGAAGGTATGATATTTTATCTTCAATTGTCTGGGCTATCTCTCTCGCCTTCTCTCTGTGCCCTCTCTCTCTCAGTGCGTGTCCTCTCTGTGGGTCCCCCCTCTCTGTGTGTGTGTGCCCTGTTACATGCACGCACGGCACGGGAAGCCTCCTGGTGCTGGGCGCGCTCACGCCCCTAATCCTAACCCCCTACACCCCTTGCCGGCCTTAACCCTAAACCTAACCCCCTACACCCCTTGCTGACCGTAACCTCCATAGCCTAACCCTAAACCCCTAAATGTAACTTCCTAAGCCCCTTCTAAACCTAACCCAAAAACCCCTAACTACTTAGAGGCCTTTTCCCTCTAAGTGCCCTCTCTCTGTATGCCCTTTCTGTCTCCCTGCATTCGCTTGGTGCCCTCTCTCTTTTCTGTGCGCGCATGCGCAAATCGGAAGGAAATGTGCATGCGTGATTCCAGTCAGTTTAGCGGTAGTAACCCCTGCGTGCGCCTGCGCACATTGCATCACGCAGGCGTTACAGACGGATTGCTCTTTATTTTAGTGGATAGTGTATTTAAATAATATTGGTACAGGTCTGCAATTAACATGATTCTTATTGCTGACCAATACACACCAGCAACTGACCTCCCGAGAAATCCCGAGCATCCTAATGGACATTAGATTTCCTACATGAGGGCCTCACAAACATATGAAGTTCTCACCGTAATTAGTAAAAAAAAAAATCTCTCCGCGTCCCACTAAGAACGAGCCATGTATCTTTACAGGCCTTTACACTGCACTGTGCACGCGCGGATAAGGCGCGGTCCCGAGTCATTAGCAATCTCCCGCCTCCGCAGGTGTTTACTGGTGTTGCCAAGTAACCCGATGTACTCGGTGAGCGCGTGCGCGCGCGTGCTGCTCTATCACCATAGCAACCAGTAACAAGCGTTGGAGAGCTACTTCACTGGACTTAGGTGTAAGGTAAGGAAACTGTATGGGAATAGTAGGGGAAGTTTATGAGGTGATAGCGGTGTCCGGGATGTGGTGTGTGAGGTGATATCTGTACCAGGGATCTGATATATGTGAGGTGATAGCTGTGCCAGGGATCTGGTATATGAGGTGATAGCTGTGCCAGGGATATGTACCAGGGATCTGGTATATGTGGTGACATTTGTACCAGGGATCTGGTATATGAGGTGATAGCTGTGCCAGGGATCTGTTGTGTGAGGTGATAACTGTGTCAGTGATGTGGTGTGTGAGGTGATAGCTGTGTCTGGGATCTGGTGTGTGAGGTGATAACTGTGCCAGTGATGTGGTGTGTGAGGTGATAGCTGTGTCTGGGATCTGGTGTGTGAGGTGATAACTGTGCCAGTGATGTGGTGTGTGAGGTGATAGCTGTGCCTGGGATCTGGTGTGTGAGGTGATAACTGTGCCAGTGATGTGGTGTGTGAGGTGATAGCTGTGCCAGTGATGTGGTGTGTGAGGTGATAGCTGTGCCAGTGATGTGGTGTGTGAGGTGATAGCTGTGCCAGTGATGTGGTGTGTGAGGTGATAGCTGTGCCAGTGATGTGGTGTGTGAGGTGATAGCTGTGCCAGTGATGTGGTGTGTGAGGTGATAGCTGTGCCAGTGATGTGGTGTGTGAGGTGATGGCTGTGCCAGTGATGTGGTATATGAGGTGATAGCTGTGTCAGGATCTTGTATATGGGATGATATCTGTACCAGGAATCTGGTATATGTGGTGACATTTCTACCAAGGATCTGGTATATGTGGTGACATTTCTACCAGGGATCTGGTATATGAGGTGATAGCTGTGCCAGGGATCTTGTATATGAGGTGATAGCTGTGCCAGTGATATGGTATATGATGTGATCGCTATGCCCAGGTCTGATATATGGGGTGATAGCTGTGTCAGGGACGTGGTATATGAGGTGATAGCTGTGCCCGGGTCTAATATATGAGGTGATAGCTGTACCAGGGATCTTGTATATGAGGTGATAGCTGTGCCTGGGATCTGGTGTGTGAGGTGATAGCTGTGCCAGTGATGTGGTATATGGGGTGATAGCTATGCCCAGGTCTGATATATGGGGTGATAGCTGTGTCAGGGACGTGGTATATGAGGTGATAGCTGTGCCCGGGTCTAATATATGGGGTGATAGCAGTGCCAGGGATCTTGTGTGTGTGTGTGAGGTGATAGCGGTGCCAGGGATCGTGTGTGAGGTGATATCTGTGTCGGGATCTGGTATATGAGGTGATAGCTGTGCCAGGGTCTGATATATGAAGTGATAGCTGTGCCAGGATCTGGAATATGAGGTGATAGCAGTGCCAGGATCTGGTATATGAGGTGATAGCTTTGCCAGTGATCTGGTAGATGGGGTGATAGCTGTGCCAGTGATCTGGTAGATGGGGTGATAGCTGTGCCAGTGATCTGGTAGATGAGGTGATAGCGATGCCCGGGGTCTAATATATGAGGTGATAGCTGTGCCAGGATCTGGAATATGAAGTGATAGCTGTGCCAGGATCTGGAATATGAGGTGATAGCAGTGCCAGGATCTGGTATATGAGGTGATAGCTTTGCCAGTGATCTGGTAGATGGGGTGATAGCTGTGCCAGTGATCTGGTAGATGGGGTGATAGCGGTGCCTGGGATCTGGTATATGAGGTGATAGCTGTGCCAGGGTCTGATATATGAGGTTATAGTGGTGCCAGGGATCTTGTGTATGAGGTGATAGCTGTGCCAGGGATCTTGTATATGAGGTGATAGCTGTGCCAGTGATCTGGTATATGAGGTGATAGCTGTGCCAGGGTCTGATATATGAGGTGAGAGCTGTGCCAGGGTCTGATATATGAGGTGAGAGCTGTGTCAGGGTCTGATATATGAGTTGATAGCCGTGCCAGGATCTGGTATATGGGGTGATAGCTGTGCCAGGGATATGGTATATGGGGTGATAGCTGTGCCAGGGATATGGTATATGGGGTGATAGCTGTGCCAGGGATATGGTATATGAGGTGATAGCTGTGCCAGTGATCTGGTATATGAGGTGATAGCTGTGCCAGGGTCTGATATATGAGGTGAGAGCTGTGCCAGGGTCTGATATATGAGGTGAGAGCTGTGTCAGGGTCTGATATATGAGTTGATAGCCGTGCCAGGATCTGGTATATGGGGTGATAGCTGTGCCAGGGATATGGTATATGGGGTGATAGCTGTGCCAGGGATATGGTATATGGGGTGATAGCTGTGCCAGGGATATGGTATATGCGGTGATAGCTGTGCCAGGGTCTGATATAGGGGGTGATAGCTGTGCCAGGGTCTGATATATGAGGTGAGAGCTGTGCCAGGGTCTGATATATGAGGGGAGAGCTGTGCCAGGTATCTGGTATATGAGGTGATAGCCGTGCCAGGGTCTGATATATGGGGTGATAGCTGTGCCAGGGTCTGATATATGAGGTGATAGCTGTGCCAGGGTCTGATATATGAGGGGAGAGCTGTGCCAGGTATCTGGTATATGGGGTGATAGCCGTGTCTGATATATGAGGTGATAGTTGTGCCAGGGATCTGATATATAAGGTGATAGCTGTGCCATGTATGTGATGTGTAAGGTGATAGCTGTGCCAGGGATATGGTATATGGGCTGATAGCAGTGCCAGGATCTTGTATATGAGCTGATGGTTGTGCCAGGGATTATGTGTGAAGTTATAGCTGTGATAGGGATCTGATATATGAGGTGATAACTTTGCCATGAATCTGGTACATGATGTGATAACTGTGATGTGATAGCTGTGCCAGGGATCTGCTATGTTAGGTGATACCTGTGTCCGTTATCTGGTGTGTGAAGTGATAGTTGTGCTAGTCATTTGGTATAATAGCATTGCCAGGAATCTGGTCTGTGAAGTATTTATTATTATATTATTATTATTATTATTATTATTATAGTTTATTTGTAATGCACCAACATTTTCAGCAGCCCTATACATGGATTATGTACAAGGCAAAAACAGTTTTAACACAATGCAAACAGAGGGCCCTGTTTTTGAGCTTAGACTCTAGTATACAATGTGCTTTCCCAACGCAATTTATAAGATTAAAAACTTGCAAATTTACAGTCTAAATGGTTTGGTGGGGTAAAGGATGGGAAAGATATGTTGCGTATTTTGAGGATGAAGGTTATAAGCTTCTTAATACAGAAGGCAAGACAAGGATTCCAAAGAATAGGGGCAGCAGAAGAAAAGTCCTGTAGGCAGGAATGAGAGGAGGTGATAAGTGAAGAGGAAAAAAAGAACATCATTAGCAGAACGAAGAGGGTGGGTGAGGTACTATTTAGAGATGAGAGCAGAGATATAAGGGGGTGCACTGTTGTTGAGGGCTTTGTAAGTTAGGGACATGATTTAACATTTTATTCTGGAGGCTATGGGAAGCCGGTGAAGTGATTAACAGAGAGGTGCTACAGACACTGAGCGTTGAGAATGGTAGATGAGTCTAGAGGAGGCATTTTTTATGGATTGGAGTGGTGACAAGCGTGTGATGGGGAGGCCAGCAAGGAGCGAGTTGCAGTAGTTAAGGCAAGATATGATCGTTACATAGTAATTAAGGTTGAAAAAAGGCGTTTAGTCCATCAAGTTCAACCTTTTAAGATCTCCTCTGAGCTGCAATATGCGGATTAGTTGTTAATTAATTGATCCAGAGAAAGGCAAACAGAAAATGTATTATTAGAATATTATAGGATCTTAGTTGTGTCTTGTGTTAGTGATGTATAAATATTTTTTAGATGAAAAAGATAAGATTTTGTCAGTGAATATATATATATATATATATATATATATATATATATATATATATATATATATATATGAGGCATAAAAGAGAGGGCAGGGTCCAGTAGATCCACAAATGGGCCTAGGAGTGATGATGACATTGTCAACAGTGAGATATATTTGAAAAGTGGACACTGTTGTAGAGGGTGCGAAGACAAGCCACTCTGTGTTTGACATGTTACGTTTGAGATGGTGGGCAGACATACAGGAGGATATGCTTGGGAGGCAGTTGGAAACACATGCTAGAAGAGAGGGGCATAGATCTGGTGCTGAGGGGTAGATTTGAGTGCCGTCTGCAAAGAGATAATAAAATCTGAAAGATGTTATTAAGGTTTTAAGTAAGGATGTGTAGATGGAGAAGAGATGGTTAAACTGTGGAATTCTCTACCAAAGGAGGTGGTAACAGAGAATTCGATAGACAACTTCAAAAAGGGGTTAGATATATTTTTGAATAAAGAGGGCATTCAAGGCTATCCTAGATAACTAAGCAAAGGAATATTGATCCAGGGAGAAATTTGATCGCCAGTTTCTGGGGTCAGGAAGGAATTTTGCTTTTTTTCCCCTTATGAGACAATTGGCAAATGGGGTTTCAATGGTTTTTTTTTCTGTTTGCCTTCCTCTGGATCAATTAACAGTTAATAATAAGTAGTCCACATATTAAAAAGATCAATAGAGATCTAAAAAGGTTGAACTTGATGGACTAACTCTTTATTCATCCTCAAATACTATACTATTAATAATTATTTAACAACAAATTAATTAATAACTAATCCGCATATTGCAGATCAGAGGAGATCTTAGCAGGCTGAACTTGATGGACTGAAAGTCTTTTTTCAACCTTAATTACTATGTAACTATGTAAGAGGAGGTGAGCTAGGACTGAACCTAGGGGTATAACTGTACCAGGGATCTGGCCTGTAAAGTAGTAACTATGTCAGGGATCTGTTCTGTGAAGTGATAGCTGTGCCAGGGTATATAAGGTAATAGCTCTGTCAGAGATATGATTCTGTGCTTTTAAACTTTTCCAGACCTATAGGACAGACCTACTTCAGGTATTGTCTGTTCTCAGATTGAGTACCTCTGATTTCGTTGTTGGGTATGCAAATGACCTTTAGGGATTATTCTCACCCTAAGGGCGATAGGGGAACCAGACGTGGACTTCTAGCTCACTGTGCCTTAGGGAGTTCAGCTTCACCTTACTGACGAGGCCCACAGAGGTCGAAACGTGTTTGGGGTATGGTGTTTCTCCTTTCCAGGGTAGAATTGCCTGGTATTTCGGGGCTGGGTCACTCTTTTGAGGGAGACCAGACTGATATACTACAGGATATTTCTCCCTGTGAAGGGCACAAGTGAGCTAAAAGAGGTTGCTCTCTAAGTAGGCAAACAGACCTATAGGACATACCTACTTTAGGTATTGTCCGTTCTCAGATTGAGCGTCTCTGATTGCATTGTTCAATATTTTATCAAGATGTAGAACATATAATCACAAGTTATTTCCTTTTAAAACAGCAACTCCATTAAGATATTCATGTATGTTCCTAAACTATACAAAAGAATCCGATCTAGTAGTATACTAATGTAAAAACATATTTAAAAACTGCATATAATTTTAGAGGTCAAAAAGAGGAATAAAAAAAATATCTTATCATCCATAGTGAGGGTACAATATGTATACCAAAATAGATCAAAAGTGGGTTAAAATACTTACAAAATTATAACTAAAGGGTCATAAAATGGACCTCCAAAATTAAAAAAATTCTTATCGCTCCACTTTATTTAAATATAAAAATATAATAATAAAAAAATAATATAATGTAATCTGCAGCGCTGCTAAGCAAACTGTGTTTACTAAAGAAAGTCTCCTAACTACACGTTTCGTAATAATACTTCCTATGGGTATCCTGTTTTGAATCTGAACTCAGTAAATAAAAAGTACATCTGTGTTCACATTTGAACGTCTAAAGCAAGTTAAAAAACCTGCTTCCAGCTAAGAGTTACAATGCATTCTGGGAAGCTGAGCTGGGACATGCAAATGTGCCCACAAATGCCTCGCTCTTCAATCCGTAGCCATTATCAACCATGCGTCCTTTAAGCTTATGCATGCTGTATTACACAGCTTTAATGCAAAGCCAAGGTTGTATTAAACACAAGCTGAGTATCCAATCCATGTACAGCTGTTTCAAGCTTACTGGCTATCATCAGCATGGAGCGGGATCTCAGCTTGTGTTGTGGACCTCATGAGTTGGTAGTTCACCACAACAATATTTTATAATATGGTGGGCAAAAGAGCAATAGAAGCCCTCCACCGTACAGTAAATAAAAAGTACATCTGTGTTCACATTTGAACGTCTAAAGCAAGTTAAAAAGCCTGCTTCCAGCTCAGAGTTCCGAGAAAAACAGTTATTACACTGCATTCTGGGAAGCTGAGCTGGGACGTGCAAATGTGCCCACAAATTTGAACTCTAAACAGGAAAAAAACCCACTGAAACATTTCTAGTTTGTGCTTAGGACTTGTTCAATCTGATATATTACATGAAATATATCATGTGTAATGGCACAAGTTAAAGCTTTAGAGACAGTTGTTCATATCTGTTGTTTAATTTAGGCATACCCCTTAGGATCTCTTGCTGTCCTCCCCATCTCTCGTCTGTCTCCAATCCATAACGAACGCCTCCGCTAGACTCATCTTCCATACTAAACGTTCAGTGTCGGCAGCACCCTTTCTGGCAATCACTCCGCTGGCTTCCCATAGCCTCCAGAATCAAACTTAAAATCATGACCCTAACATATAAAAGCCCTCAACAACAGTGCACCCCCTTATATCTCTGTTCTTGTTTCAAAATACTCTCCCAACCGCCCCCTTCGTTCTGCTCCTCTCACTCCCACCTACACAATTTTTTTCTTGTGCTGCCCCTATCTGGAACTCCTTACCTTTCTCCATTAGACTATCTTCCTGCCTCAAAACCTTTAAAAAATCTCCAAAACACACCTGTTTAAGAAAGCTTATTGTCTCCAGCCTTAAAATGCACAATTGCACACTCCACAGCTTAATAACACTTAAACCCACAATCTACAGTACAACACACAGATTAAATAAATTGCCTTCCCACTGCCATCTTGCATCTATCACCCTCGTGTATCACTCCCAAACCCTTTAGATTGTAAGTTTGCAAGTTTTCAATCATGTGTCAGTGCTTTGGAAACAAGCACTGTGTACATCTGATTCTAAGCTCAAAAACAGGGCCCTCTATTATTTGTAATGTGTTAATTTTGTTTTTGCCATGAACTTAACCCCTGTATAGCACTACAGAATATGTTGGCGCATTACAAATAAAGATAATAATAATAATAATAATAATAATAATAATAATAATAATAAAGGATAATTTGACTCGGACGCCCTATTCACTGTGCCTGAATAACATTTCTTAATTGGCATATCTAATTCCCTCCATACTTGCTGATTACTGTTTCTTTCAAAAGTAGTCATTATATGATTCAATTGTTACAAAGCTATTTTGGCCATTTTTAAACAATTTGCTTCATACTCCACCTATATCTAGAAAACAGATAGGCACCAAGGCTTTTTTCTAAAGAGTCCCATTTCTTTAAATAGAAAGTGCTAGTTGTCGTAAAAATATAAATTCCATGGAATGTAATGGAATATAAAGAGTTTTCACTAATCTTTATTCCAAACCTTCCCACGTCATGTGAGAGAACCAAAATTGCTGTCTGGGCCATACATTAAAATCTCTTTTGCTTCAAAAGTGGACTAAACTGGAACAAAAAATTGTTCAATTATTTAGGTGAAATTAGTATCCTTTGGGACCATTTATTTGATTGAATCTGCTTCTTTTTTACTTCAGCTTTTTTTCACTTTCAAAGCTATTAAACTGACAAATGACCCGATTTGTCTAAAAAATTATAGCGTTTGAATGTAAAGGAACAGTTTAAAATGCTGCAGTAATGGTTCATTTTAATAACAGCTTTTATTGTAATGAAAGACTTACACTGACAACAAATTTTCACCTCTTCTTTACATTGGAGATTCTCACATCTTTTACAAACTGATTAGCATTGGTAACAGAGTATACTACCACTTCCCTGCAGCTATTTCAGCCCCGAATAATGAAACAGAGTCAAAATAGATTATATGCTGCCATCAAAGCTCAATAGTTCATACAAATATATGTGCTCTAGCATACACTAAAGGAAAAGCAATGTTGTGAATATTAGATCCCAAACCCATTAAATGTTGCAGGGGTATGTGTCCTTTTCAGGTCAATGGTAAGTTTACTTACATTTCCAGCTTTCTTAATTTCCTTGTATTTTGTGTAATTTCTTATGGCAGAAAATGTGTGTTTCTGCTCTCTTGCCTTTCTGTAATTTGAACAATGCAGAGCTGTCTGTGTTCTGTGCTCTGCTCCAGGTGCTGTTGAGCTCTCCGTGTAGAGATCAAAAGGAAAAAAAATAACTCTATCTGTGTGGGCATGGAATGCTGAACTCACAGGTCAGTTATGGGTTAACTGGTCAGTGCAGTTCTGAGTCCAGGGAAAAACTGCTATCAATCCCTGTCTTCCCCACAGCACGCACAGGACTCGGCTCTGTTATTAATCATACAACAGCCAGTAGACAGGCTACACTTTGCAAGTAAACAGAGTTAGCATTTTAGATTTTTTGTTAGCGGTTATTAGTGTAATAAAAAAAAAATAGATAATTTTAACAAACAAACTTGTGTTCTTTCACACCATGAAGAGCACTTACAGTGAAATAAATGGCCCTTTAAGCTATGATAAGTTGGAAGCTGCTAACCACTGACATATTATGTCATGCAATAGAAATACTCATAAGCATTGACGTGGACATACTAGATCAGGTATGATAGACCTATTTAAAAAGAAACCTTGTTTTCTTCAGCCACTCACTCTCTTTGCTTCTCTCAGATTCTTTTGTTAAAGAATGCATCTTATAAAGGAACAGTGTCATCCCAACATGACAAAAGGGAATTGTGCTAGTAGTTTTACTCTACAATAAATCATCACTGTGTTATTCAGCATTGTGCTGCTTCTTTATGCTATCGAGTACCTCAACACGCTAATTTGCAGCTCAGAGTAATTAATACGATATGCGGAGAGGACCTAACTGCATGATAACCATATGGAGATCATTGTTTTTGGCACTACACAAGACAAGCAGAGTGCAATCCTAATTAACAAATAAGTCATCAGCTACTCATTTACATAAGAATACAGCAAAATGTATGCTATACTTTAAAAATATATACTCACTTTAGAACTGATTGGCTAGTAAAATGTAGAGCCCATGCTCTTTAAGAATACATTAAAAGTAACTTAATTCTAGGGGTGACCGTGCCTCATTAAGAGTTTTGCAAATTAAAATTGTAATTGTCTTAATTGTCATTGCCTTGTAACTCCCCTACTACAGGATTTCAACTTGCACAGTTTTCTAATTAAACTGATTTATTCAAGGTACATAAAACCGCAAAAGTACTTCAATAAAGCAGAAAAAAGTCCAGTGCAGTCAGCATCTGCAAAACCGGAGTCCAAAAATAGTTCTGTAAATAAAGTTATTTATATTATATATATATATATATATATATATATATATATATATATATATATATATCACAGTGGATATAAAAAGTCTACACACCCCTGTTAAAATGTCAGGTTTCTGTGCTGTAAAAAAAAGAGACAAAGATAAATCATTTCAGAACTTTTTCCACCTTTAATGTGACCTATAAACTGTACAACTCAATTGAAAAACAAACTGAAATCTTTTAGGTAGAGGGAAGAAAAAATATAAAAATAAAATAATATGGTTGCATAAGTATGCACACCCTTAAACTAATACTTTGTTGAAGCACCTTTTGATTTTTTTACAGCATGGCACATTGTGACTTGGCAAGATTTGCCCACTCTTCTTTGCAAAAACACTCCAAATCTGTCAGATTGAGAGGGCATCTCCTGTGCACAGCCCTCTTCAGATCACCCCACAGATTTTCAATCTGTTTCAGGTCTAGGCTCTGGCTGGGCCATTCCAAAACTTTAATCTTCTTCTGGTGAAGCTATTCCTTTGTTGATTTGGTGTATGCTTTGGGCCATTGTCATGCTGAAAGATGAAGTTCCTCTTCATGTTCAGCTTTCTAGCAGAATCCTGAAGGTTTTGTGCCAATATTGACTGGTATTTGGAACTGTTCATAATTCCCTCTATCTTAACTAAGGCCCCAGTTCCAGCTGAGGAAAAACAGTCCCAAAGCATGATGCTGCCACCACCATGCTTCACTGTGGGTATGGTGTTCTTTTGGTGATGTGCAGTGTTGTTTTTGCGCCAAACATATCTTTTGGAATTATGGCCAAAAAGTTCAACCTTGGTTTCAACAGACCATAACACCTTTTCCCACATGCTTTTGGGAGACTTCAGATGTGTTTTTGCAAAATGGAGCCTGGCTTGGATGTTTTTCTTCGTAAGAAAAAAGGCTTTTGTCTTGCCACTCTACCCCATAGCCCAGACATATGAAGAATACGGGAGATTGTTGTCACATGTACCACACAGCCAGTACTTTACACTGCCAGATATTCCTGCAGCTCCTTTAATGTTGCTGTAGGCCTCTTGGTAGACTCACAGACCAGTTTTCTTCTAGTCTTTTCATCAATTTTGGAGGGAGCTCCAGTTCTTGGTAATGTCACTGTTGTGCCATATTTTCTCCACTTCTTCACTGTGTTCTATGGTATATCTAATGCCTTGGAAATTATTTTGTACCCTTCTCCTGACTGATACCTTTTAACAAGGAGATCCCTCTGATGCTTTGGAAGCTCTCTGTGGACCGTGGCTTTTTGTGGACCATGGCTTTTGCTGTGGGATGTGACTAAGAAAATTTCAGGAAAGACCAACTAGAGCAGCTGAACTTTATTTGGGGTTAATCAGAGGCACTTTAAATGATGGCAGGTGTATGCTGACTCCTATTTAACACGATTTGGAATGTGATTGCTTAATTCTGAACACAGCTACATCCCCAGTTATGAGAGGGTGTGCAGACTTATGCAACCACATTATGTTTCTTTTTTTCTTTCTTCCCTCCACCTAAAAGATTTCAGTTTGTTTTTCAATTGAGTTGTACAGTTTATAGGTCACATTAAAGGTAGGAAAAGTTCTGAAATGATTTATCTTTGTCTCATTTTTTTACAGCACAGAAACCTGACATTTTAATAGGGGTGTGTAGACTTTTTATATCCACTGTATATATAGTTATGTATATAGTAAACATTATGTGCTCTGTATACATTTGATAATAAATACATTTCGATTAAGCATTATTCAGCATACACTTCTTTCAACTTACACTTTTACCTTTGGATCCAACAAAACAGTGTTTGTACGGGACTTGCTATCAATTATTTTGTTTCTCTTGGGTATAATTCTAATAATCTATAAATTTACCCTCCAGCTGCCCATTCCGTAGAAAACTTTAATTGTGCAAACTTTGGTTCCTGAAAATGATGAGTACAGCATGTGTTGTGATTTCTCATCATTCCTTGTGTTTTTCACTTAAAAACAACCTTTATGGTCCTCTAAACAGGGCACAAACATAGGACAGATGGCAATTAAATTATGTTTTGACTGTTCATTTGGCCATGTAATGTCTCTGTATTTTGTATATCTGCATGCTAAGTTTTGATGAACCTCAATGTCTACAACCCCACACACACACGCACATGCCCACAAAAATACCAGATTTAAATATATAACATTGTTATAGGGCCTTTGTAGTGCTTTAATAAAAGTATACAAGTATTTATAAGGTCAAGATAATGAAGTGCATGCAATTTTTGGATATAATGCGGTAACATTTTCTTTCCTCTACTTGCCTCAAGGGATTCTTCATTTTATCTGAGACAAAGCTCTTGCTCTTCCTCTAACCTCACTAACCTCACATCAGACTTTCAGTGTCTCTTTCTCAAACACTTTTTCTTCTCCTCTTTTTAATGGTTTGCCTCAGGAGTCTGTCTTGGGCATGCATCTCTTATTTCATGAACTCATTATGTCAAATCTCTGTTCTGATGACAATTCTACCTCTCTACCGCTGACCATACACCTGAAGCTCAAGAGAAGACGGCAGAGTGTCTTTATGCTATAGAAATCTGAATAGCCCTCCATTGTCTTAAACTTTACATGGCAAAAAATAAACTCTCAATATTTCTTCCCAAACCTGACCCTATTCTGTATCAAGGACTGTGACACAATCATCTATCCAGTGGATAAAGCACGCTGCTAGATATCATACTTGAATCATCAACGTTCTCCTCACACAACCCAATCAGTGGAATAAACATACAAATTATAATTGAAACAGGTATACTAAACACTATTATAGGTGCATTAATCGGCGATCCATCTGGTAAACTAAAGTCTACTGGTGACATTTACACTATATATCATGCAGTTACACTATAGCATGCAGTTTACTAGAGGGGCACCTGCCTGGCCCGGTCTACCTGGTGTGGGAAGGAGAAGATCGCAATATGCTATGCCATGGAGAGATCCTTAGATCATGTGATTTACCAACAGACATTTACACTATAAATCATGTGGTTACACTATAGCATGCAGTTTACTAGAGGGGCACCTGCCTGGCCCAATCTTCCTGGTATGGGCAGGAGAACATGGCAATATTCTATGCCCTGGAGAGATCCTTAGATGATGCTGTCTACCAGTGGACATTTACACTATATATCATGCAGTTACACTATAGCAGGTGGCTTACTAGAGGGGCGTCTGTCTTGCCAGTCTACTTCGTATGGTCAGGAGAAGATGGCAATATGATATTCCATGGAGAGATACTTAGAGGATTTTATCACTGGATCAGTCATTTACTTCCATCCAGATGATATTGGCAAATGTTCGAGG
This sequence comes from Discoglossus pictus, assembly GCA_027410445.1. NCBI lineage: Eukaryota > Metazoa > Chordata > Amphibia > Anura > Alytidae > Discoglossus > Discoglossus pictus. The sequence goes on along the minus strand of CM050166.1, from coordinate 394,742,142 downwards.
ATCCATCTTATCGATGTAAATAACTCCATCTAGATGGTCCATTTCATGCTGAATAATTCAAGCAGCCCATCCCTGCACCCACCAGGTGATCAGCTCCCCAGCCGGTTTGACCCAATATCTCCACGGTAGTAGTATTGCGGTACTACAGCCAAGAATCCCTGGGCACTGCTACATCCCTTTGGGAAGCTGAGAGTCCAGCACTAGTATCTCATGATTTATAAAGACTCATAATGGAAAAGGGGTAATCTCACAAGCTATTCGCACACCGGGGGTACCTGTCTGGCACCGCTTTTTTGGCAGCTCCATAATACGTATAGGCACCCCAAGCTGAGGGGCACTAAGCCCCACACAGCCCCCTGACTACAAAACATGTACCAAACAGTTAAACACAGCCACTGTGTTAGGGTCAGGCAGATCTGGGGTAGTGGAGATGAAGCTTAGAAGGAACATAGAGTACTCAGAGACCAGGCAGGGGGCATTATATGGAAGTCTTGTCTTTATAATGATGGCCATTAAAGGTCAACTTGCTGGAAGTGTAAAGGTTTTACAGAATAGTTCTCCACTGAATTTAAGATTTTCATTTGTTCTCTAGATCATGATGTCACTTGCTAGAAGTTGCCAGGTGTTCAGCCTTCTGCTGAATAAGTAGATTGTAAATTCTTCAGGGCAAGGCCTATATAACCAATTGGTTGTCTTGGTAATTTTTTTGTTTATTTATACATTTTAATTTAAATAATTGTTTTCACTAGGTTCTTCATTAAACACTCATTAATGTTATTGTGATATATAGTTTCCACTTACTGTACTTATAAGCAGCACCTAACAGGTAATCCACTTCTGGAACCACCCCCTTTCTTCCTGTTCTCTCTCATGAGAGCTGACATCTTTCATGGCTGTGACTTAAAGGCATGCTCACAAGGGAGGGCTTCATATAATCAGTGTCTCATACTGTTGTACACAGTCCCTATAACAGTTTATCATCTTCTGGAATCGCCTCTGAACTGATTTTATGGATCACTCGCAAACCAGAGCAGTGCTGTAACTGCCCAAAAAATATTATCGGTACCAAAGACCACTTGCAAAGGCTTTTAAAACCTTTGCTGACTGCCGTAGCAGCAGTTAAAGTGGCAGTATAGCACCAACAAATGATGACATTTCAACATTCTTTGACAATAAAGCCTGATATCAACATGTGTGTAATTATAAATTATGGTAATGTATTATTACGTATGTATTATCTATAAGGATGGATTTACAGATGTGGTCTGAGTGCCGCAATGGGTGTTATACCGCAGTTTATACCGCCTGATTAGCATAGGGCCCATTGATAATGCTGTCCAACGTTATAGCTTGGGCCGTATTGCATCAGTTGCAATTTGCTGCACCATTGATTACAGTTTATGTGGGCTTCAGTACATCTCAAGCTTCAGCCACATATATCTCATCTGATGAGGCATGTTGGGGAAGATAAAAGGGAAAACCCTTAGATTGAAGCAGTGTGAATTTTAATTACTGAAGGTAAAATCTATTTTCTGATTATTTACAAACACGACATTCTTTTATTTCCCTAATCTTTCATATGCTTTACAGTTGTATATTTAAAGCACTGCAATGGCTCTTTAATTTTCAGTTAACTAAACCGCATAATACAGTGTACATTAATTATAAAGCTTTTTCATCATCTATGAAAAAATATCCCTTATTTAAAGCGCAAGTTAATTCAGTACAACTTGCAGTACACCACTGTAAAGTTATCATAATATTTTTTGAATTTTTGATATATGTTCTTTTTTTACTGAGAAATTTATAAATGAAGTGTCTGTTTACATGAGTCACTGGCAGTGCCCCCAGACTTATAGCAAGAGTTTTGCAGGGAGCATAAGCAGAAATAGAGTTAACTCTTCCTAAATGCATCTGTGCAGGGAAAGGACTGCTAGAATCAACTAAATATGACAGTTGGAGGTTTAAATCTCCTGCTGCATTCCTGAAGTTCAGGGAGAAACTATAAATCTTTGTGCTCACGGAGCCATCACCATTCAGTGTTAGCAGATGTTGTTAATCATGGATCAGTCAGCAGTGTGTTTGTAAACAGACTTAAAACTGTAGAGTTTAGCTGTTATTCGTGTAATAAAAAAAACCCTCAATAGATCATTTTAATATATAACTTTATGCTCTTTCACACCATGAAGATCACTTATAGTGAGGTAAATGGCCCTCTTCAAGTTTATTAATTAACTGTTGGCTGCATGGTCATAATTAGAGTAGTTTGTTCATCAATTACAATTAAACACTTTTTTTTTGTGTCGTTCACTTGTTTCCAACCCTCTGTGACCTCATGGACTATTACACACCGCATACAGCTCCTGGTATTTCTAGGTTGTCTCCCATCCAAATACTGACCAGGCCCAACCATGTTCAGGTTCAGGGTGATGTGACCTCTTGGTTCCCTGACTGGAATCGAACACAGGTTGCAGTGGTGAAAGCACCAAATCCTAACCACTGGACCACCAGGGAACCCAATCAAACACTAGTGTACCTTAATTTGTTGGTTCTGCAGTATGCTATAGTAATGAGTGGATATATATTTATTGAATGGTTAAAACAAATTTTTGGCTAATTAGGACTTTTTACACACTACAACTAAGTTTACTGAGGTATGCAGCCACATTTCACAACATACTGTGACTTTACCAATGACATTTAGTGTAAATGTTTTTTTACTGGCATACATTAGGTAACGGTTACACTTTAGATGGATCATTACATGTGAGCTAATATTCAGGCAGTAAACAGTACAAACAAATATTATGTTTTCTGGGAAAATTGTGATGCAGTAATCATAGGTACTTTTATAAATTACAGCATTGAAAATGTTGCAAAAACAAACAAAAATTGTCCTTCTACGAGATGGAAGACAAACAACACCTTATACTATTAATTTGAAACAGATTAACAAATCTGTTATCTCAATAAAAGTAGTGTCAGTTAAACATAGTTTGATTATTTTATTTAAAAAAAATAAATTATTAATAATATGCACTGTGAAAACATAATGATAAGTATATATGTGGTAACCTTTTAGACACAGAAATTATTCTAGAATGTAGTTTATTAAAAATGGTTTTCTTTTAACTTAGAACAATTCTAAGGCTAATATATAAGATAGTAATTTAATTAGCATCTTTCCTGTTTTGCTCCACCAGCAGTGGCGTGCAGCGGACAGTAGGTGACACGATGGAGGCATGCCAAGACTTTGTTCTATTTGTTCTTAGAGTGAGGGCTAGAGTTAGGGATGGGTTTGGCACCACTACCCTAAACCCAACCCTAACCCTAACAACAAATTGAACAATGTCTTGGCACGCCACCATTGCTGCACCCAGTGGCTGCTGCAGGCCACTGCTGGCTGGGGCGAAACAGAATTAGAATTCTTAGAATAAACTTGCATTGAAGTTTGAAATATTTACCTGAAAATCAACCTTTCCGACGACCCATAAAACTTGGCCTGCCATTCTGTTTTTAAGGGTGATGATTTGGTTAATTACTTCCAGGGGGTCCACACAAATTCCTATCAGATAGGTTTAGGTAGACCCCTGTGGGTACCGTAATTAGCAATTATTATCTATCATCACTATGAATATTAGAAAATTTCCATAGTTGGTATTTTATTGGCAGGTAAAAGTATATTCTTCATTGTAAGATTACTTTAAGAAAACACATTGACTTGAAATGACTTATAGTTTTAAATTATACCATATTTGGAACCTCCTCTTTCTCCCATTAAAAACACTTTAGTTGTAAAACAAGTCACGGTCCTTTAAAAGAGTAAGTTGCATTTAATTGTTATAATTTTCTTTCTGGTCCACGTGGAGCAGTATTTATTGCAAGCTGTTAATATCACATGACAATGACGACCAATAGGAGGCTACTTGCTGTGACATGGACATTAGAAGATGTTTTATGGAGATCACAGCTTGCTGCCTACCACTGCTCACAGGGATGAGAGGCAAACATGGTAGCACCCTGCTTTTAAATGATAATGGCTTATTTACCACTATAGTTTCCCTTTAAGAAATAAACTAATAATAAAATGTATAACCAGTATGTTATGCTCTTTAAAAGCTACCCAGTTTGCCTTTTGATGACAGCTCCACTTCAAATTGTTTCCCTTTGCTCTCAGAATTATTATAGACAATTACACTTGTTAATATTTTTATATGTTTTGGCATATTAATATACAATCATTTTTATATTTATTTTAATAGGTGACATCTTTGTGAAGCATCTGTTACAATGGGTGTGGCACTAACAAGAGCAGCTCAGTGGACGACTGCTGGTTCTGGAATTGGCAAGCTAGAAATAACACCTCTGAATGAATCTCTTCTAAATGACATCATGAAGTATGTGGAGGCTTTCAGCTCCCGGCATCCAGAAGAGGCAGAATTTGTCTTCAGAGAACCTTTGGCATGGAAAACAACTTTGGAGCCATCAGCATTTGAATCTGGTTATGATATTAGGTGAATATAGAAAAATCACACTAAGCAGCACATTACCTAGTACACTAACAAGCACACACTAATTATTTTTTTTTAATATGGTTGCTGTTTCATTTCAGCTTATGTATTTTTTCATACGGTTCATTAGTTGAATTTTGCCCTGCCCCGTGCGGTGTGTTATTTTATAGATTTCTCACACTGGTACTTGGATATTTCTATATGTAGAAGTTAAAATGACACTGAAATCTTTAAAACTCGTCTTTACTATCTTTTCATTGATTTATTTAGCTTTTAAGAAAAATCTCTCAGGTCGTGGAGTCAGCATAAATTACCAGCTCTCTCTAAATGTTTATATACTGTCTTCACAGCAATAACAATTCTCCCATTTTCCATTTGGAAATTGGAATGTCTAAAGAAGCCAAAAGAATAAGTTTTTACTCTTCTTTGTTGCAGGAAAGAGAGTTTATTGCCATTTGCAGGGTGCTTGGGATTTGTGGTTCTGGCAGAAGCTGGAAACTGAACACAGCCATTAGTTAGAACAGTTTGAGTATTAACTGGTTGATTGGAAAAACTCACAAAACATTTGTGGATTTGTGTTCCTAGAGAACACATAGAAACAGCTCCAGTTACGATTGGTTTATTATAATTTTTGATCGCATTGCCAACATTCACCAACTATGGTAAAGATGTCAACTTGGAAATGTGTCCATCTTTGAGACCATAGAAAACAAATTCTACAGGTAAATTATATTGTTCCTACTTTAGTACAGGGACCAGCAAACATAGATCAGCAACCTGCAGCACCATAGGGGATATGGAATGGCACTCTGGTGAGAAGCCGAGGCTAAATATAAGGTGATGGGGTGGATTGTAATGAAGGTTATTTAGTAAAATTTGGATTAATGTAATGTGATTTGGACAGGTGGGGTGGGGGGCAAGACATTTAAACTGATTATATATATTTTAAAAATTAGATGGGGTAGTGGTGTATTTGGTAAAGTTGATAGGATAATGTGGATTAGAAGAAATATAATGTGGGGGATTTAATAAAATGGGACTATAATGTTGGTCATTGGATTAGATGGGATGAATGGCATCTCAAAACCTGTGAAGCATACATTTTCCAAATACGGTATTATTCATACAACCCCCTAGAGTAAGAGCAAGAGCAGGGATCAAACTTTATATTCTTTTTTTCTATATGTGATGTTTACATATAGCAATAAATCTTCCAAACATAAAATATACAACCGGCACTCAATACATCAAAATAAAATAAATTAAAGAAGATTTGACACTCTACTTCTTAAGGGTTGCCCTACCTGTGCTTTAGTATGGGCTATAGTTCATTACATTAACATAAAGCATGCTCAAATGTGATGCAACATTCATTCATAGACTTTAAAACCTGCACACAGAAATGCAGAACTGAATTTACTAAATTGCTGTTTATGGCTAGGTAATGTTGGGTATTACATATTTTATATGTGGTATATAATACTTGTGCCTTTCAAACTGCTTTGTTTCATTGTTGCAAATAAGTGAACTTTTATTTCAGTGACACATCTGTGAAATCCCAAGAAACAGACAAAGAAGGCCGCGCCTTGCTTCTTCTGTCTTCATCTACTATAAGTGTTTACAGCTTCAGTCAGTTATCAAGACTTCTACAAATGGCAAAAGACAAAAAATTAAAAGAAACACAGGCTTGCTTGGAAGGTCAGTTTTATTTTGATTCTTCTGTGTATATTGTCATATTTAATGTAGTAAACAATACAAAGATTTAGCCTTTGATCTTAATTTAGTTATGATTTATATGCACTATTACAGCTTGTGTACTGTATAATTTGTGTGGGGTTGTAGTAGGCTTGTAAATTAGAGAGCAATTACATGGCTTCCTTAAGAAATCCTACAAGGCAGATACATTTCTACGGTAGTTCTTACAAGCAACTTTGCAGAAATATTAAATGACTTCTGCTGAGTAAAAACTTCCATAAGATTTACAAATTCTCACCCAGGGGGTTTTGCACATAATGTGTACTCACAACTTGCCTTAAGTATCCCCTTAGCAGACTCTGAGTCTGAAATAGCAATGCTATGGAACGCTACCCACTACCTAACATTAACACAGTACACTAGCCCTAACATCCTTCCATATCCCAGTATAACTATCTATCTATCTATCTATAAACACCCATGCCCATAATAGTTAATCTACCCAATGGACCCTCATGGCACCCTAACATCTATCTATCTATCTATCTATCTATCTATCTATCTATCATTTATCTAACTATCTATGTGTTAACATTTCAATCACTAGAAATTACAGCCTGTTGCTGCGCTGTTTTCATTTTATCCTATTCCTCCATGAACCTGTTTTTGCTCCTCCTCTGACACATGTTCCTCTGATTTTATTTTTTATGCTTCCTCATTATGACTGTTTCTGATCTGTTATTTCATCTTTTGTGTGTTTTTTGTGTGTGTAATATTGCTCTTACTAGAGTTAAAGGATGTCTGTGGTCAACATTGAAATAACTAAACTTGATAATAGCAAAAATGTTGTTTTATAAAGTGACAACAACAAATAAACACAGCCATTGAGTATCTAACATTTATATGCAATTATTATATACTGTAGGCTTCCATTTTGTTTACTGGGCTCTTTTTTCAGCTTCTGTCTCTGGACAGTTTGTATGTCCTTGTAAACTAAAAAGCTTTGCATTAGTCCTTGTGAGAGCATTTGTAGTTAGTTATAGCCGCCACACTGTGCAGATAGAAACATTTGAAGCCTCCTCCTAGATTTGAAGCTTCTTCCCCAGCATAATTACGTATACAAGTAGTACAATATAATGTGTATATTGTTTTTTTTTTTTACTTTATGAAAACATGTTGTCTTTTTCAAGTGTTGTTTTTTCAAAAGATGATATTTTAAATTCATGACTTTGGTAGTCCTTAAAAGTATCATTTATAAGATACATTTAGTATTTAGTTGATTTTAAAATGTTAGCAGTACTCAAGCATACACACACCCCTTCTATCTATTTATTATCTTTTTAAACTAATGTGTTTATACTTCAGCCAATAGAGATCCTATAGCACAAATTCTTGGTCCTGGTTTTGCTACTGTTGAAGGAGAAGACCTCTCCATGCTACGTATGTTGGATAAAATGCAGCAAAATGAAGATCACAGTACAGAAATCAAGATGAAGATTTTTCTACTTCTCCAGCAACTCGATACGCAGCTGCTTAACAGCTCTTTAAAACATATTTCACAGTAAGTACAATTACAAACTACAATATTTCCAGTATATCATTTCAAATCTTTTTCTTTTTAATGAGCAACAACATCTGCTTTTTATGTGCTAGGAAAAAATAATGAAGGGAAGGTGAAAGATATGAAAATCATTATATTTATTGATTTAAAAACATAGAAGCAGGGAAACATAATTGAAGTGGAAAAAAATGTTTTCCAACTCTTCTGTGGGATGCAAGCTGTGTACATATGTTTTATATTTCTGGTTATGATTTTAAATATTTTACTTGACATATAGTCAATTGCCAGTTGCTAAAAAAAGAACCAATTTCCAGTTGTTAAATCAACACTACCAACTGCACTTACTTAGTAAGTGCCACACATGCCTGAAAGCATCAATTTAATTTATTGGAAAACATTGAGGTTAGTGGCTAAATAATAGTACATTTGGACATCTTATATTTAACAGTCTGTATCTTAAAACCTATCTATGTCTGAAGATGCAAACATGTTGGGGAGGCTCCTTGCACTTTCCCACATTGCATTGGCCAAAGCACTGTCCAAAAACACTTTGGTTACGATTAGGCCTAATATGTGATACAGCTTTTGACTGCCAGCACAGACCTCCAAAACTCAGCATTTCATATTTAAAGCCACATAATGAGGTAATACTATTTGTATATTTTTATAATTTTACTCAGATTCTGTATTTATTCTGATTAAAAATGCCAAAATATTTATAATAAATATATTTCCTTAGGAAATACACTGTTATAACTTCTTATAATTCTATCATACATTCTTCATCTTTTTATTAATATTATGATTAGAAATATTTCATATATACTAAAAAAAGGTGACCAACACCGTATGTAGGTAATTTCAATGTAAACGTATTGTGATTGTAATTACGTGTAACACACACACACAATATTTACTAAAAGTAAATATACAATAGTGCTAGTGGGAGTAAGTGACAGAAAACATAATAAATACCAATGTAACATACTAAATAAATTACATATCTCACTTTAGTGGGAAAGCTTTTGGAAGGGTAAATAAGGGATAATATACAAGAATACTTCTATTTGAACAGGATTATAAGTAGGAGTCAACATGGATTTATGAGGGATAGGTCATGTCAAACAAATATAATTAGTTTCTATGAGGAGGTTAGTAGGGACTTAGATTAAGGCAACTCAGTGGATGTAGTATTTATGGATTTTGCAAAGGCTTTTGATACAGTGTCACATGGAAGACTACTGTGCAAACTAAGGGATACAGGAATTGGAATAAATATCTGCTCATGGATTGAGAGCTGACTAAAAGACAAGAAGCAATGGGTTGTTGTAAATGAAACATACTCAGATTGGACTAATGTGGTAACTGGCAATCCTCAGGGTTTAGTATTAGGCCCTCTCCTTTTTAACATATTTATTAATGACATAGAGGTAGGACTGGAAAGTAGTGTCTCCATTTTGCTGATGACACAAAGTTGTGCAAGGTAATTCAATCAGATAATAATGTACTTTCCCTCCAAAGGCATTTACCTAAAATAGAGGAATGGGCATCTAAGTGGCAGATGAGATTTAATATGAATAAATGTAAAGTTATGCATCTGGGAAGGAAAATAGCCATGCAATTTATAATGTTAATGGAGCAAATCTAGGGGTATCAGATACTGAAAGAGATTTGGGAGTACTTGTGGACAACCACCTAGATAACAGTGCTTAATGCCAAGCAGCAGCTGCAAAGGCAAATAAAATATTAGCATGTATTAAGAAGGGTATAGAAGCCAGGGAAGCAAATAAAATTCTGCCACTATACAAATCCCTAGTACGCCCTCATTTGGAATATGGAGTACAGTTTTGGGCACCACTTCATAAAAAGGACATTTTAGAGCTGGAAAAGGTACACAGAAGGGCTACAAATCTAATAAGGGGAATGGAGGGGCTAAGTTATTAAAAAAAGACTAACCAAATTAAGCTTATTTTCTCTAGAAAAAAGGTGTCTAAGAGGAGATCTGATTACCTTATATAAATACATCCAGGGTCAGTATAAAAATTTGTCAAGAGAACTTTTTGTGCCAAGAGGTTTTCAACTGACAAGAGGACATCCTTTGAGGTTAGAAGTAAAACAATTTCACTTTAAAGAAAGGAAAGGGTTCTTCACAGTAAGGGTGGTTAATCTGTGCAATTCTCTACCAAAGGAGGTAGTGACAGCGGATTCGATAGATAACTTTAAAAGGGTACTGGATTTATTTCTAATCAAAAAGGGCATTCAGGGTTATCCTGGCTAATAAGTGAGAGAGTATTGATCCAGGGAGGAATCCGATCGCCAGTATCCGGGGTCAGAAAGAATTTAATTTGTTTTCCCTTTGAGACGATTGGCTAAGTTTCACTTCTTTTTTTTCTTTTCTGTTTGTCTTCCTCTGGATCAATTAATTAACAACTAATCCGTATATTGCAGATCAGAGGAGATCTTAAAAGGTTGAACTTGATGGACTGAAAGTCTTTTTTCAACCTAAATTACTATGTAACTTTGAATACAAGTTTGTATAAAGGATATCTGGATACAAATAATCAAGAAAGTTCCAAAAAGTCTTTTTTATAGCAAACTGTCTATTTTAAGGCCTTAAATCTCTTAAGTTCTGTATATATGTCCAAATAAATCCATCAGGTAGAGCGAGTGTCTCAAGGTCTCTTGTGTACTAATTCTAGTGCAAATCTGGAATTAATGAATGTCCTCCTGCTGAGAATGATGTTTCTCTCCTTGGTAGATGGTAGTAAGCTTCTTCTTGAAGTACTTAGTCACTCAAGACTCATAATGTTATTGCTTAATTAGTTAAATCCACTCGGTCTATATTGTTTGCAAAAGTGTAGCAATCATCTGCATATATTTGCTATGAAAAATTATAGTTTCAGTTACTTTCCATTGTTTGACTGCATAGCATCACTACATGCTGGTGCCTCCTCTGACACTGTATATAACTAGATCCCCAGAAGGATATTAAAGGCATATCTAAGTTTCCTGGATTATGAATGCATCTGATAGAGGAGAATTAATAGTGTATGAAAAAAATGTTTACAGGAAAAAATACCAAAATAAACATTTGAACACATACCTTAAAGTTAGCAAAATGTCTTGTAATTTCTGACAGTTGAAAATTAGGGTTAACACCCCCTCCAAACCCAAGCTAAATTAGTATTAATTTCATAATTTGTTTTTGCCACTCAGGTTAGCGGAAACATTTGATTTAAACTCTGGGGTTCCTACTTGTGCTTACAAAGCAGCTTGGGATATGTAGTGTGGCACTATGTTAGGTGCTATGGCAAAAGCACAGCACAAACAGAAAGCAGCAGGGCGTCATATCCCAGCAGGGACTTAAGGGCTGACATCAGTGCTCCCCTATTTCCTGATGAAGAAACAGCAGGTGAATAATGGGTTAAAATTGATCCCCTAATGCTGCATGATGATTGGGTGTGGAACGGGGGCCCGTGTCAACATAATCAAAATAAAATGTTTTATGAGATATGCTGCATACATATAGGCTGTTATTTTGCCTGTAGAGTGCATGAAACTTGGATATGCCTTTAAGATGATGAAATCATTTCTCTCATCTTTTATTTAAAGGACCATTGTGGCCATACATTCAACAAATACTCTTATTTATTACTTTTGTATACTATTATGCTGCTGAGGAATCTAAAATGTTAGTTTCCAATGACCTACTTCTTGAGTTGGAAGGAGACTTTGAATTCAGAGAGGAATCTCTATCTGCACAATAGTAATGAAGCAGTAAGTACTGCCAGAACTCTCATTAGCACTAATGCAAAGCTCATTACAAAGACACACCCTGTTGACACCGTACTTGCCAAAAGCAGGCTCAGTTAAGTAAATGGGATTTTGCAGTAAAGCGTAGTTGCATATAAAAGTGAAAAATGTAAAATCTGTGTTTGTTTTTATTTACTTTCTTAAAGTTTAGTTATTGCAAATCCCATATAGAAAAAAAAATAGCCACAGTGGTCCTGAACTTGAATGTAGGTTTGTGCCCATAGGTATTAATAGTGCACTTGTTAGAGGTGCTTAAATGTGATCCACAAATGCAAATGAGGACTTCTGTCCCTTATTTACTTCGCATACATGCTTTTCTCCGTTTGGAAATCCCTCTATGGAGGTCTTCTCCGTCTGCAAGTTTCTTTATTTCTGCTATAGGATATATCTAAAACAAACAAACAAAAAAAAAGGATAGCATATATCTGCAATTATAAGCTTCTACAACTGAAATCTGTATGACAGCACATTAGGCCTAGTGCTGCTTGGGATTATCTATTTACTTTAGATGTGGACTTTGATCTTGAAAGTCAAGGCCGTGTGCTGCTGACAGATCTTTTTATATGTTGCTTTATCTAAACCTATGAGACTAACGGCACTTTTTTATTTTTAAAGTTTCTAGATGTTCTCATATAGAGATTAGGAGCGCATGTGCAAAATAGTGTTCTTAAGTAGCTGAGTTACTAGCTTTTGTAGCTAGTGGATCTAGATTACTTCTACCCTCTGCTGCATCACAACAGGATGATTATTATTGCAGGCTGAGCAAGGAAGTGTTTCTTTCCTATAGCAGTCCCATATTACTTATATTGCTAGTCATGTAGAGGCATTGCATACTGGTTAGATTATCTCACTATAAAACCGAGGCTGAAAATTCACATCCCATCAGTTCTCTTTTCCCATTTTTTTTCTTCAAAATATTGATTTTTTTTTTGGGGGGGGATTACAGAATAAAACAGAAAGGGGATAGAAATTGTAAAGAGGTGTTATGAGATAAAATGAGTGTTTAATGTTTTTTTTTAATAATTATTTGAACTAAATGTTGATTAGAATTGAACTCAAATTCAATTCTTGATCAAAATTTAAAAAAAAAAAAAAACTTGCCCACATGTTCTCACACCTGTAAATGTCAAGTGTAGAAGAAAATCCTACGGGGAAAGCGTTGAAAGACATTAGAATTAATTTCACAACAGTCTCAAGCTCGCAAATCTGCAATCAAAAATGATTGTTTTTCATTTTTTATTTCTGTGTCTTATCAATCTTGTGAATCAATTAGTTAATACATCTCAGGCCACCCACATGGACTAGAACATTTCCTTCATTAATTTTTATCATTTTGTACATGGCCAGTTTACAAGTCTGATCGCATGTCGGACTTCTAAATGCTAATTGATTGACATGTAACCTCCATGTTTTACTGATGTCATGATGACGGTCTTCTAAATCGGTATTTACGGCCTTGCTTAATTGATTATGATCATGCTCTGAAATTTTACTTATGATTGCATGGTTTACGGTTTCGACTTTCAGCTCTTAAATTGCGGGCTTGTTCAATTGAATCGCTCTGTAATTGTAGCAAATTTCAAGCCCGCAGATTTATGGCCTGTAGGACACAGTCTGCGGGCTTGCAATTGAATAAGGCCCATGGAGAGGGCTCCTATTTATCCAGTTTTATCTGGTATGAAGAGTGAGCTACTCAGAATATAATGTCCCAATGTGATATGACCCAGAAATAAAGATTAAGCCAATCCAGAAAGAATTGTTCCTTTTTGTAACTAGAATAGTATTACATTGTTAAGTCATACACAATGTAATATCACATATATAGTTGTGGTACTGCGAGTTTGTGTGTAAAGCTCGCAAAATTTGAGCCTTGAAAAATGCAACAGTTATAGAGTGATTAAAAGCAAGTACATGGCAGAAAGCCAATATCACAAATCATGTTTCTATATGTAGCATTTTAGGGCCTGATCATCATCAAGTAAGCAAGACCCCTAACATACTGCTTAGACAGAGCCAAACCGGAAATGTGAGGAGACGGAGGGAGAGAGTGAGAAGGAGGGGGGAGAGAGAGAGAAGGAAGGGGGAGACAGAGAGAAGGAAGGAGGCAGAGAGGGAGAAGGAGGGAGGGAGAGAGCAGGAAAGAGGGTGAGAGAGAGTGAGAAGGAGAGGGAGTGAGAAGGAGAGGGAGTGAGAAGGGGAGAGAGTGAGAAGGAGGGGGAGAGAGTGAGAAGGAGGGGGAGAGAGTGAGAAGGAGGGGGAGAGAGTGAGAAGGAGGGGGAGAAAGTGAGAAGGAGGGGGAGAGAGTGAGGAGGAGGGGGAGAGAGTGAGGAGGAGGGGGAGAGAGTGAGGAGGAGGGGGAGAGAGTGAGGAGGAGGGGGAGAGAGTGAGGAGGAGGGGTAGAGAGTGAGGAGGAGGGGTAGAGAGTGAGGAGGAGGGGTAGAGAGTGAGGAGGAGGGGTAGAGAGTGAGGAGGAGGGGTAGAGAGTGAGACGGAGGGGTAGAGAGTGAGACGGAGGGGTAGAGAGTGAGACGGAGGGGTAGAGAGTGAGACGGAGGGGTAGAGAGTGAGACGGAGGGGTAGAGAGTGAGACGGAGGGGTAGAGAGTGAGACGGAGGGGTAGAGAGTGAGACGGAGGGGTAGAGAGTGAGGGACAGGGAGAGAGAGAGGGACAGGGAGAGAGAGAGGGACAGGGAGAGAGAGAGAGGGACAGGGAGAGAGAGAGAGGGACAGGGAGAGAGAGAGAGGGACAGGGAGAGAGAGAGAGGGACAGGGAGAGAGAGAGAGGGACAGGGAGAGAGAGAGAGGGACAGGGAGAGAGGAAGGAGAAGGAGGGAGAGAGGAATGAGAAGGAGGGAGAGAGCAAGAGAGACGGTACACATAAAGGGGGCGCACAGAGAGACAGAACACACAATATTAAACTGTCAATTTTGACGGGCAATTAACTAGTAATATACCGTATATATCCTTGTGTTGTGTAGAATAGGAAGACAAGTTCACCTTATTTTGAACATAATGATTGTGCGTGTTATAAAACTGTTTTATGTGCTATGTTACAATGCTCCCTTTTCTTTGTTCTCCTCTTCAGGGAAGCACGGATAACTCCTTCCGCAGTTAAAAATGATGTCGAACTGCTAAGACGTTTCTGTAGTAATGAAGAAACATCAGTCCTAAAATCGATTGCATACACATCAGGTTTGCTTTTTCTATTCTGTTTTACCTTTTATAATTTCTGTACATTCTAAGACTATTTTATTTAATACATTGTATTGTAGTTAGCAATCTTATTTACATTTCTTCATTTGATAACTTCATTTGATAACAGCTTTGATGACTTTTAAGTAGTAAAAAATTGATGATGTGACATTTTACACTGAAAATAGCTGTTTTTTTCTGAAGCTCTTCCCATATTTCACAATTTAAACATAGATTTGACAGTAGATAAGAAACAAAAGGTCCCACCTTTGGCAGCATAAACTACCGCTTGTCTCCATCTGTCTTGTTAAATATTTAGTAAAAGATTGGAGCTCCAGACTAAAAAATTGCAGGGGGGGGGGGGCAACAACACCTAAGGTAATTCTACAGTAATAGTAGTTATAGTTAGAATGTTGTATCTGTTTACCTATATAATACAATTGTGACATTTTCAAATACCCTCACTTAGATACAATAAATAGGGTTTCCATCGTCCTTTAACTAATTGATATATCTATATCTCTTTCCCTGTTTTTACCTTTTCTAATCTAACACATGCTGCTTATATCAGATACACACATTATATTTATTCATTCTATACACATACAGATTTATTTTTATTAAAAATAAAACTTGTTTTCCACACCCCAGAGCTGCTTACGTAGGCACAGTGAACCTACCAATAGAAACATTGCATTTAGGTAAGGTTTATAACCCTATACTAACCATCAAAACAACAACAGCACAATGCAGAGATCTACCAAACAATGTCTGGGCTCCTCCTTGCTTCCTTCTGCAGAGGACTACACATTCCATGATCCTTTGCTGCACAAACTGCCTTCACTGATTGATACACTGTATTAGCAGATTGGCAAAAATATATAGTGCTTGCAAACTCAAGATATTTAGCAGACTTTATGGTAAGTTTGATCATTTTTATTTTGGGATATTTATCTAGCAATTTTTTTTGCATACACTACTGATTCTCCTCTATCAGATGCATTCATAATCCCTGAAACTAAAAATATGTCTTTAACCTCATTCACCAGTTGCTTCTAAGCTCAGCCCATTGAGAAAATTACAGAAATATCACATGAAGTGATGGATAGTTAATTACAAAACACGGGAACTCCATTCCCAGGTTAAAATATTTACAAACTTTATTTGTACTTGGTATTTTAAACTATTAGATAAGAGATCTTTTAAAGTCATATCTAAGTGTCCTGGATTATAAATATATCTGATAGAGGAGAATTATTATTCAAACACTTTATTGCACGAACAATTACCAAACCAATCATTAACAAACTCTCCCCGATGTTTGCTAAATCTCTTGAGTTAACGCCCCTGGATATCCCTGCTGAAATTAGCATAAAATTCATAATTTATTTTGGCCAATCAGAGACCGCTAATACATTTTAATACAGTGATGGCAGTTTGTGCAGGAAGGAATCATGGAATGTATAGTCTGCCTGCAGAAGGAAGCTGGATGAGCCAGACACTGATTTGTAGATCTCTGCATTCAGCTGCTGCTGGCTAGAAGATTAGTAAAGTGTTAAAATCCAAAGCCAAATGCAGTGTTTCTATTGGTAGGTACACTGTGCCTATGTAGGCAGCTCTGAATGTGTGGAAAATGAGTTTTATTTTTAAATAAGATAAATCTGTATGTGTATAGAATGAGTCAGTGTAATGTGTATGTCTGATATAAGCAGCTTGTGTTAGATTAAAGGTAAAAACAGGGGAACTTAGATATACCTTTAACATCATAATTATTAATTAATTCATATATTTGTTTGCATTTGTAGTTTACAATTATTCCATCTAATTTCTGTGCAGATTATGAGTTCTCAAATGGCTGTCGTGCCCCACCTTGGAGACAGGTTCATGGAGAAATTTGCTACTTATTGATTACACCTCATGATACTGACGCCTTCTATGTAACATGCAGCACAGCAGGTGTATATGTAAATGAAGTAAGTCTTTTTATTTCATGGGGAAAGTTTTATGGTTAACGACAACATATCCTATGATTTTATGACTCATGTCTGCACATTCTTTTTTTTTAGGGTAAAGTGAAGGAAAAAGATGAAATGAATTATGAACGTATAGGGGAAGTATATAAAGATCTCATAACACTTTTAAAGGATAAGTCCAAACAATTTGCAGAGAATATCACCAAGCAGGTACGTTTTTAATCATGGTATTGGGACAAGATGATGAATTTCTGATATCTGTGTTTTATTAAAAAAATTGCCATTCAAAATTGTAATTTCTTAAAGTGTTATTTTATATATAATACATGGAAAGAACAGTATTGTACATTCAGTCTAAGTGGCTATAAAAAAATCACTTTTATTAGCTTTGCAGAGTTAATGAAACACTTCAAAACAAATATTTTATATTTCAAGATTAGATTGTAAACTTTTACAAGAGCAGGACCCTCATCTTCTGTACCAATAAACAATTGTGCTTGTCTTCATTTTACTTTCTTAAAATGTTTGACAAAGTGTATTTGTGGCTTGGTTGTATCCACATCACTATGGAATCTGGTGCTCCACAAATACAGTAAAATATAATAATAACAATAATTATCTCAAAGATACTGTGCATTTCCCAGTTCCTGATATAGGGCCCTTTTAAAGGACCACTTAAGTACCTGTTTTGAAATTGATCAATAACTGAAAATTATTTTTATGCATATCTCTAAGTTATATAAATATACTATGCATATGTGTATATATATATATATATATATATATATATATATATTATTTTTTTTATTTTTATGGTGGGCAAAAGAGCGATAGAAGCCCTCCACTGCACTGTAGTACAGTAAATAAATAGTATATTTGTGTTCACACTGACTTCTGGGAACCTTGGCAGGGACATGCAAATAGTACAAATGTACTATTTATTTACTGTACTACTGTACAGTGGAGGGCTTCTATCACTGTTTTGCCCACAATAAATTAAATGATTGTTGTGGGGAACTACCTCCTCAAAATATCCACTACACAAGCTAAGGAAGCGGCCCCACGCTGATGAGAGGCAGAAACCTTGCAATATCTGTATGAGGGTGAGATTCCTAGCTTGTGTATAATCTAACCTTAGCTTTGTTCAAAGCTGTTTGATACAGCAGGCAAATGCTTAAGGGAAGCCATGTTTAAAATGGTTATGGATTGCAAGAGCGAAGCCTTTTCTCTGCACATTTAGATGTCCCTTCCAAGGTTCCCAGAACGCATTGTAGTAACTGTACTTCTCGGGAATTCTGGACATGAAACAAGTTTTTTTACTTTTTTTCATATTCTGTAGCGTTGTACAAGGGAAGAAACAATATTAGCAAACTGCAGAAAATGGATAGCATTTAAATGTGAACACAAATGTACTTTAATTTATTTTATATATATATAAAATAATATATATATATACTATGTGCATTTGCGCATTTGCTTTGAAAAGCTAAGATGCTAAGAGACAGCCTGTTATTCCTTAGTACATCTAGTACCAATAGAAACACTGTGTGCAGATCTTTGTAGGGATCTTTGGTAGTGAGTAAAAACAGAGCTTTTCAACACTTGTTAATAAAATGTTTAGACATGCAAACACTTTATTTTAATGTTAAAAACAGGGACCTTTCCATATCCATTTAAGTTTTCAACTCTTTCTCCATTAAATAAATATTTCATACAATTTGTTCAAATAATTATTTTAAAACCTCCTAAAAAACACATAGTTAACTCCTAATACCCTTTGTATTATAATATAACCTAAATAACACATTTCTTATTTTTCTTACATTTGCCATTTAAGTGTAACATAGCGAATCTCTGATTCAAAGCGAGTCACCTGATTCTAAGTAATATTCATTACTGTTGCACAGCACAACGCTCATTGTTATTTATTCACGACAGAGGCAACACATTGCAAGCCCTAACTTATACTGATTATTACTTCATGATTTCAACATTGATTTTAAAAAGGTAAACACCTTTTCTCCATGCTTTTTCATCCTCTCTCTAATAGTGCAGAGCACATACGGCAAATTAATTGGACCTTTAAATTATAATCAGAGTGGTCTCCTGCTCATTTTGTAATTCATTATGAGGGTCATAATAGCATTGTACTAAAAGTTATCTGTCACTTGCGCCAGTAGAAGAGCATTAGGGGTAGGTCCTATAATGGGAGATCATGCATCCCATTTATTTTAAGTTCCTAGGCCCTCATTCTATTATCGGCCGTAAATCGGCCGCAAAGCTGCGATTTCCTTGCGGGGCTCCCGTTACCTTGCAATTCAAATATACGGCGCCGCAAGGATATCACTTACGGCCGGCCGCATATCTTGCAACCGGCCGTAAGCTCAAAAATCTTTAAAAGCAAAAATAAATTCAAGACAGCACTGTAAAGCTCTGTAAATGCTAGGGATCATAATGGGGGACATGAGGATTAATAGCAACCCCCTCTCAAGCTTGCACATCAGCCCAAATCCGAGATTTCATTAACTGTTTATTTTCCGGCCGCAGCTTAGGGAGGTCTGAGGTGCTCAAAGCCCTCTGGACTTTTTCCATGGATATTTGACATAAATTTAAAAAAAAATTATTTACGGATTTGAGTGTAGGGGAATGTTGTGCTATGAATGCTAACACCGACAATCACTTTATAGTCTCCTCAGAGTGCAGGATGGCTTTATTATGGCTTTATAATGTGCTTAAATGTGAGCCTGCGGGACCTTTTTGCTGCAAGTAAGCTGCGGCTCGGTTTTAGCCTTGCAGTGAGGGTTCCCGGAGCAATTGAATAGCAACCAGGATTTTCTTGCGGCCGAAACTCTTGCGGCCGTTTTAGATCAAAGGCTTTCCTCCGGCGCGTGCGGCCGCAAGGAATAACAAGGCGCCGTCTGCAAGCCTGCCGGAATCCCCGGCCGGAAGGGAATAGAATAGGCAAATAGCTTGCGGCCGGTCCTTGCGGCCCCGCATCTCCTACGGCCGCTAATAGAATGAGGCCCCTAGTTTGCAGTAGAACACTCCCAGCCTTTTCTCTTACTCTCAGCACCACAGTCAAATCAGGTCTAAGGTTAATTTGACACCCCAATTGAATTCTAGCAGGAGCAACTAGAAATGCATGGAAGGATCCATTTTAAAATGCATAATGATTTTGAAATGTTATTTAAGAATAGAAACATTGTTTATAAAGTGGGATACTCTAGTCAGTCAATATGAGTATACAATAATTTGTATTACTCCTTTTTTATTTCATTTGGAGCATAATTAATAATACTTGGATCGTAATTGGTCACATTATAAGACTATGTAGATGGCCTAACCAGTGCAACACTGACTGAAAAATACTATGTTCGTGCCTTTCACTGGACTGTGCATTGTATTTTTTACATCAGATAATGAGTATTATTTTGAAATGTTGTTGCAGTATTTTAAACCCTCTCTACAAGGCGGCCAAACTGCGGTCCTGTAAACTCACTACATATAACTTGGTGATTTTAATTGGTTCACCAGTATTCAGACTCGTATGCATAAAATCTGGTTTGTTAGGCGTCCATGAGAAATTATGTCACACAACCTGTTTATAGAAATGCTCCTATAAATGGTGAAGATTCAAAACAGGAAATTCCAACATATTAAAAATTGACAAGATTATTTTTGAATTCTATGTGGTATTGAAGTCTGCTACTGTTTTATATGATATTGTATGATATTTTGCTTAACTTCTATTTACAAATACATTTTACCTCAATAATAAAGTTCTATTTTTACTCTGTCATTTCTTATTTTTTATCACTGGCTGTCAGGCATATACGCGTGAATTCATTTGGGATGATTATATGTTTTAATCATGTCTGTTTAAAAAGTGGTACTTTCTGGTTTCTATTTTTGTATAATGATATTAAATGCTTTGGTATTGGCATGTGAGCTGTCCATATAATCCATTTAAATTTATTGTCTATTCCTAGGATTTTATGTTTGTTGAAGACCCACAAGTGTCTCAAAAGATTCAACATGTGGATGTAGTTGATGCCAAAGAGATGAGCCAAAACCAACGGTCTAATGAGTATCAAGAAAAGAAAGCAAATGAGAAGACAAGGCAGCCCCTTGTAAAAAGCAAGACTAACAAGCAGAAATTAGAACCATCTCTGAAATGGAAGACTCTAAGCCCTAATGGTCACCAGGAGTATGTTGTCTTTTAAATTCTCATATATTAAAGTTCACATTGTTTATGGAGATTCTAAATTAACTAGAAATGCATGAACAACCTAAATTCTTCTAGATATAATTGTAAATGAAAAGATTTAGTAAAATATTTAGTTAACTTGAGCACTGTGTATCATTTTTCAGAAAAGTATATAGCTTGGATATTCATTATTAACCTATATTTTGTACACTTGCTTTCTTGCTAATATATATATATATATATATATATATATATATATATATATATATATATATATATATTATACGGTAATATTTGGTCGCAAGCATAACAGTACAGTCATTCATCTCTGATGAACCTTTTTAATGATCCGCTAAATAGTATTTCTGACTGCTGGCAGTTTAAATATTTGTCTTTTGAATTCTGCGAATTTCATGAAATTCCAGTTCATTATAATCTAAATCTATGTTTAGTTTTGACACTTCCACTTGTATAGATGATATTGAATAGTTCTAGTTGAATGAAGTCAGTGTCTCTATTATAAACAAGCAATTGTTGAAACCATCAATTGCCACATTTTGTTCATTTGAGACTAGGTGCAAATAACTAAAATGTCATATGACATAATTTAAGTGTGTTCTGCTCAAAAATACTTATTATGTAAGTCTCTGTTTGTGTCATTTGTGGAACTGTAGAATTAATTTAAATAAAATAACCTAATAATAACATAAGGAGGTTACCATTAGTTGTTACTCATTTTGAAAATAATTTCTTATTTGATGAATGAGAAGAAAAATAAAATGCTGAAGAGCAGTATATTACTGAAAAATAAATTCAGTTTTACCAAGCTGTTTATATATATATTTTTTTCAGAAGCATTGATAAAATGAAGGACGAAAAAGATGGTGACAAACTTGAGCTAGATGAAAAACAAATCAAACCTAAAAGTGCAGATAAGAAGAGATCTGTTCTTCTCAACACTGCTTTAAAACGGTACTCAGCTTTAAAAAGGTGAGTAAATTTGTCTTCCCACTGATTAATGTAATTACTATATCCATATTAGAGCATAGTATTTGTCTATATTATTATTACCCTTAATTTCTAACGCACCAATCTATTCAGTAGCGCTAAACAGGGTAGATACAAGTCAAAAACAATTTTATCAAATTACTAAATAATGGAAGGTCCTGTTATTGAGTTTACAATCAAGCATACAAAGTGATTTATCTAAAGCACCTAATACGAATGAAAACTCGCAAACTTACAATCTAGACGGTATATATATATATTTTTTTTCTTCGTTTTTTTTATTATTTCTTTCCTGTCTTTTGTTAATTTCATCATCCAACAGATCTATAACCTCTTGAAGGATAAGATCTTAAGATTCATTATGGTGGAATATTTATGAGGGGCTATGATAACAATTATGTATTAAACGAAAATGGGATGATGTACCTGTTTTGTAAAATTTTGATAAAAAAATAATAAAAAAATAGACAGTATATGTGGGGATGTGGGGTATGGAGAGTTATAGAATGGTGCATATTAAGGCTTAAGGTGAAAAGCTTCTTTAAAAGTATTTTTAAAACAGACGAAGAATATAGCATTTAATTAAAGGGACAACAAATATTGGACAAATTACACCGCCGCATGGCATATATCAAGTACTAGCAAAACATTTCATATGCTTGTTCAGTCCCTCAATTGTGTCTGACTCTCTTTGACCCTATGGACTGCAGCACACCTACTAATGTCTCTGTCTGTGCATATCCACAAGGTTTGCATGCCAAAGATACTGGAGTGGGTTGTGGACTGTGACTCTCTGCTATCACCTGCCCAGATACACTGCCCCTACATGGTATAACTCACAGCTTCATTCAGCTGCCTTCCTGAACCTGAATTGTACCTAAAACAAAAACAACAAAAAGGCCAAAAAAAGATAAAACCTACAAAATAAGGCCTTCAAAATCATAGGGACTGCAGCATCTCTTCTCAACAGCATTCCTCAGTGACCATCAATTGGTGACACGTTCAACAGAACCCTATGTGTCCACAGAGAAGAGGATCATGGACCATGTGATGGGAGGTAGACATCTTCATCCAAAATATCACCATCACAGGGCCCCAATACCCATGCCCAGGCAGCTTCTCCCTGCTGGTGGTGGTGGGGCAGGCAAGTCCCCTGGAGGCAGCATCACCTGCAGTGGTGGAGGCATGGTGGAAGGAGAAGGGCTGCGGGTGGCCGTGGGATGCCTCCGGGGTGGAGGAGGCAGGGCTGGGGACCAGAGCGCATTGCATGTCTTCCGTGGTCACTCCCTGGAATGCGCTCTGGTCCGCATCAATCCTGAGAAGCCCGGCCAGGTAGGATTCGGTCATCAGATGATGCCTCCTCTCCTCCCTATTGCACCTTGCCAGGCTGCACATTACCTCCTCATGATTGGCAGAGTTGCTGGCCTAAAGCCCCCGAAGACAGTCCAGCTGCTGAAGCATGAGGGCCAGCATCTCTGCCTGCGCAGTCTGGCCTGATGTTGTGGATGGAGGTCCAAGGGGCGTGGTGTGGTGAGGAGGTGGCGATGTGGGAGTGGGGAGGGTCTGAGGCCCGGCTGGATCATGTGGTTGGGCCCGGTGGTAGTGGTGGCAGCGAGTCCAGCGCACTGCTGTGGGGGGAGGAGGTGGTGGCTGATGGCATCATTGCTCCAGTTGAAGGGCGCTGGCTATATGCTCAGTCTTTGGAGGAGGGGGATAGTGGGGTTGAAACCCAGTGGTGTTGCCGGTGGTCCTGATGGTGACCCCACTAGCCATATGACATCCTCCGAGCCAGGGCCCTCGGGTCCTCTTCCTTCATCCTCCCCCTGCGCCGGTTTCTGCTGGATGGGGGCTTGCTCCACCACTTCCTGCTCCAATGGAGCCAACGCACCCGCCTCTGGCTCGCCACTGGACCCAGACTTCTTTGATACGGAAAGAGAGAAAAGAAAGGTATATGTCATTAGTATGATTAATAAAATATTGTTTGTGTGCATTCCTAACTATCTGACATCTAGGCTTGAACCTGGATGATACCCCTAATTGCAACTCCGATAAGCTATAATTTGCTAAATGTGATCTATTATTTGCCTCTTGGTCTTGATTGTTCTTGTCTCCTAATGCTATCTTAATTCCGGCTGCGGTCTGTAACTGCATACGCTGCAGTGGTCACACCTATACATGGACTATCTATTGGTTGATTACTGTTGTTGTGCCCAGGAATGACAGTGATTTGTCAGCTCCATGGATTTAATGATGCATCCATCTATCCCTTGTTAATTCCATGGAGCTGACATGTCAGTGTCCTTGTTGGTCATCATGTACATGTGTAGTGTGTGTGATGTACATTTGGTGGCATGTTGGTGTATGTGATATTCACCTGACATGGGTCCTGCTGGGCCACCAGGCCTGAATCTCCAGACGCGGGCACTTGTCTCAGAAGGCCACTGGTGACCCTCTCCCATCCATAAAAGGTCACAGTCTGGTTCTTGTCCTCAATAACCATCATCCTCCTCACCTTGGCCACGATGTCATCAAACCAGTGCTTCACAGACTTCACATTCCTTGGCGGTGTGCCTACCATTGTCACCTCAGCCGCTACCACCATCCATGCTGGAGCCCTAAGCCCTAACTTCCCCCCCTCGGGTGGCCACAGATAGCACTGAGGAGCACCACAGTCTCCCGGTGCGAGTAATTGTGGGCCCTGTGCTCACCCTTAGCCTCTGTAGATGGGGACCCTGACCTTTCCCTGAGGCTTGTCCCTTCCCCGAACTACCACACCCCCGGGGATAAGGTCCCTTCCCCTCTGTCCCTCTCCTAAGCGTGTCTGGTGCTAGGGCCACCATTACACCACCCACCTCCTCCTCTACACTGCTCTCCTCCTTCACCACTCCTCCGCCTCCTCCTCTCCACCACTACTCCCCATGGCCACCTCTCTCTCCTCCTTGCCTCTTTTCCTCCTCCCCACCTCTCCACTCCTCTCCCCTCCTCTTTCCTCCTTCCATCTCAATCCCAAAATAATAAATAATAGAAAAATAAATAAAAATAAGTGTAACTGTTAATATATGAAGGAATTAGTAACTGTTGGGGGATGGGATGGGGTGTGTATGGAGTGACCTAGCTCTATACGTCTCTATGTGTGTTCTTTAAATTATGTGTATTGCAAATATGTGTAATATGTAAATA
Source organism: Discoglossus pictus (assembly GCA_027410445.1). Lineage (NCBI taxonomy): Eukaryota > Metazoa > Chordata > Amphibia > Anura > Alytidae > Discoglossus > Discoglossus pictus. Next base: position 394,717,002 of record CM050166.1, on the reverse strand, counting down.
TGTGTAATCAAGGATTAAGTGTACAATATTAAATAGTAGAAGATAAATTAACAAAACCGTAAATTACTGCTCTGAAAAAACTCCTTCTTTCTCTCTCACTCTCCAAAACCACAAACTCCAGAACCTGCGTGTTAATTCGAAAGAAAATACAACACAGTAAACGCATGGGTGGGTGGAACACAAATTTATAATTTCCCTCTGTCAATCATCTGTGGCTAGACCACTTTCTATTGGCTTTATACCGCGATTGGATCGTAACGGCCGATCGCATCTCTGCCAGCCCTTAACAGTTTGCGTCCGCGGCAGAGATTTACAGGCTGGAGGATTTGGCCCGTAACTCGCGCCCTTGCTCAATTGAATAGCATTGCAATCGGACACACTCGCAGACATACAGCCTACAGCGATCGAGTTGGAATTGAATGTGGCTCTATATGTTTTGAGATAACAATATTAAAATAGGTTATGCCTTTTTGAAGGCAAATAAAATATTGAACGATGATGGTACCCCCAGTATAAGTGGCACAATTTACATTTTTTAAAAGGATAATTTTAATCAGGTCTTCTTTTCTTTTCCTAATCCTTTTTTTGTTTTAGCTGTCAGACATCATCACCAATAAAGTGTAAATACAAATAGTCTGCTTGAAAGCTATCTCAGTTATTTTATTTATTTTAGAAATACTGTTCAAAATAGGTGTTATTATAAAATGGAAAAACAGAGCAAAACAATTTGCAAATACAAAATCTGTCTTAATAGAACAATTTGTAATATCAATTTTTGTTTTTAAATATGAGTTAGGCTTAGTAATGGCAAGCAGTAAAGCTTTGTGAAACATTTAAATACATGCTAGACTGAATAAATAGGCTACAACCGTCTGGATCTGAGATTTTATAAGGCGTTGGAAAACAGATTTCTTTGCATGTCCTGATGAACCGTAATATGTCTAGCACTCAGGCACTAGACATAAAATAGTTTAGTATGATCATTGCTGAAAGATTACCTTTGATTGATGTCGAGCAAAACCAGATGGTTATGTATTGAACAGATAATGGGCTGCAGCTTGTGATTTGTTTAATTTCTATAGGAGTACTTTTGTTCTCTTTAATGTAAATTTAGAGTCTTTAAGATGTCAACGATTTAAAAAAAAGAATCTAGTCTATCTGTGCTTGTTACTAAGATTCATGCTGATGTAAAGGTAACCTAAAACAGATGTTACGTTCATGGTCATACTGTACATATACAATTGTAGATTTTCACATAATTATTTTTCTATCTAATTTCTCCTTTAAACATTTGCGGATTTTAATCAGATGTAACCCAATCCTTTATTGACAGTCCAGAAGAAGAAACACATTTCATAGTATTAGGCACAGTAGAAGATTTGTTTCAAAGCACTTACTATAATTTTACATGCAAGATGTTGTAAGTCGACTGTGCTTAATCAAGTTCTTATAGTCTAGTAAAAGCAATTGATTAGCATTCCAGAGTTGCCTGTCTAGGCTAATATGGAAAGACAGATTTATTTTCTATTTGTATTTTATTGCATTCAAATATTCGTACGTGGACTTATGTGGGTATTGCATTATTTTGTTTTAATAGAAGAAGAACAATTTTATGTTTTCTGTTGCCGAATGCCAATATGAACTAAACATTAAAACAAAACTAGCAGTAAATAATACCAAAAATAGAGGTGTTACTATTTACTTTTAACAGACCTATGTAGGAAAAAATCAAAACAACTTGGCACATTTAATTGAAAGTAAAAATAGTAATCTATGGTCCTAGCTATCATTGTTTATACCTCCAAAAGTTTTTCTGATTAAAGTATATGTGTGAAGTCTTATACTTAAAATTGCTGGATTCTCCTAATCTTTCAAGTGGAGCTATACCCATCTATTTAAAAAAATCAGTAAACCAAGAACCAGACATGGACCACTAGCTCTCTGTGCCTAGAGGCCCAAAAGGCTGAAATATAATTATGTGGCTTGTTGTTACAATTGTAAGCTGAGGAGGCTTGTACCACACCATTGGGGTGGGGCTAGATTAAAATTGTCACAAACTGTCATGTTCCAGTCAGGATTGTGTGAATGTTTTCATTGCATTGGGCCTCTGGGCTGGTGGAATTACTGTACGTGTGCTACCGTGTTTAGCTCTAGGTATATTCACTGTTCTGATATTGTACTTCAGTACTGGTTTCATTGTTTTTGTGAGTAACCGCTTGCTATAGTGGCTATATTCATGTTAAACATGCCTGACATTTGTATGTATGGTGTTATAAGTAGTTTGTGGTACTTATGCTGTGTGACCTGGTCAATGGAGGTGTAATCAATTGATTGTTTTCAAAGGCAGGTCTAAGTCCTCTGTGGAGTAAAACCAAGCTTCAAATTGAACACTTTATCTTTTGAAGGCCTCCTGTGGATAGATGAAAACAACCAGATACTAAAACCAGTGACATTTTGTAACCTCTCTGAGTAGTTAGGTTAATTTGGCCTTCTGACCTAGTGATCTTAAATATGTTAGCAAGTGATACTGTTTATTGTTACCACTTTTTAATAACTATTTTTGTTAATGTGTTGAGTTACCACTTATTTGTACCCTGTTCAATAAAGAGTTCTCCTGGTTAAAATATATGTGATGGAACTATGTTTTTTTGCTGGATGCTAGGATTTCCAGCCCTATTTCAGGCTGTCTGGTGTGAGGAAGGACTACCGAAATTCTGATGTTGTTTCCAGCTGGCGATGTGTGGAAACAAACCCTGGTCACATAGGGAGAGTTATCCATCAGTCACATTAAATCCAAAGCCTGTAGTGGTATTGGCACACCCGCAAAGGCTCAGCTGCCTTACAGAGCTATTAAATTCCATCATGCCGCGAGTTACAGTCTGTAGACGCAAGTTCGTAAACCATTCTTGCGCCGGTTGGATGTGCGGCCGTGAACATGATTAATTAGTCAAACCCGTAGTTACAGGTTTAGACGGATCAGTTGTAGGAAAACATATCCACAAACCCGGCGTGGATCAGCAATAGCATTCAAAATGTCTGCTACTGACTGACAAATACATAAACACCACTTTTTATAGTAATTACATACAGAAAAAGGTACAGTCCATTATCACCCTCCAGAAAAATGACACATCCCACTAACAGCCAATAAATGATTATTTATATTATGAAATCCAATAAAAATGAAATGTGCAGTTTGCACATGTCAGCCATGCCTGACATGTCCCACCATATACGCACAAATCTGTGGGCATAGGTCAAATCTGTTGTTCGGCCTTGTGGACTACAGAAATACATTTTGTTTAGACTAAATAATTGTTGACTGTCTCCTTAGAGACACTGCAAATTCATGGAAAAGCAAAATTAACTGTTTCATACCTTATGTCCTGCAATGGAAAAGTACTGGTTCTAACCAAATATCACAAGTGCTACAAAAGTGATGAATGCTATATATAGGTTAGATTTCAAAGCCTTACGGGTTTCAATTACGAGTTACGATCAGACCTGCATTCCAGAAAGAATGCAATATTAATAAACTAGTAAATATGATATTCTAGTCGAGGCGAATTCCATTATATATATTAACACATTGATTGCCGGGATCAATATAACACAGAAATTAAACAGAAAATAATGAATTTTATATATTTGCCAGCGTGAGAATGTTGTGCTATTAAGTTTAATTTTAATACCTAACATCACTTTCCCTTTCATTATATGTACAGTAGGGTGTGTATATTTGCATTTGCAGTGCTACAGATAGGACTTTAACCCCCTTGTGGGTCCTCTCTCTAGTAGTTATGGGCTTGAGAGAACAAAGTTCAAATTTCAACTTCTTGTAGCCTTTTTTTCACCCTTAAGCCGCAAGTTGTTGGCGGCTTGCTTTACGGGGCCAATTTAATAGCCGCAAGTCCTGCAGGCTCCGTTACAGGTTACCGTTATAAATGCTCAGGGAAATTAATGTGGATATATGTGTTGTGATAGATATGTCCATGGAAATTTCTCCTCTGTAATGGCACAAGTCCGACATTTCATATAAAACAGAGTGTTATACTGTTGTTTGTTCTCAGTTGAGCATTTCTTATAATTTAGTTCTCTCATCTGCCTTAATTACAGCACTGCGTTAGTGGCAGATTATAAAGAAATGTACTCCTCAATATGCTACACTTTGGAAAAGATGGGAGAACCTCCAGCTATTTTCAATGTAGTTTTTTTAAATTATAGTACAGTAATTTGAAAAGTTGTTTGTTACTTAAATTCTGAAAGCTGGACTGTTCCACTGGCCCTTTCAATTTAATTTGTTTAGAATATGTAGCTATTCATTTCACGGTTTAACTTACCTTTACACTGCCCGTATGTCTGCGTTTTTGAAATTTTGTGCATTTACAGATGTTTTTAATTGACTCAAGCCCTCAATTACATTCTCATAGCCCCAATACGCAAACCATGAACCCGTCTGTAGCATTTCAGGGCCTGAACATGATCAATTAGGCAGCAGTAAGTTACAATTTAGACTGAGCCAATAGTAAATGAGACTGTCATTATGACGTCAATCAAATATGGAGTTTAAACCACAATCAATTAGTGTTTCGAACTCCGATTTGCAAAGAAGTAGAAATCTATAAAAATCAAAAAGAAATCTACTGTTCTAGTCCATTTGGGTTCCATGACATGTATTAACCCATTGATTGCCGGGATCAATATAACATAGAAATAAAACGTAAAAACAAATTTCTCAAGCTCGCAGATTTGCGAGCTTGAGAATTGTACAATTAATTCTAATTCCTTTGCTTTCCCCGGTAATTGAAAGTACAGAATAGTGTGTTTATTTGCTTTTGCAGTGTTACAAACAGGTGTTTCACCCACTTGGGGGTCCTATCTAGTACATGTTTTTGATACATTTGCCTCTTAGGCAATTGTCGGCTTGTAGAAATGTTGCAATTGAATATGCTTTTAGCACTTAACATTTTTCAAAGGAGGAGATAGGACGGAGTTACAGAGTTAATTTTGACAACCGCAGTGCTTTTGAGCCTGTAACTCGCAATTGGAATATGAGTAGCAAAAATATGCCAACTTAATATCCGTAACATTTACTGTAACTGTGATCTGCTCAATTAAATGGGGACTGGTGTGAGGATATTTTAGTGATTCTTGTTTCATTATTAAACCAAATGCAACATTTTCTCTTACTTTGTGCAAATGCCAAAACAATAAAATACGCTCATGTTATCATGACACCTACTTAATAGTATGAACAGATCTTGAATTATTTAAGTCTATTTTGGTAAAACATTACAGTGATATTATTCTATGCAAATATTTTCGAAGTTACACAATAATAAGTTACAAGTTCTACAAAAACGATCAGTAGACAGCAGTAAGATTTGTAAAGGGGTTTTTGCCAGTACTTGCAATCTCTCTTCAATGATTAAGTAATCCTTGTTCTTTTTCTCCGTAGTAAAACTCCTGGAGCAAAATCTGAGGAATTCAGTGAAAGTTCAACAGAGAGTGAAGAAGATGAACAGCCAGAGAGGCGTCAGGAGGGCAACACTGACCTTCCCTCAGAGTACTGGCAAATTCAGAAGCTAGTGAAATATTTAAAGGTAAAGGAAAGCACTGATATTCTTTGCATACATTTATGTTATAGTGACTATAAGAACTAAATATTTTATGACTAGCATGGTAGAAATATTGCACATTATTAAAAATATTGTTATATTTAAGGCAAGCACACGATTCTGTGATGTATATTTATTTAAATTGTCCAGTTTAGAATAAGGGTCAGATCTTATCTAGTCTTGCCTCACAGTATTCACTAACCTTTCTCATAATATAGAGAGGAGGGCTGTTATAAGTGCTTTGTCTCCAAGACTTACAACTTTTGAAAACTCAAGCATCTTCCTTTAATTTCTTTCAGATCTGCCTTTCACACATTGTTTGCCCTTGCTATGTTAAAACCATATTACATAACAGTTAATGATAAAATGTATAAAATAAATTACACTTATTTAACTAGGAATTGCCAACTTGTAAATTGTGATTAAATTAGCGCACCTTGTCAGCCAGTGATTGAGACGTCACTCGCACCTTATGTTGGTCTCTCGCACCTTATGTAGGTCTTTTGCATCTTACATAGATTTCTTGCACCTTGCGTATGAGTCCTGCACCTTGCATACGTCTCCCGCACTTTGCGTAGGACATTACAGCTGCAAATTAAATAAGGGTCACATATGTGATGTTATAATTAATGCCAAGAGAATATATAGCAATAAGTCTTGTGAATGTCAATTCTGACCAAGACCCTAAATGCCCCGTCATTCCCCTTTTACTCTCGGTTATTGTCTCTCTTTCCATATAACTATTATGTCTACTCTGCATGTTAATAATTATGCAATCACAATGCATAAATATAGTATGACAGCAGATAACAGTTTGCTGGGCAATTATGTCTGTAGTTTTTTTACACATGTTTAATGATTTACGTCCAGTTAATCTATTGACGTGTTCTGTATTATAGGGTGAGTGTAATGTTAATGTAAAATAAGCAAATAGTGTATGCTCTACTTGTATAGTGTTGGTTTTATTAATGCATTTTGTTCAATAACTTTACACATTTTTAAAATCATCTTATTTTGTTAAATGTTACCAGCATTATTGTATCGGCAAAGAGATGGTAACAAAATAACTCATAAACATGTGTCACGTGTAAAATCATTTAAAATTATAGGTAGAAACCAGAATGTTATTAAAAATGGCATTTATTGCAGCAAATTACATTGAAAATTGCAATTTGGGTCTGTCGATAAGCCTTTCTGATACCACTTTCTATGTATTAGTCTTAGAAACAAATTATTATTATTATCACTTATATATAAAGTGCCAACATATAGAGGTGATACAGTGATTACATAAGACAAATATGACAACTTGCATATCAGTACAGAAAGTATATAGCGCCTTGCTCTTGTAAGTTCCTACAAGATATGCGTCTAAGGGTATTAAAGACAACAAGGGAGGGGAGCAGAGTGAAAGTAGGAACCAAGAAATGTTGTCTTCAATTGGCTAGTGAACAATTGGTGCTTGAAACTCTAAAGGTTTGGAGAGAGTCTGAAAGAGTGGGATAGAGAATCCCACAGGCTAGGGCAGCACAAGATAAATCTTAAAGACAAGCGTGTGAAGAGGTTATGACAAGCAGAGAGAGACATACATAGGAAGCATAACAGAGCAGGAGGAGGTTAGGGGATCATCAGGAGATTAGATTTGATATATAAGAGGATGCAGTGCTGTTGAGGGCTTTGCAGGTGACTTTTAGGATTTTGAACTTTTGCCAAGTAGTACTAATCAGTGGTAATAACGTCCTGCAAATGTTTTCACCCCCTTGGCATTTTTCGTGTTTTGTTGAATACCAACCTGTAATTAACATGGATTGTTTGAGGATTTGCATCATTTAATTTACAGAACATGCCCACAACTTTGAAGATGTTTTTTTTTATTATTATTATTGTGAAGCAAACAACAAATAGGACAAAATCACAGAAAAAGTCAATGTACATAACTATTCACCCCCCTAAAGTCAATACTTCGTAGAACCACCTTTTGCGAAAATCAGAGCTCCAAGTCGCTTTGGATAAGTCTCTATGAGCTTGCCACATCTTACCACTGGGATTTTTGCCCATTCCTCCTTGCAAAACTGCTCCAGCTCCTTCAAGTTGGATGGTTTGCGCTTATGAACAGCAATCTTTAAGTCTGACCACAGATTTTCTAATGGATTGAGGTCTGGGCTTTGACTAGGCCATTCCAACACATTTACATGTTTCCCCTTAAACCACTCAAGTGTTGCTTTAGCAGTGTGTATGAGGTCATTATCCTGCTGGAAGGTGAACCTCCGTCCTAGCCAGTGTGGTACAGGTATTGCTCAAGAATATCCCTGTATTTAGCACCATCCAACTTTCCCTCAACTCCGACCAGTTTCCCAGTCCCGGCTGCTGAACAACATCCCCACAGAATGATGCTGCCACCACCATGTTTCACTGGGGGGATGGTGTTCTTTGGATGATGTGATGTTTTGGGTTTGCACCAGACATAGCGTTTTCTTTGATGGCCAAAAAGTTAAATTTTAGTCTCATCAGACCAGAGCACCTTCCTCCATACATTTTGGGAGTCTCCCACATGCCTTTCGCAAACTCAAAACGTGCCATTTTGTAATGGGTTTCTTCTGGCCACTCTGCCATAAAGTTCCACTCTATGGAGTGTTCGGCTTATTGTCGTCCTATGTACAGACTCCAGTTTCTGCTGTGGAACTCTGCAGCTCCTCCAGGGTTACCTTAGGTCTCTGTGCTGCCTCTCTGATTAATGCCTTCCTTGCCCGGTCCGTGAGTTTTGGTGGGCGGCCATCTTCTTCGCAGGTTTGCTGTTGTGCCATGTTCTTTCCATTTGGTTATGATAAATTTGATGGTGCTCCTGGGGATCATCAAAAATTTGGATATGTGTTTATAACCTAACCCTGACTTGCAACAACATTGTCCCTTACTTGTTTGGAGAGTCCCTTGGTCTTTGTGGCAGTGTTTGGTTAGTGGTGCCTCTTGCTTAGGTGTTGCAGCCCCTGGGGCCTTTCAAAAAAGGTGTGTATTTGTAATGACAGATCATGTGACACTTAGATTGCACACAGGTGGACATCATTTCACTAATTATGTGACTTCTGAAGGTAATTGGTTGCACCAGAGCTTTTTATGGGCTTCATAACAAAGGGGGTGAATACATACGCACATTTTCTGTTTTCTATTTCTAAAAAAATAGGTTTATGTATATATTTTTCTCATTTCACTTCACCAACTTAGACTTTTGTGTTCTAATACCATCACATAAAATTCAGATTAACAAAACATTGAATTTAAGGCTGTAATGTAACAAAATAGGTAAAAAGTCAAGGCTGGTGAATACTTTTGCAAGGCACTGCACATGCTCAGAGTGAGTTAAACATGTGGAATGTAGTTGTCAGTTGTCTAGATCTCTCTGAACATGTATAACCACCAAGTAATTAGCAATTAATTGTCTCTAACACAAAGATAATGCCAAGACCTGGGGGAGGAGGTGGCAGAAAGGCTCACTGACAGACACAAATTCCAAATGTAAAAGTTCACTAAAGTCATCCAAACTGCTCATCAGTAACAGATAGAGCAGGGAAAATAAAGTTAACAATGCACTTACTTTTTTTGTAAAATTATGGCTTTTCCCAAATATTTGTTTGTTTTTGAATAGGGTTCTGATGCTCCTTATAACCATCCTCCAAAGTCTTACATTAATAGGGATCAGGGTGTGTAGCTGTTTCAGCAAATATATTATACACCACAAGGTGTATTGGAGTTTATGGATCTGGCTGCGATTGACAGCTCAGTTAGTTACAAAGTCCCAGGCATACTACTCAGAACAGTAGTAATGCCACTTCTGGAGTTTGTCCTTTCCTCTTCCTCCCGAGAGAAGTCCCTCCCCTGCTGTCTCTTAGTCTATACCATGCTGTGTCCTGCTGCTTAGAGATGCAAAGACTCACCTTTCTATATATCTACCTGCCTGTGTCCTGCTCTGTAACCTTTGCTGTAACTTTCTGTAGCAGAAGTTCTCCAAGCAGCTGCTATACTACCCACTCTTAGAGAAAGGGTTTAGGGAGACAAGGGCAGAATAATTGTCTTGCTGACAGCCCCATCAAAAACATCAGGGAAGACATAACTCCTATCCTTTTGGATATCTTTTCGTTATCTGTATCCAATACAGAACACACCCTCCAGCTCATTTGAAGTGCAGGATCTGACAGGAAGGCTTTTTGATGCAGAACATTATTGTACAAAAACAGCACATTTTGTAAGAATTGCATCAGTTTAAAGAATGTAAAACATATTCTTACTTACATATCTCCATGTGCATCTTCAAGTCTTAAAATGATTCATTGTTTTCTAGTAAGTGTAAAATGCATTGCTATCTTTAAATATTTGTTGAAACTTTAATATTACCGTAAATGTACAATATAGCATTGACATGTTAGCCGTGGAAATTAAACAGAGCTTGTTCTGCTTTGTTGTGATAACCTGCTTTAAATTACACTTTTCAAAATTGCCCATACTAAGACATAAACTAATTTCTTGGTGATTTGTTTTTAAAATGGAAGCTAATATGCCTAAAAAGTGTCAAGTAGTTGGAAAGAGATAGTGCCATACCACAAGCAATCAGTGGAACTGTATTGATGAACTGCTAAATCTGCTTGCACATGTTTTTAATTTATTTGTTGAAGTAAGATAATGTACAATTGCCCAAGCTAACAAAGAGATTTGGCTTACTTGTTACAGGAAAAAGTGTTCAACAAATATGAAATTAAGCAAATATTCTGCAAAAAGCTATCTTAAAGGGCCACTAAAAATATGTATGTTTTAGCAGTATAGTCACCAGATAAACAGTATGAATATGGACTAAACCAACCTAAAATAAACACATTGATTTAGAATATAGGCAGGCAAGATGTACAGTGGATATAAAAAGTGTACACACCCCTGTTAAAATGTCAGGTTTCTGTGCTGTAAAAAAATGAGACAAAGATAAATAATTTCAAAACTTTTTCCACCTTTAATGTGACCTATAAACTGTACAACTCAATTGAAAAACAAACTGAAATCTTTTAGGTAGAGGGAAGATAAAATATAAAAATAAAATAATATGGTTGCATAAGTATGCACACCCTTAAACTAATACTTTGTTGAAGCACCTTTTGATTTTATTACAGCACTCAGTCTTTTTGGGTATGAGTCTGCATGGCATCTTTTGACTTGGCAAGATTTGCCCACTCTTCTTTGCAAAAACACTTGAAATCAGATTGTGAGGGCATCTCCTGTGCACAGCCCTCTTCAGATCACCCCACAGATTTTCAATCGGATTCAGGTCTGGGCTCTGGCTGGGCCATTCCAAAACTTTAATCTTCTTCTGGTAAAGCGGTGAAGCCATTCCTTTGTTGATTTGGATGTATGTTTTGGGTCGTTGTCATGCTGAAAGATTAAGTTCCTCTTCATGTTCAGCTTTCTAGCAGAAGCCTGAAGGTTTTGTGCCAATATTGACTGGTATTTGGAACTGTTCATAATTTCCTCTATCTTAACTAAGGCCCCAGTTCCAGCTGAAGAACAACAGCCCCAAAGCATGATGCAGCATGCTTTTGGGAGACTTCAGATGTGTTTTTGCAAAATGTAGCCTGGCTTGGATGTTTTTCTTCGTAAGAAAAGGCTTTTGTCTTGCCACTCTACCCCATAGCCCAGACATATGAAGAATACCAGAGATTGTTGTCACATGTACCACACAGCCAGTACTTGCCAGATATTCCTGCTGCTCCTTTAATGTTGCTGTAGGCTCCCAGACCAGTTTTCTTCTCGTCTTTTCATCAATTTTGGAGGGAGCTCCAGTTCTTGGTAATGTCACTGTTGTGCCATATTTTCTCCACTTGATGATGACTGTCTTCACTGTGTTCCATGGTATATCTAATGCCTTGGAAATTCTTTTGTACCCTTCTCCTGACTGATACCTTTTAACAATGAGATCCCTCTGATGCTTTGGAAGCTTTCTGTGGACCATGGCTTTTGCTGTGGGATGCGACTAAGAAAATTTCAGGAAAGGCCAACTAGAGCAGCTGAACTTTATTTGGGGTTAATCAGAGGCACTTTAAATGATGGCAGGTGTATGCCGACTCCTATTTAACACGATTTGGAATGGGATTGCTTAATTCTGAACACAGCTACACAGCTATTTTTCTTCCCTCCACCTAAAAGATTTCAGTTTGTTTTTCAATTGAGTTGTACAGTTTATAGGTCACATTAAAGGTGGAAAAAGTTCTGAACTGATTTATCTTTGTCTAATTTTTTTACAGCACAGAAACCTGACATTTTAACAGGGGTGTGTAGACTTTTTATAGCCACTGTAGCTTACATCCACCCTGCCTGTGTCTTCCAGCAATCCAGCGGCAATTTATTTTTCAGTTTACCATTTTAATCTGTGTAAAATAAAAAGGTTTAAAACACTGTGATGCTCTTTTAAGGACTCGGCTACATCTGAGGCCCTACAAGTGCGGTATGTTACCCATCACTGGCATAGGGTTTATGATAGAAATTCCTTCCTAAAGAAACGAGCAACATTTTGCCAATTATGCATATATTTAAGAATACTGTATCTTTATAAGATGGAAGTCTAATGAAAAGTAGCTTATGCAAAATAGGTATTGCATGTAATTCTTGGTCTTTACTCCAGGCACAAGTGTATGTCCTAGGAAATCTAATATTCCGAGCCTGGAAGAAGTCCATTTGTGTAAGAGGAGACATGTATGTTGGTGCCCTACATTGTAGAGTTGTCGCACACTAAATATCAGGAAATCATTTAGGAGCATGCTATATTTTTTCTGATCTCTGCTTCATTTGAGAGACCATGGAGATATTGCAAGGTAGTTTGAGATTATGGAGAATCCAACCATCTCAGAAGTATATGACATGAAATAAAGAGTTAGCAGGAAAGTGGAGTTTATGAATACTTACCTATTAGAAGAAGAAAAGAAACCACTCTTGCTTCTGGCAACTTGTCGGTATTGAGCTACCTAAATAAGATGAAAGCAAAATGGAACTGTCCCCATTATACATTGAATATGTCTATCTACAATACGTGCAAACAAAAGTCATGGTTCTTTATTCAGAGAGAGTCAAGGATTATAAATGTTATTGGATGTATATCCAGCAAGTGCCAACATTTATCCTTTCAATCCTGTCCCAGGCGTATCACGGTGTCCCCTGTGCAGGACTATTTTCCTGATCATAGTTATTCAAATTAGTACCATTATATATGGTCAGTGACTTGATTTTTTTTTCTATTATCTGTGGCTAATACAGCCAGGATTAACTATAGTCCATTACAGAGTTGTTGGCAGGACCAATAGTGGTTTCTTTTCTTCTAATATTTACGATTTTGCAATGTAATCAGACTGCTACCATTTCAGAATAAAATGTGAATTTGTTTGGTTTTTAGGGTGGTAATCAGACTGCTACGGTAATAGCTCTTTGCTCTATGAGAGACTTTAATTTAGCTCAAGAAACCTGTCAACTGGCTATAAGAGATGTTGGTGGACTCGAGGTACTAATTAACTTGCTTGATACAGAAGAAATAAAGTGTAAGGTAAGAAGAGTTTGATAATACATTTTTTTTGATAAAATAATTTACTATAACTTGTTAAGCAATGCACAGAAACATGAATATTTTAACAGATGCTTCTCAATGTCATAATAATTAATGAGTGTTCTTTAGGGATATATGATTTAGACATTGGTATGCTGTAAATTTATCCTTTTGGGCTTAACAATAAGTTTATGGCAAGGCTTTGTCACAGACCATTAGTTACAAAAAACTTGTTTATGCTTTTACATATAAAATATCAGACTACAAATCATTCCAATATTGGGTCTCTCCATATATACATGCAGTTATAAGGTTTAATTTTTAGACTTCTCTAATTTCAATATGTCAAATGCAATAGACATCGGAACAAGGTAGTGGGAGAAACCTGCAGGATGTAAGGTTCAATTTGGAAAATCATTAGAAGGAAGAGGAGAAGTAATGATTCCAGTTTAAAGATCATTAGTAAGCTCTCACCCATTGAGTTCATGGCTATTCTTTCCAGAAGCACATAAATAAGTTTGATATTGTGCTGGTAAAATGATGCACAGTCTCCATCACAAAACTTACAGGAAGGATTACCGGAATCATGTACAGCTCATAGGAGAGAACCATGATCTCTCTATACAATTTATCACTTATTAAGGGATTTATCCTAGTACATTAGGGAAACATATGTTAAAGACTAGCAGTTGCTAGAAGAAAAGATCATTTTTTCAGTGCGAAATGTAGCAGACTGAACAGCAGAGCATTTCACATAGTGATTCATTTATGCACAGGCCAACAAGGACCAGGCCTAGGGAGGCAATTTCCCAAGTCTGAGCTATGATAGCCCTTGCATAAAAAAGGAACATGAGAGCATGGCTAAGGATCAGGGATGAATACAAAGCATAGCAAAGAAAGGTTATATACAAATGGGACTGCTGTAAGGCAGCATACATCTTCACAGGTGGAAGATCCTGATATAGAAAGTAAAATAGAAAAAATAATATAAATACTAAAAAACTGTTAGTTCTTTTATTTAATTTATGTATAATTTTATATTTGTACAGATTTAGTATATTAAGTGTGTAGTAAGCTAAGAAGCTAATGTGTGTCTATAAAGAGCAGTGTTTCTCAACTCTAGTCCTCTGGTCACACCAGCCGGTTTTGGTTTAAGGATATATCGGCTTGTTTTGTGGTGGGTTATTCATTTGGCGTGACCGACTTGAGCACAAGCAGAGAGATTCTTACAATCATGACTTGCAGTGTGCCTAGGACTGGAGCAGGGAAACCCTGCATTAACCACATATCAATTACAAAAGATCATGTTTTCCTAATTTGAGAAAATTTGAGGCATAATTCATGATGTAAATAATGTGTTCAGCATTTTTGTTATGTATATATGTGTGTGTATATATATATATATATATATATATATATTTGAATTTAATAGAATGAGCACTAAATCTTCTATATTTATATATCTATCAATAGATAGATAGATAGATCAAAGTCAGATATGCTGAATCTGAGAATGGATAAGACAATACTGTTGCTTATCCATTCTCACATTAAGCATATCGGACAAGAAAAAGCCAATATGAGTGTTTGGTCCACTCAATATGTCAGACTGACCCAAAACAATGGACAGGTTGAGAAATACCAGGCAAGTCTCCTCTAAAAAGGAAGCCAGCTAATGCAGATGTTTGTTTCAGTTTATTGAGGTGCGCAAGATACATTGTCTGTACATTTTTGGTGTCCATTTTGACACTCCAAGCTCTTTTTTAAATGCATATCTTACTTTTCAACTAGATCGGCTCTTTAAAGATTTTAAAGGAAATTAGCCACAACCCACAAATCCGGGGTGCCATTGCTGATCTTGGCGGCCTACAAACCATGATTAAAATTCTTGATTCTCTGGACAAAGATTTGAAATGTCTGGCGGCACAAACAATTGCAAATGTTGCCAAGTTTAGACGAGCTCGACGGACTGTTAGACAGCATGGCGGCATAAAAAGATTGGTAAGTACTCTAGAATCCGCTCTGCTTTAAACATCCCATATATCTGTGTTGAGTCCGTAAAAAAAAAGAAGATTACACACGTTTTCATCTGTTTCCTAACTGAAGTTTTTGCATTGGTCAAATTACTCTTTCAGATGTTATTAGGTCTCTCAATGTGTCCTTTATTCTTTGATGTACAATAATAGCACTACGGAATATGTTGGCGCGTTAAAAATTAATAATAATATTATCAAAACATTGTCTTATATTCTCTCTTATTACACCATCCAACTGAAAATATCAAAAGTATTCTTGAAAATCATATTTATTATATATATTCTATTAGGGCTGACTGGACACACTCACTGCTATCAATAGCCAAGGCCAGTGGTTCCAAAACTATTTTTAGTGAATTTTCAACTTGCTGTTTACAAAGTGCTATACTATAATGTGCAATATTATAAAGCAATACAATCTAGCATCTATAAATTTCCGTCCTATATCTTTATAAAATTATATTAATTTAATTAAAAGAGAGAGAGAGAGAGAGAGAGAGAGAGAGAGAGAGAGAGAGAGAGAGAGAGAGAATTATGTTTCAAGATCCTCACAGTAGAGGAAGATTAAAAGGAAGAGCATGTTGAGTAAAGGTATATCTAATTTTCCCTGTTTTTAACTTTTTCTACTCTAACAAATGCTGCTTATATCAGAAACAGACATTACAGATTGATTTAGTTTAAAATAAAATCTTGTTTTCCACACCCCAGAGGGGTGTACAGTGTACCTAGCAATAGAAACACTGCATTTGGGTACGGTTTTAAACCCTATACTGACCTTCAAGCCGACAGCAGCACAATGCATATATCCACCCATCAATACCTGGGGCTCCTCCTTGCTTTCTTGTGCAGGGGATTACACATCCCATGATTCCTTGCTACACAAACGACCATCACAAATTGAAACAATGTGTAGCTGCCTGTGATTGGCCAAAAGTTTATGCTAATTTTAGCAGGCATTTTGAATGGTGTTAAGAGATTTAGTAAACTTTAAGGCAAGTTTAATAATGTTTATTTTGGTATTTTTTCATGCAAGTTATGGCAAACTGTTCTTCAAGTTGTAAAAATAACAGTTTTTTTTATCAATACTAAAGCAAATACTTTACTACAGTTATTGGAAAAATGTCAACAACATTTTTCTCTATGGAAGATAAAACAATGATATTTTAAAATATGAAACTGCTTGGACATCCCTATCTGTGCAGTCATAAAAATATACGTATCCAATATAAATATTTCATGGCAATTTTAAAAATGGCTGTGATTTTCATTATTCGGGGATATATAGCAAATAGATTTATAACTTGTAAAGTTTATGAGCAGAATTAATTAAGCATTTGCAGCAGGGCACTAAGCAGCATTAACAATAACCCCACCTTTTCTGGCTGGTCTGTTTGTCTTTTTATTAAGTCATTTTCCAGTTATACAATTTAGTAAATTTAAAACACTAAATAAGAATAAAAACATATTTCTGACTGAGATCTTAAAAGGCCAGAAGATTGGGCAAGTGTAAGATGCAAGCTTAGTGGGTGTATGAATGATAACTTCATTCAACGTCTATGCTATTGAGCATCTTGAAAAAATCCACTCATTCATCAGACAGTTAATAAAAATTAGCAGGTGACTGATGAGAAAAATTGAGCTGCATTTGTATGTATGAAAATCTGCCAGTCTGGGTTCCTTTTAGGCACAGCTATTTTTTACTTATGGAAAATATTAATGAATATTGCAGTGGCAATAGTATATTATGCAATGGTAATTGGTCGTGCTTGAATATTATTAAAGTACCACTGTAACAAACTAACATACACAAAAGCTGTGTAAGCCATGCTCATGGAAGGATTTTAAGAAATTACATATTATTATTATTATTATTATTATTATTATTAAATTTAGCAGTCTATAGGCCATATTCTATTAGAAGCCGGTATGTGACTCTGACCCATAATTTTGGCTCTGGTTGTTTTTTTTTTGTCTAAATGTTTAGATGTATTCTATTGACTCAAGCTCACAATTTATGTGTTACAGCCTCCACACCATGCTTTCTTAAGTCGGATTTCAGGGCACGTGATCATATCATCTGGCAATGCTTAAGCGAGTCCGTAATTTACTTCTTAGACACAGCCAATAGTAAATGAGACAGTCATTGTGACGTCAGTATAACATTTTAGTTAGACATAACCTGCCATGAGAGACAAATTAATGAGACAATCACATATAATAGTTGTCAAACTGCAAGACGTCGTCACGCTTTGCGAGGTGTGTACGACTTAGGCAATGAGCGCCAAAGGCGCTCATCACTGCAAGCCTTGCGAAGCGAGGTGAGCTGTTAAACCGTAGTACTTAGCCGATGAGCGCCAAAGGCACTCATCGCTGCAAGCCTCGCGAGACGCGGGACTTAGAAAGCAAAATTATGAGACGCAGGACTTAGAAAACAAAATTAAGAGACGCGGTACTTAGAAAACAAAATTACGAGACGCGGGACTTAGAAATCAAAATTACGAGACGCGGGACTTAGAAATCAAAATTACGAGACGCGGGACTTCGAAATCAAAATTACAAGACGCAGGACTTAGAAATCAAAATTACGAGATGCGGGACTTAGAAATCAAAATTAGGAGACGCGGGACTTAGAAAACAAAATTACGAGACGCGGGACTTAGAAAAAAAAGATACGAGACGCCACAATTTACGAGATTAGCGCCCAAACAAAAAACAAGAAAAACACACTAAATACACCCCCAAAAATTTCAAAATCATCACAGACAGCATGGGGCAACAGCCAGGACGTCTGTGAGTGAGGTGGAATGCAAATTTAATTCGATTTAGATGATTTTCGTCAAACGAAAATCGCCTAAGCGAGGAAAAAATGGCCGCCAAAACAAATGAAAATGAGGCTACACGACCCGGACCGTGCAAAACACTGCAAACAGCATAGCACTTTACACATCACACTACGACCTGCAAAATACACTATTACAAAAGCCGATAAATGCTCACGAGACGCGTATCACATTAATAACGTTACGACTATACAATGGCGATTTACACAATAACGGCTTTACCTCGCGCACGCAGCCTATTTAGAATTCACAGTTCAAACATTCATTACACATTATAAGCAGGGCACTAACGCTCACAATGTATATTCTATGCAGACGCAAAAAACAAACAGATTGTTAGCTCTTCAGCCTATTGCTCGCTGCATATATCAATTACGAATAATTAAACTATATTAATTTATTGCATCAATAATTATTTCTTAATTAATTAATTGAATAAATCATTAATTATTACTTAACTACATATACATAGAAATTTATATCTCTCGCAGAGGACCAAAAGTACACAACAGGAGAGTCTCGCAATGAGCGCCGAAGGTCCTGAGGCTCGCAATGAGCACTGAAGGCGCTCAGCACAAGCCTCGCAATGAGCACTGAAGGTCCTCACAGTACAAAACGGTTTCAATTAAGTCTTAAACAGCATTCCCATGGCTTCAAATTTTATTGCCCCGTCATTTTTGAGGGGCAAGCCGCTAGTAAGTAATAACTGCTAGAGGAGACTCGCAATCAATCACTCTATAAAATGCATATTTTCTAGTCCATGTGGTTTTAATGATATGTATTTACCCCTTGAGTCCCGGGATCAATATTACACATAAATAACAGTTAAAAATAATATTTTTTAATTGCATATTTGTGGATTTGCAATAAATTGTCTTTCCATGCTTTTTCATGCAGTAGTGTGTGTTTAATTGCTGCTACAGTTATAATAAGAGTCCGATAATTGTGATGTCTTTACGAGTCCTATTTAGTAATATTTTTGACAGAAACCTGACACTTTTTTTCAGTTGTGGGTCAGGCTTAATTTGCAAACTAGTAGAATATTGATTTTGTGTAACTTTAATTAATTAGAGCTTGTAATGGTCGAGCTGTGCTAAAACTAATAGAGATGTAAGCTCGAAGCTGTGTCTTTGGATAATCGGAATGCAAGCAGGTAATAGAATATGTGGCAATTTTAAGAGTGATTTGAATTTTGTATAAATATACGATCTGGGCAATAGACAAGTGCCTTGTGTTTGTGTCCTGAGGTATTCCATTATGGAGTTCTAGTCGGAATGTAATGCGAGGGGTAGGGATATCCTACTGGCACTTGCTGGTCTATTAAGTCCCATTGTCAAGTGATATCTTATATTCACAGTCTTCAAGTGGTACTCCATAGAGATGTTATGTTAATCCAATATACCTCCAAGATGTCTAGAAACAAAAGTAAAATGTCTTCCACAATTAAAGCAACAGTTAAAATAAAGGCTGTATTTATTTATCTTACATTTTCTTAAAAAATATTAAATCCATATTTCTAACAGCATATAATACGTATGACACTTTAAGCAGGTCTATCATGAAGTATTTGTTGTGAGTGAGATAACCACAGCTTAGTCATGTTCCTATTTGTAACCCCTTCTATGTAAACCCATTCCTTATGGACACCAGACAGACATAAGAGTGTAGTTCTCCACTTTTAGGTTAAAACTTAAAATTGGTGCTGAACACTTAGGTGTTGATGTGATATTAAAATTGGAGATGAGGAGTACACATACTGAAGGGTGATAGATCAGAGGGGTAGATTGCTGGAAGGTATGACTTTTGAGGGTTAAGTTGAGGGCTTAGAAGGACCCACTAATTTAATTAAATAAATATTTTTATATTAACTAATATAATGTGTGCCATTGCTTTTATTTAACTAAAAAATATTTTCTAAAGGTTGGGTTGCTGGACTGTGTTCCAATGAGGTCATCCAACCTCACCCCAGAGCAGGAAAAGGACATTGAAGTGGCAAGATGTGGTGCTTTGGCTTTATGGAGCTGTAGTAAAAGCACAAAGAATAAAGAAGCAATTCGCAAAGCTGGAGGTATTCCACTATTGGCTCGACTGCTCAAGTCTCCCCATTCCAACATGTTAATACCAGTGGTGGGAACTCTACAAGAATGTGCATCAGAGGTGAGTATTATCACATAAATTAAAACTAATGATTCTGTGCTCTACATTTTAACAATGAAAAAAACTTTTTTTTTGCGTATTTAACTTTGGGAAAAACTGTCCAAATCTTTATACATGGTTACTGACAAAGATAGAGATCTATACAGGAAATATCTTAAAGTGAAAAAAGTAAAAAATATAGAACTAAGGTATCATTCTATCCATGTATAAGCATTAGTTGCAGATAAACTGTGCAAGAGTATATTTCAGATTTTTAAGCTATTTGTAACAATAAATGTTATAATAGGCACCAAGAAAAATGAATAATAAAAATAAAATGTAATTTTTTTTAAAATAAAAAATATATATTAATATTATTTTAAGATAATCCTCAAATTATATTTTTGCAAATTATCATGTAGCAATCTATTGAGATATTACTTAGAAATCAATAAAGCATTCAGATATAGGTATATATGTATATTTTATATGTGGTGTAGACTTGTATCTTAATATCAATTTAATAAAACTGTGAGAAAGGTACCTTACATTTTAATATTTT